>JAJIBD010001831.1:0-338313 GCA_021461705.1 Cryptotis parvus
CAGACCTGAGCACCGCTGGGTGTGGTCAAGACAAACACAAATCACTGGAAAGACAGTCTTGGTAGTTCACCAATGTCTTTCATATGCACAGAAAAGATTTCTGTGCAAAACTACTCCGTTCTACAGGATTTATTAAGCTCTGTAAAACTAATATAAATATAGCACAGCTGTTAATAAATTCTAATTTTTCACTTTGTAAGTAGTTATTACTAATTATTTCTTCAAGGGGATATGAATAATAGTCTATATCTTCTCTCTTCCCTCCTAGTTTTAGAGTACTTCCCTTAGGCTGAATCTTTTATTTCCAAAAACTACTTTTTAAGTCTCTCTCTGTAACCACTGGTTATGTTAAGAGTAGGAAATACATCTGTGATTCAAAAGCCTAACACTGTCCTCACACTGTTAAGCTCTTGGTGGAAAGAACAAACATGGCCTGACTGGGACCACGTGCTCTGATTCCACTGTCTTGTCCAGGATGGGTATAAACATGGTCTGGGAATGGAATGTGAGCTTGCTGGACTTTCTCATCTGTGGGGTTCTGTCCTGTGAGCTGGTTAATGTAGATTTATGCATCCTTCCTGGTGGGTTATATTGATAGATAACAGCCCAAAAGAATTGCAACTTGAGGACTTGAAAATCAGAAATGGAAGGCTTGGCAAAAGTCATCAAAACACAATGAACCTTCTAATATAAGAATTTGTTTTTTGAAAACTCCCCACTAGCTTACATCTTTCATCTTAGCTCAGGGCTACACAATTAATTTTCTCTGTCTTCAGGCCTAAAGAACAATGATTTAGTCAATCTCAGTAACTTTGAAAAGCAGGCTATGTTTCTCACTTCTCCAGTGACGATGCGTTGGTACCCAAATCGTGTTGTCACTCAGTTTGGAATGTCCAGGATCTGGACATGGACCTCAGATGAATTAAAAAATCAAAGCTCTAAGGAATCGCTTATCATTTTCACCTGCCATTTTAGACTCAGAGTCCTTATGTTTTCTTAAAAATTAAAAAAGAGAATTATAGGTTATTATCATTGTCTTCCATTTCTTTCCCTCCCTCTTCCTTCCCATGGGAAATTTCACCTGATATTTCTCATTTTTGTGAATAAGAAACTATGGGTTCAAATCATAATTGTGATTCAAATCATAATTGTTGGTTAAAAAACAATTTCATCAATTAAATGCCTAAACAGTCCTGGATTTCTAATTCTAAATTTCACTGTGAATTTCTGGGATCCTTATCATCACATGTTTTAACTTCTTGAACAAAAGTGTGATTGAGGGCATGGAGAGAGAGAGAGAGAGAGAGAGAGAGAGAGAGAGAGAGAGAGGAGAAAAAAGAGACATAGAAAGAAAGGAGGACGGGGCCAGAGCGATAGCCCAGCGGGTAGGGCGTTTGCCTTGCACGCAGCCAGCCTGTGCTGGCCCGGGTTCGATCCCTGGCATCCCATATGGTCCCCGAGCACCGCCAGGAGTAATTCCTGAGTGCAGAGCCAGGAGTAACCCCTGAGCATTGCCGGGTATGACCCCAAAAAGCAAAAAAAAAAAAAAAAAAGAAAGGAGGAAGGTTAGAGAGGAATAGAAAGAAAGATAAAAATCTAAAAAATAAATAAATAAAATTTAAGGTTGGCATGGTTAATGAACTAAAGCTGGTGATATTTAGTCTTTAAAAAGTCTTTTAAACTGAAAAAAAAGATAATAAATTTTATACTTGAGTAAATAGTATGTTTTTCCTAATAACTGAAGCATTCAGCTAGCTTCCAAGTCTTGTGTGTACTAAATAGCATTTATAGGATCAAAAACAGTTGAAATATGTTTTGATAGATAGATAGATACATAGACAGATAGATAGACAGACAGACAGACAATGAATTAATTGCATTAATGGTGAGCTAATGAACTGAGTCTTTTAAAGGGAGTCAAAAGATAATGATGCATTCTGTGACATGTTATGAAGTTGATGAAGAGCTTAATATGCCAGACAGCTCTGAGGTCAAGGATCAACTTGACTAATTATTAAATGGGCACCATTACTAGGTTATTTAATTGTTCTGTGATTCTATATCCCTAAAATGAGGATAATGACAAATTTATCTCATAAATTCAATGTGAAGAATAGATTAATTAATACAAATAAAATGCTTGATGATTTGTGGCACTTAACGATTGAATACATGTTAGATATTACTGCCCTCCTCTATGTGGTATCAGGACTCAAGGATTTTACTTAAACCACCATAGTCCATCCTGTTTCTTTCTATCTTTGTTTTGTTCAGGGGTCACACTTGGCAATGCTCAGGGCTTACTCCTGTCTCTGTGCTAAGAGGTCAGTCCTGACAGGCTTTAAGGAACCATATATAATGCTGGGGATTGAATCTATATCAGTTGCATATGAGGCAAACACCTTACCGGCCATTCTATCTCTCCAGTTCCTTATGTCTGTTTCAATAAGGAGTAAATGTATATCTCCTTAAGTTGATAAGCAAAGTCAAAGAGGAGGCCACGAGATTCTAATATGAAGACAAAGCAAAGCAGATAAGACCTTGCTTTTGAGACTAGTAATACTGTCTAGGCACAAAATGTATATTTCTTACAAAATAGAAAAACTGAAACATTGTGTGGGGTTGATAGACAGTATCTAATCATTTTCAACTCAATACAGGTATTGAACTAAAGGACATCCAGAGGTGCCTAGGATTTAATGCAGACCTTTCTGTGAATGCAGGAGTTGAGGTCTCAGGAGATATTGACTATAAATCTTGTCTCGACGAGGGTGATGGTAAAACTGGTAAGTGACACACAGCTTCTCAAGCCAGAGATGTCTGGTCCAGGAAAGAGGTGAGCGAGAACTTAGTTCTTTCACTGCGCACCCTCTTTATTGTTGACCCTTTTCATTGAAAACAAACTCAAAGTGCTTGAAAACCACTCCATCTTACAGTGACTTCCTTCCTATGACTCACAGATGCACTCCCTGTATTCCTACTGTGTGTTCAGCTGCTTGGTGCATGCCAGTTGCTGCTCTCAATGAGTCTCTTCACTGTGTCAAAGAGCAGAGACCAATAGTAAACTATAAATTTGACTTCAAGTCTCTATTCTAGCCTTAACACTATTAATCAGTGAAAAAAGTCTTTTTGAAAATATGCATGTCTCTGGGATAAATATTTCTCCTGTCATTTATCTTCATCAGATTTTCAAAATGAGGTAGTGCTAGACTCTCAACACTTAGTTTTTATCAGAAATGTCTGATGGCATTCTCAGAAATCCAAATGTTTGAGAACCACTTTTATGTTTCAGTTTCGATCTTGGTTTTGAGGCTATATCTGGTAGTCTTTAGGGCTTACTCTTAACTCTGTGCTCAAGAATGACTCCTGGCAGTGCTCAGGGGACATATTTGGTGAAAGGGTTCAAACCAGGTCAGTCATGTGCAAGGAAAGCACTGTAAGCCTTGTACTATCTCTCCAGCCCCCTGAGAATCACATGTAAACAATCAGATGGTATCAGGGAGGCAGTGAAGCGGACAGGTTAGTATTTTTTCAGAGCATACTAACCATGAGATTGTGACCACAGTTGGAAACCACCAATGAAGTAAAAAAGAAAATGAAACATGGTAAAATGTCATGATTTCATTAAGTTGCCTATATGATTTCTTGCTACTACTCTTTCACCTAAGTCTTCATTTTCTCACTTCATCACTTGATCACATGAATCCCGTTATTTATCGATTTGCTTGAGCGGGCGCCAGTAACATTTCCATTGGACCCTATCACGTGCCAATGTAGCCCAATGGCATCTGGTTGATTCAGGAATATGAAGAGCCTCAAACCGTTCCTTCAGGGTCTTGACAAGGAAGTCTGACCATCTTGTAGATGGGCTGCCACGTGATCTTTTGACATCCCGTGGGATCCAGTAAGTAATGGCTCTAGTCCAGCAGTTGTCTCCAAATCGCATTACATGTCCAGCCCATCTGATTTTCGATGCCTTGGCAAACGAGACAGCGTCCCTGATTCTGGAATAGCGACGGAGGTCAGAACTCCAGATTCCTTCTCTCACTTGAGTGAGGCGTGATATTCCAAGCATAGCTCTTTCGATTCCTCTCTGGGAGACCCGAATAGCATTCTCATCCTGCTTTCGTAGGGCCCATGTCTCTGAAGCGTATGTTAACGCAGGGAGAATGGTGGAGTTGAAGAGATGTGCCCGGAGCCAGAGGATCTTTGTCCTTTTAGCAATTTCTTGAATGCCTTTGAAGGCATTCCATGCCACTCTCTTCCTCCTGCGCAGCTCAGAATTTAGGTTGTTCATCATGTTGACTTCTCGACCTAGGTACACATAACTGCTGCATTCAGAGATGTCTGTTCTATTGAGAGTGAATGGGGCCTCTGGAACTAGTTCATTTTTAGTAAACATAGTTTTCTTTAGATTCAGCTGTAGACCTATCTTTCCACATTCTTGGTCGAAGTCAGCCAGCATTTGTGTCGGCTAATGTTTGGTGTTATTAGAACGATGTCATCAGCAAAGAGGAGGTGGTATAGTTGCCGACCATCTATCTTTACTCCCATTCCTTCCCATTCCTAATTGAAGCATGATGTTCTCGAGGGTGGCACTGAAGAGTTTTGGTGAAATGGTATCACCCTGTCGAACCCCTCTTTTTGACATCAATGATCACTTCCTTGTAGAATGGTGAGATCCTGGTGGTGAATCCGTATAATACAGCTCACGAAGGATCTTGATGTATTGGGTTTGAACACCCTGTTTGGCTAGGGCTTCGATGACCGCTGACAAAACTATCTCAAAACTTCTTTTCAGTTCTGAAAATACACGACAAAAGTAGTCACCAAAAAAGATACAAGAAAAATTTGTATGGTGAAAGAAAGAGATTCATAAGAATTTATGATAGAAAGAAACTGAGTTTTCACTTTATTATTTTTATTACTGTTTAATTTAAAATTCTAAAAAAAAAATGTGCTGCAATGCCAGAGACAGAACCCAGGTCCCACACATGCAAAGTCATTGAGTCACATTCCAGCACATTAAAAAAAAAACCTTTATTTGTGGTGATGCTACGTAAGGGCATATTGGTGGCAGGACTGGTGTTGGAATACGGAATACTTAAAACAACTGTACTGTGAACAACTTTGGAAATAACAGTGTTTAAACAGAGTTAAATATATTTTTTTGGTTCATACTCAGTGATAGGGCTAGGATGGCTGGTTCTAGCCCTGGCCCGCCACCCCAGCAGAGCCTTGCAACAAGCCAGATGACCCCCACTCCATGAGGGCCTCCATTTTCCACATCTGGACTTTCCTCTCGTCAGAACTCCACCCAGCAGACCAGCCTATCACAGCCCAGCTCGCAGAGCCACAAGTGGCCACATGGTTCATCAATAAATGCTGGATTTAGAGATGACTACAAGAGTATGCTATCCACACGGCTGAGCCTGGCAAGCTACTCGTGTCGTATTTGATATGTCAAATACCAGTAACAATTATAGACCTCATTCCCATGACCTGATGGAATGGTTTGAGGCTCTTTATGTTCCTGGAGCAAGTAGATGCCCTTGGGCTCTACTAGCATGAGACAGGACATATGGAGATATTACTGGTGCCCGCTCAAGCAAATCGATGATGAACGGGAATACAGTGATACAGTGATACTCAGTGATGCTCTGCACTCAGGAATTAATTATTTTGGTGTTCGGGGACCACATGGGATGCTGGGGATCAAATCTGGGTTGGCCACATGCAAGACAAATGCCCTATCTCCTTTTCTATCATTCCAGCCCCTAAAAATTAAATAAATAAAAAGATAGATAGATAAAAATAAATAAATTTTATCTATAAAGTAGATAGATAAATGAATGAATGAATAGATAGATAGATAGATAGATAGATAGATAGATAGATAGATAGATAGATAGATAGATAGATAGATAGATAGATAGATAGATAGATAGATAGATAGATAGATAGATAGATAGATAGATAGATAGATAGATAGATAGATAGATAGATAGATAGATAGATAGATAGATAGATAGATAGATAGATAGATAGATAGATAGATAGATAGATAGATAGATGATAGATGTCAAGAGTATTTTACCAATGCTTTTAATTTTTTTTTCTTTTTTTGAACTTTAGCCCATAACAAGCTGCTTGGGGGCTTTCTTAATTTTGTCTCTGAGCTCAGTGCCTGTCCTGAGTAAACATATGTGGTTCTGGGAATCAAACCAAAGTTAGCTGCGTGCAAGGCAACCCTCTTAACTACTGTACTACCTTTCCAGTCCCCCTTTTTTCTTTTTTTTATTTCCTTTTTTTAATCTTGTTTTTTGTGTATGTGATGCTGATCAACAAACCTAGGTCCATGCATGCAGGATGTATGTTTTGCCTCTGAGTCATATCAGCTCTTATACTCCAACTGATTATATTAGCCTAAAAGTATGACTATTCAAAAATAATTATAATATGAAAAATGCCCTACCCACTAGACTATCAATCTGGCCCCTGTTAAAGGCTTACCAATTCACTGTACTATCTTCCTGATCTCTGGAGAGTTTGTGTGATTTTTGGTTTTAGGGCCATACTCCATAGTGCTTTGTCTTTTTCTTTTATTTTCCTTAAATATTTTTTAGGCTCTGCTGGGGTGGCGGGCTAGGGCTAGAACCCACCATCCCTCCTGGGCACCTCGTGAGCGGCTGGGCACAGGAAGAGCCGGTAGCAGCTTGGAGAGTCGCCACCCCAGCAGAGACTTGCAAGAAGCCAGACAAACCCCCCTCTCCATGAAGGGGGCCACCATTTTCCACATCCAGACTCCCTTCTGCGTCAGAACTGCACCCAGCAGAAGAGCTGATCACAGACCGGTCGCGCGGCCACTTGTGGCCACGCAGTTCATCAATAAATGCTGGAGTTCAGAGGTGACTACTAGAGTATGCCACCCGCATGGCATAACCTGGCAAGCTACCCATGTCGTATTTGATATGCCAAATACCAGTAACAATTATATACCTCATTCCCATGACCTGATGGAAATTTTTTTTTTTTTTTTTTGCTTTTTTGGGTCACACCTGGCAATTCTCAGGGGGTTACTCCTGGCTCTGCACTCAGGAATTTCTGCTGGTGGTGCCTCGGGGGACCATATGGGATGCCAGGGATCAAACCCCGGCCGGCACAGGCTGGCTGCGTGCAAGGCAAACGCCCCGCCAGCTGGGCTATCGCTCCGGCCCCTGATGGAAATGTTTGAGGCTCTTTATGTTCCTGGAGCAAGCAGATGCCCTTGGGCTCTACTAGCATGAGACAGGACATATGGAGATGTTACTGGTGCCCGCTCGAGCAAATCGATGATGAACGGGAAGACAGTGATACAGTGATACAGTGACAGTGATGAAGTACAGTTTCAATTTTTAAAATGCACAATATGAACAGAAGTAAATTTTACTTCCCAGATATGTGAATATGTGATAAACTTCCCATGTCAAGGTATCTAAATCACTCTATCATTTAAATTCTTTTAGAAATATAATTGAATTCTATGACTGATTACTAATAAAAGTGATCCTTACAAAGTTGGAAGTAAATTTTCATCTGTAACTTTTATAAACAACACATAAGTGGGTTTAATGAATGTCAAATATCACAGATTTTAGTTAATATTCTATTGTATGCTCAGAAATTTCTTTGAGAGTAGAACTTAAATATACTCACCATAATAATTTTAACCAACTGTATGGTTATGAAGTGAGGCCAAGAGATTTCAGCGAACTGTTTATTACTTGTGGTAATTACTTTGCACTAAATATATAGTATGAAACAGTAACAATGCAAAACAAAGTTATGCAGTATTTTTGTCATTATATCTCAAACATAGTAAAAATGTAAAAAAAAAGCCGGTAAAATATTTTTTATAATGACAGATATATGGTTCACTTATTTCTCCTTTTTTTCAGTCAACACCAGCCTTAATAACCTCATAGATGATGTGATTTCACTGGTAAGAGGAGGAACAAGCAAATATGCACTTGAACTGAAGGAGAAGCTTCTCAGGGGAGCCAAAGTGATTGATGTGAATGACTTCATCAATTGGGCCACTTCCTTAAGTGAAGGTCCTGTGCTCATAGATCAAAAAAGTAAGGAAAGTTTATTTTCAGACTGGTAATTTTATCATATTCTTATTTTATCATTTTCTTAATAACTGTGGTTAGTAAATATAACAGTAGTTCAAAGTAGTTAACTACATCTGAAATACATGCAGACTCTCCAATGCTCTCCTATCCTATCCTTAGAAGGATGCATCCATAGAACCATGGATTTGGGATCACACCAACCCTGCTGAGAGTAGGTCTCTGTCTCTCACTGGATATGTGACATTTTTCTGACTTCGGCAACACTAAAATTCCTGGGCTCCACATGTTTCTGAAGATTTAGAAAAGTTTCTTCTAAGAAAATACAGCTCAGACTGGCACAAAATCCTAGGTTTCCATGAATTATTTGTCCTCTTCCCCTCTCTCCCAAATTATTCCAGGACTTCTCAAGGCTTTGTACTAATGCTTCAGACAGAAGGTGGGGAGTGGGAGGTTGTGAAGAGAATTTGGTATAGTCTGAAAGAAAGGGGAAGTTAATAAAGTCTCTGAGAGTAAATCCAAAGATGACTATCTTTTTTAGTTTGTTTATGGGCTATATCTGGCAATGTTCATGGATAACTCCTGGCTCTGAACTCAGGAATCACTCTTGGAGGTGCTCACAGTATTTATTCTGTTGTTTGAAAAATGACAAATTCAAACCCCGGTGATCTTATATTGAAATAGTTAGCCCTCCTATTTAATTACTTAAATAATTCTTAACACTTATCTCCATCCACCATAAACATTGATCTGTTTATTTTTAACCCTCTGTGACAAACTAAACCAATTAATTAGATACTTTTATTGCAGACACTTGTTCTCAGAGAATAGACTGAAATGATATTACCCTGAAGACTTTACAAATAATTATGAATATACGCTAAGATATTTTTCTTTTTCTCTTTTTTGAATGGTGCCAGGGGACAAACTGTTTTCACATCCATGACAAGCACCCTACCACTTAATTACACTCTAGCTCTATTGTTGAGATTTTCTAAGTAAAATTCATGTTGATACATATAAATATACACATATATTTGTATGTCATGTTATATATGTGTGCATATATCCACATACATGAGTCTAGATATTCACATGTACATTTACATACTAGATTAACAATGCCCATGTTCTTTTATTAAGTAGAACTTTGTGGTCCTGATTCTTTTTTAATTTGTATGTTTCAACAGTCCTTAAAGCATTTTTTAAACTATTTTTTTTAATTTTATTACACCATTTTTAGACATACAATTGCAATATGCTCATGCTCGAGTTTTGGTTCTACAGTGTTCCAACACCCATCCCTCCACCCGAACCCATCTCCCATCACCAATGTCCCCACCTCCCTCCCCCACCCACACCCCAACTACTTGGTGGGTTCTGTATATCTTTTCTCTCTTCTCTATCTCTCCCTCCCGCCTACCTTTCCTACATATCGTAGAACGCAGTACATTAAAGGACATAACTATTTCCACTAGTTTGATGGACCACATGGCGACAAGAGGCCGCACGACTTAGGGGCCTCATGGTCAGCGTCTGGACAGCAAAAATAGCGGCTAATGTGGTGGGTGAGTCTCATCCGGCTGCTTCTGGGACCCCACCGAGGTGATGGGCCAACACCCAAAACCCATCTGTCCTTCTTGGGGTCTCATGGTCAGCTGAGGTAGGGGAGAGCAGAGTTCCAGTTTCTCCAGCTGCATCTGAGGCTCTGCATGCTATGTCTGGGCCCCAGGGCAGCTCCTGGGTGGGGCTACCGGGGTCTGACAAAATGGAGCGGAGAAGGGGCGACCCCAGCTCCATCTGACGAATTCCTGGTGTTTCCCGCTTAAAGCATTTCTTAAAGAGTGTCTTAGCCCAATCAAAAATGTTCCCTTGGCCCTTCTCCATGCAGAATAGATAGACTGGGCCTCTCTTTCAGTGTTTATTTTTGTCAGAGAATTCACATTTCTAGGAAGTGCATTTATTCTGTTTCCAGCTTGCCTTAAAGTTAATACAAATGGTTCTAGATTTTATCTCAGGGAAACAGTGGAACTTTGGTTTATTCTCTAGTTCACTGCTCCACAGTAGTTACAAAAATGTCTGATGAGGAAATTTTCACTTATTAACAATTTCCAGGTAAATATAACGCTGATTATTTCCTCACAAATAATAGATACAGTGGTCAGTAGAGTTAGCAAATAGAATTATTGGCTTTTCATAAAATTTTGTTTTGGCATTATCAAAATCAAAAGATATTTAATTCACTGTTTTTTACAAAAAGGATTTGGCAATACAATAGCACATTTATGAGAACTAATGGAGGAATTAGTCTTTTTTTCAGTGTCAATGATGATTTTATATTTCTTGGTACTCGGCATAAATTTTCCTTACATGCATATGATCATTTTCTTTACACGCATATGAGTACTCATATACATGAGTATACTGAACTCATTTTCCCTTACATTGTGTTTAAGTTCATTTGTGTTAGTAAATAGTATTTACTAAGTACTTAAGTATTAAGTAGTTAAGTACTTAACCAAGTATTTAACTAAGTACTTAACTAAGTTACTTATTTACTAACTAAGTACTTACTAACTCAGTAAATACTAAGATTTATACTCCAGATCCACAGCTGTGCTGGCGCACAGCCGCTCTGCAGCCACGCAACAGTCTTAGATAATACTGTAAGTTAGGTGCAGGTCCTCCCCAGGATCTTTCACATTTCTACACTGTATACAGTTCTAGGCAGATTCTAGCCGTGGCCCCAGTGAACCTAACAAGAAGCCAGAGGAAACCCCACACCCCGTGGTCTGTCATTCTCAACAGCCAGACTCCAGAGCTCTTCAGAGCTCCACCCAAGAGAAAAGCAGATCTCTCCCTGTTGAGGTTCATTAGTAAAGCTCGAGACGAGAGCCTAATACTGAGAGTGTACCACCTACAGCAGAGCCTGACAAGCTACCTGTGCTGTATTTGATATGCCAAAAGCCAGTAACAATTATAGACCTCATTCCCATGACCTAAAGGAATGGTTTGAGGCTCTTCGTGTCCCTGGAGTAAGCAGATGCCCTTGGACTACACTTGCTTGCGACAGGAAATATGGAGATATTACTGGTGCCCACTTGAGTAAATCGATGAACAGCAGGAAGACAAGTAATATTAGTGAAATACTAAGTCAGAACTAGAAATTATAGTTGAATGTATGAGCCCTAGAGCAAATGTTTATTTCCTCATTTTATGTGTCTGTGTCGCTTTTACCTTCATCTTGTCTTTTTCATTTCCTCTTGTCCTTTATTCATTTCTCTCAACCATTCTTGACTGCCTACATGTGGATTTATTGGGACAACATGGATAATAATAAACTAATTCACTTACCTTTTTATATAACATTGTGGAACTTCGAGCTGTGATTTATCAGATATTAAAAAGCATCAGTGGGGGCCGGAGAGATAGCCCAGCGGGTAAGGCGTTTGCCTTGCACGCGGCCCGGCTCATGCCGGCCCGGGTTCGATCCCGGCATCCCACATGGTCCCCCCAAGCACCGCCAGGAGTAATTCCTGAGTGCAGAGCCAGGAGAAACCCCTGAGCATTGCCGGGTGTGACCCAAAAAGCAAAAAAAAAAAATAAAATAAAAAGCATCAGTGTTCTAAAGAGCTACAGTACCAGTGTTCTATGTATCAGTACATATAGTTATATAATAGCATAAGGAAAAATCTTTTGCCTAATTTTTTTCTACAAGGATAAAAATGACATTCATTCTAATTTAAAAACAAAGTTTGACATAATTTAACTTGCAAACCTAAACTTTTAAAAATACAATTAATATTAAATACTATTATTCATTTTTATGAGTTTCATGATACCTAAAGGAAATCAGGTAGAAAGATAAGAGAAAATATAGAATTAAAACTGGAAACGTTGGGGGCGGAGGCGATAGCCCAGCGGGTAGGGTGTGTTTGCCTTGCACGCGGCCGGCCCATGGCGGCCTGGGTTCGATCCCGGCATCCCATATGGTCCCCGAGCACCGCCAGGAGTGATTCCTGAGTGCAGAGCCAGGAGAAACCCCTGAGCATTGCCGGGTGTGACCCAAAAAGCAAAAAAAAAAAAAAAAACTGGAAATGTTTAAAAAATTTTTCATTTTTAAAACTTTATTTAAATGCCACAATCACAAAATTGTTCACAAAAGAAGTTCAAAACTACATGAGAAAAAGCTGTGACTGTTCAGAGAAACTTCAGGGAGTACATTTTAATTCTTTGTCTTCTTGTAGGATTTTTTGGCTTTCAGAGTTTTTTGCTCCTCTGAAATCAATGCCATTGCATGACCGTCATCTTTATCTATTTGAAGGCTGTTTATGCTTTTTCATCCCAATTACGTTTTCTCCATGATCCTTTATTCCCCTATCTTAGATTATCTGGCCTTGGCTTTCCTTTGAAGGGTAAAACAAGATGAATTTCTTGCCTTAAACATCTAAATAAGTCTACCACATGCTTATGTTGTTTGTGCCAATATGGTAATGCTGGTAAGATGTTTCTTTTCCCAAATAAATATAACATAGCTGAAATCTGAATCCTACATATAAATTTATAAAAGAATGATCTGGTGTACAGTTGGCTTTGTAGAAGTTCTTGATATGGTTTGTGTATGAATGCATTCTCTCCAAAAACCTGTCATAAACATCTCTCTCAAGATGCCTTTTGCCCTTTTAATAGAATCTTTGACTACAGTTGTCCTCTCTTACTTTTTGATTTCAAAATAACTTTCGACTTAGAGTAAAAGTTTACAAATAGTAGACAGTAAAATAAAAGTTTACAAAGAGTAGGCAGTAAAATTGCAAAAAAACAGTGCTGAGTTCACAAAAAGCCTACATTCCACAGCCTCTAAACGCTAACAACTTACATGACTGCAGTGCACTTACCAAAATCAGAAAATGGGACTGGGTCACAGACTTTATTTAAATTTCGCCAGTTTGTCCTCTTCTGCTATTGTTGTTGCAGTCAGGGCCCACATTACATTTAGTCATGTCAAAATTACTTCTCGTCTATGACAACTTCTCAAGCTTACCTTAAAACCTTGAGTCTTTTGAGGAGTGATCAGCTATTGCATCAGACACTTCTCAGTTGAGGGTCAAAGTAGGTTAGTTAAACTATGAATTTGGGTAAAATTATCACAGAAATCATTTTTTTTCTTCTTAGTGTATCACATGAGGAATTCAGAAGTCTCATATTTTGGTGCAGCTATTTTATGTTATTATAGTGCTCTGCATCAATTGGGTCTCTTTTTATTTTGTTTTATCTTGTTTTTCTGCTTGCTTTTTGAGACTAATCAAATCAAAGTGTTTTTTGTATGTATTAAAGTCAGAAAGACATTTTATAAGTGATCTTATAAATAGCTAGACATTTTATAAATTACCTTATGAATAGCCAGCCTTATTTAATAACTTATTAAAATGGCATTCCTTTCTGCAGCTTTTCCCCCTGCCATGCATGGTCAACCATATTGAAATCAAGATTCTCAACACAAAGGGATGGGTCACTTTTAGATGCGCTTATAGCAATTCGCACTTGTGGACCAGCACCAGTCCATGCACCAGTGGCTAGAAACCTTTGTTCTGTGGTAACACCACCCAGGGTCTAAGCATCCATATATCAGACCCAGAAAGTAAGATGGGGAGAACACTTGCTTGGCATACAGCTGACCAGGATTTGATCCTTAGCCTCCCATATGGTCCCCCACGCTCCAGCAGGGGTGATCCCTGAGTACAGTACCAGGAGTAGGTCCTAACCTTGCCTGTTGTGAATAAGAAATAAGTAAAAATCAAAAACAAAATTTCCGGGGCCGGAGCGATAGCCCAGTGGGTAGGCGTTTGCCTTCGCGTGGCTGGTCCATGCCGGCCCGGATTCGATCCCCGGCATCCCATATGGTCCCCGAGCACCGCCAGGAGTAATTCCTGAGTACAGAGCCAGGAGAAAACCCTGAGCATTGCTGGGTGTGACCCAAAAAAGAAAAAAAAATTTCCCAATGGTTTTCAGAGGAAGGTAAAACACCAGGAATATGACTTAATGCAAAATGTATGTCCTGCGTGTATGAAAACTGGGTTCAAACTTGGCACCACAAAAGAAAAAGAATGAAACTCTTTGTGGTCAGGGAGATAGTTCATAGGACTAGAAATGTAAGGTGGCAGCAACCGCGATCGCCTGGAGCCACTTTATGCTAGAGCATCAACATAAAGCAACCTCCAATGTACTGGGCAAGAAAGACAAACAAACACTAAAGCAAAAATGCCCAGTGAATTTGCCTTGAGGGATATTCTAGTTATGGTCTGGGTCACAGACCTCCTGTTTGATAGGAGATGGCATGGAAAGCCACATGATGAAGCAGGGGAAGCAGGAAGAGGGGTCCCAGACAATTCACAAAATAATATGTATGATTATTTTAATGTCCATCTTTGGATATTAAAGAGATATCATAAAGATGGCAACTAGATTGAATCACTAGTATTTTGTTTTGGGGGTCAGTGGCATTCTTGGCAGTGTTCTGGAGACTGTATAGTGCTTAGGAGATGTTGGGGATCAGGCCTTCTACACAAAAAGCATGTGCGCAGCCCATTGAGCTATCTCTGTGGCCCTCTAGTATAGTCTTAAAAATCACTTGCATTACTTGTATCACTTGTCTTCCCATTGTTCATCGATTTGCTCGAGCGGGCACCAGTAATGTCTCCATTCGTTGGGAATGAGGTTCATTATTGTTACTGTTTTTGGCATATCGAATACACCACGGGTAGCTTGCCAGGCTCTGGCATGGCTCTGGGTTCATCTCAGGGGGCCCAATCAGGAGATTCTAGTATTATAAAAGTATTATCTTTATGTCACTCATGTAAAATCTTTGGAAGCATTAACATTTAAGATGTAACTGAAAGGGGCTGGAGAGATAGTACAGTGGGCAAGATACTATTCATTTTATTGATGTGCTACTTTCTGTATAGTTTAGGTAATATGGTTGCAATAGTGTTAAAGTTTATGGTGTTGAGGTGGGTATTACTATACCCCCACCACCAAAATGCCCATGACCCCTCCACCTCTGTCCCTGTGTCACCATTAATTTAGTCTTAATCACTGAAATTATAGAACCAGGGAAATGGCTCAAAGGGCTGAGTACTCACTGCTCAGGGAATAGCCCCCACCACTGGTGGGAGTAGTTCTTCTCCCCAAAATGTGAACAATACATCTGACATAATCTTAATAATAATCATTCACTTTTATGGAACTAATGAATCAATATACAAATAATTAAATGAAGCATATTGTCAAGTCCATCTAGTAGAAAAGAACCTACAGAACTACAGTTTTGTCTTTGGATTTGTTTTTTTTATTTTTGCTTTCTTACAGTTATTTCCTATATCCAGGAGATAATTTTTGACTTGTTTCCTTGAAGTCTGAGTAACATGAATGCTTTGCTTTCTTGAAGCTCGCTCCTATATATAATCTGGTCCCAGTGAAAATAAAAGATGCCCACCAAAAGAAGCAAAATTTGGAAGAAGCCATTAACGACTATGTCTATGAATATGATGTGAGAAAATGTCACCCCTGCCAGAATGCTGGCACCGTGGCTCTAATAGATGGGCAGTGTTTGTGCTTCTGCCCACCCGGCTTTGATGGTCTGGCCTGTGAAATCAGGAAACATATCATTCCTTCTCAGGTGAGAACTACTTTTAAAATGTCATTAATTCTCTTTATTTAAGGGGTCTCCTGATGGGGTTATTTACATTGAAAACTCATTCTTGAATTGATTTCTACCAAACTGCTGGATTATCTATGTAACCAGTGGACAAAAATGTAATGAGTAGTTAAAATGGACATAGTCCCCTTTATTTATTTGACATGCAGTCTTCATACCAACCTCAATATTTAACCAGAACTCTAAAAAGTCATAAAGCACCCAAAAGCAAGACTACAGCGGGTTGGGCATTTGCCTTTGCAAGCAACAGACCTGGGTTCTATCCCCAGCATCCCATATGGTTCCCCCTGCATTGTCAGTAGTGATTCCTGAATACAGAGTCAGGAATAAGCCCTGAGCATCGTTGGGTGTGACCCAAAAAGCCAAAATTAAGTAAGTAAATAAATAAATAAGCAGTAATAAAAATACAGAATCTAATGTCCAAAATATCCAGTTATCAGATGCCAAGTGTATGTATTATATATGCATCATATTTATATACATATTTATATAAAACATGCTATTGTGCACACACTTATATGTGCCACTTATCTCTCAGCCACAATGCCCAGAGGTGATCACGTTCCTTAGGTTAGTGTACACACTTTTCAGTCTGTAGTTTTAAACTTGTACACAAATGTACACATGTAACAATAAAGCTATTTGATTCTGCTTTTGATGACTTTTTTTAACTTTCTGCAAATATTATTTGTTGAATTTTTGCAGTTTTAACTTATGAATGTCAGAAATCTGAAAACAGACATTGCACTATGTTGTACAGCTAGTCCTCTCAGATGTTGTTTTTTCCTCTTTTACAAGAAAAAAATAAATTTTTCCTGTTGCTAATGCCAAAAGGATTTACAAAGACCTTAGACCATGTTGAAACCTTTATCTCCAAATAGTTTTTCTTGAGGAAACTCTGGGCATCAGTTCTCTGAAAAATGTCTAGTTTTATCTTTCCTGGCCCTACGTCCATCATGAAACTAAAAACTGTAAACATCATATTTCTTTGTGCGTGTGATAGACTGAACCTGATAAGCTCTACATCTTTCTCCTCCCTCCTCAGCTAATCCCACTTCTTTCTTTCATTCACCTTGTGTTTTCACACTCCTATAAACAATGGTTCTATACCTGGTTGTTCATGAGATCTACTGACTAGCTTTTGGTGAAGTGGATGATCAGGCTAATCTTCTGAAACCCCAAACCAAAATGAATCAATTGTTCATCCCACTTCAAGTGACCCACAATCTCTGAGGTGGTCCCTGCTTAAACTTGTCTTTCTATATCCCCTTCCTTCCTTCCTTCCTTCCTTCCTTCCTTCCTTCTTCCTTCCTTCCTTCCTTCCTTCCTTCCTTCCTTCCTTCCTTCCTTCCTTCCTTCCTTCCTCCTTCCTTCCTTCCTTCCTTCCTTCCTTCCTTCCTTCCTTCCTTCCTTCCTTCCTTCCTTCCTTCCTTCCTTCCTTCCTTCCTTCCTTCCTTCCTTCCTTCCTTCCTTCCTTCCGTCCTTCCTTCCTTCCTTCCTCTATTTCTCCTACTTTCATTCTTTTGGTTCTTACATTCCCTAATCTTTTGGTTACCAAATCTGTAATCAGGGTTGAAAACTTCTATTCCACGCCCAGGACAGTAGACATTTCTTAAGTGAAATCTCCTCCAGATTTTTCAGAAATCCATTCTATATCTCTGCTCCCTGAGTCTTTTTTAATTGCGTCTACTCTGCTTACATAAAATAATTGACCCTCTATTTCAGAAAGAAATCTCCTACCTTAGAATTCTTTCTGTTCCCACCACCTCTTTTTAATCTCATAAATCATGGTCCAAAGGTAAAAAGGAGGAATAAAAGATGGGTGGATGGACCCAAAGCTAAAGTTCTAGTCATCGTTCAGATTTTACTGTTTTGTTTGTTTGTTTGTTTGTTTTTTCTAGAATGGGCAGCCAAGAGGAGAATAGAGCTGTTGGATCCCTGGAATCCTATAAAAGGCAAGAACAACACTTGGATCAGCCAATATATGATCCTGCCCCTTGAGATAATTCTTGCTGCCAAAGGAAAAGCAAAGTGCTTTCTGAAACTCTTACCAGCTTCTGAAGTCTCCTCTCTCCTAGCTCCAGAATGTTTCTTTCCCTCCTTAAGCTTCTGTGATGTTTTTCGTTTGTTGTGCCTTAACGAGGAGAGTCAGCGGTGAAACATGCCAGGGCAGCCTTCTCCCACGGGCAATGCCAATCGCTCCCCTAGCAAAACAAAATTAAATTAAAAAGAGAACGTTGGGTCAAAGGCTTTAAAGTCAGTGCCAACGTGCTTTGTATGATTAATATGTTCCACTATTTCCATTACCACAAGTCGGGACTGTATGGTTGTGTTCTTGTTTGCCTAATTGCGCCTTGTTTGGTCTCCGTCTGTACGCGCATGCATTCACTTGGCAACGCTGGGCACCCACCACCGGCACCACACTCCACTCTTGTTAGTCTTCGCTGTCCAGCTCAACACATCTCAAGGAAAAACTGCATTTGCAACCAAAAACTATTAGCTCCAATCATGCTTCCTATTTGATCATATTTTACCAAGATAAAACCGTTCAGTAGTACCCTAACTACTACTGTACAGTGAAATTCCTAGTTTTATCCATTTTAATATTTTAAATTTTATTGAATTACAAAGATATTTATGACGAACTTCAGGCATACAATATTCCAACAATTCCTTCACCAGTGTCCACCACCCTCCACCAATGCTCCCAGTTTCCCGTCTGTGCACCCTTCGCCCCCCAGTCTGCCTCTGTGGCCATTGTCTTTGAGCTTTATAAATGTTAGAAGGTAAGTCTGCCCACATAAGAAGCTGTTTGGATCACACCGATAGCACAGTGGGTGGGACATTTGCTTTACATGTGGTCAACTCGGTTCAATCCCTGGCATCCCATATGGTCCCCCAAGCACTGTCTGGAGTAATTCTTCAGTGCAGAGCCAAAATTCCTGAAAAAAGACAAAATAAAATAAGCTGGTTAAAAAGAATAGGCTAGGTTTCTGGAAAACAATATGGACATTCCTCCAAAGACTAGAAATTGAACTTCCATTTGACCCAGTCATACCACTCCTGGGAATCTACTCTGGGAAACCAAAAATAAGCAGCGGAAACACCATCCCTACTTTTATGTTCATAGCAGCATTATTCACAATAGCCAGAATCTGGAAGCAACCAGAGTGCCCGAAAATCGATGACTGGATAAAGAAGCTTTGGTACATCTACACAATGGAATACTATGCAGCTATTAGGAAAAATGAAGTTATAAAATTTTCCTATAAATGGATGGACATGGAGAAGATTATGTTGAGTGAAATTAGCCAGAAGGAGAGAGACAGACACAGAATGACTGCATTTATCTGCATAACATAAATATATATGTACATATTAAGATACCAATATCCAAGGTCAAGTGAAACATATATCAGGAGGTCTTGTCAAAGGTGGAAATTATCACAAACGTGTGGGAGTCAGAGGTTAGGTAAGACAGAAAATGGAACAGTGTGCTAACAATTGTCGAGGGTACTAATGCCAACCTAGAACTGAGCATTAAATAGAGGCAAAAAGATACACATGACAACCCTTTAATGTATTATCTGTAATCCATAGTCTGGAGGGGAAGGAAAAGAGAAAGAGAGAGAAACGGAAAGAAATAAAGAACCTGCCATGGAGCTGGGCTGGGGAGGGGGGAGGGAACTGGGGAAGTTGGTGGTGGGGAGATGGGCACCGGTGGCGGGATGGGTGCTGGAACACTGTATGACCAAAACCCAAATATGAACTTTTTTAATTGTATATCTTTGTAATTGTAAAAATAAAAAATTAAAAAAAAAAAAAGAATAGGCTAGGGGCCAGAGCTATAGCACAGCCGGCTAAGGCGTTGGCTTTGCACGAGGTCGACCAGATTCAATCCTTGGCATACCATATAATTCCCCAAGCACGGCCAGGAGTAATCCCTGAGAGTCACTGGACATGATCCAAAAAGCAAAAAACATAAAAAAATAAATAAAAGAATAGGCTATATTTTATCCTCTAGTGCATGTGATATTTAAAGCCTGAAGATTTTTGGAAAGGTCTGATAACCCCAAAAAAGGGAGAGTCGAGAGGGAGAGAGAGAGAGAGAGAGAGAGAGAGAGAGAGAGAGAGAGAGAGAGAAAGAAAAGAAAGAGAGAGAGAGGCCCAAAAGGCTAAAGGGGACATACTAAACCCCAAAACAGTTAAAAATCAACATTATTATATCACTCCACTGATTATTTTTCTTGATTTTGTTGTTGGTTTGGGGGCCACACCTGGCTCAGGAATTATTCCTGGCAGTTCTGGGGGACCATGTGGGGTGCTAGCTATCTAACCTGGTTGGCAGCATGCAAGGCATTCACCCTACCCTCTGTACTATTACTCTGGTCCCATGATTATTTTCCTTGGTATTAACCAAGATTTCATCCATTTATAAATAAATTTTAAGTACATTTTTCTCACTGCCAGCAATTTTCAAGAATGCAGATGATTGCTAGATAACAAGTGATGAACTGACAAACCATACCCAGCGTGCTCAACACTTACTCCTAGAGATGCTAAAGGAACAATACGTGTGGCAGGGACTGAAGCCACGTCAGCTACATGCAAGCAAGTGCCCCACTCACTGTACCAACACCCATGATGAATGTTTATGTGGGATGTGATATGGAGATCGAGCTGGGAAACTTACAAGGACCAGTTACTTTATGTCCACTGGCACTTTAACATATGATAGCCAAGAGAGTTCAAGAGTGTTCTGTTCCCCGAGATCAGAGTTTAGAAAGAATTAGCATTTGTTACATCCAAACACAGAACTCTGTTCTTTGACAGCCCACTGCAGAAAGAGTTTTTGACGTAAGACATCTGGTCAAGGAGGAGGCATCTTAGTGACCAGTGAAATTCTCTGCACCCTTGCAAATTGCAAATGTCAAAGAAGAAAAGAGCTAAGCCTTGAGCCTTTAATCAGCTCAGTGATTTATCAAGATCCCTTCACTAGCAACAGGGGTCAACGCAGGTTCACCGCTGGTAGGAAAATTCCCTAACTTCCTTCTAAGGTGGTGTATCTGTCAGAGCTCTTTCCAGCAGGGTGCACCATTGAGACACCAGAAACTGCCCGCGAGGGATCAGCGGCCCAAAGAAATTCTGAAGACAGAAGTGAGTAGGTAAAACCAGACCCTGGAGGAAACAGAGAGCTGACCTGCCTCGGCTGCTTGCCATTAAACGTCACAGTCTGGGCGGAGCGATAGCACAGCGGGTAGGGCTTTTGCCTTGAATGCTGCCTACTGGGTTAGAGTCTCTGCATCCCATGTGGTCCCCAGAGCACCACCCGGTGTAATTCCTAAGCCTAGAGCTGGGAGTAACCCTAAGCATGGGTAGGTGTGACCCAAAAAAGCAAAATAAAATAAATTAAACTAAAATAAAAGATTGTCAGTGGGGGAAAAAAAAGAAATTCCTGAGGAAGGAAGTGGTAGCTTGATCTGCGTGCGGTATAACTACCACCCACTCTTGCATGGCCTCGGAGCAGATTCAAAGACATGCCATGCACAAGAGGTTCACATCCTCTGAATTTCAGAGGAGGTTACAATCTTCAGAGAATGATACAATTCACAAAATTGTATGAGCCTTAGGAGACTGAAGCGATAGTACAGCAGGTTGGGAGTTTGCCTTGCACGTGGCAGACCCAGGTTTAATTCCTGGCATCCCATATAGTTCCCCAAACACCGCCAAGAGTAAATCCTGAGTGCAGAGACAGGGAATAATCCCAGGTGTGAGCCAGAAAAGCAGAAGAAAGGATTGTATGAATCCTAGCCTTTGCTAAAGGCTTGGAGAAGAGGGATGCGCACTCATGTTCCCTTGGTACGAATTGGGAAAGGAGTTGCCCGCTGTTTTCCCCTTTTATACTTAAAACTCAGGTTGCTTATTCATTCTATGTATCACCTGGGGAGACAGTCAAGCTGACACAAATGTTTGTGGTAACGATCCGCATCCTCATGCTGCCTGTGAGCCCTGGTCTCCCCAAGATCCACTGACGGGGACCGCAGTGGGACCCCTAAGACTAGCAACCAAGACCGTGGCTGCAGCTCACAATCACAGCTCCTCTGGCTACGGTTTAGCAGCATTAAGCACATTCCCCTGTTGGTACAGCCGCCACCCTAGAGCTTTAGCACCCTAAACTGAAACTCTGTCTCTGCTCTTTACTTCCTGCTTCCTCAGACCTGCTCCTCATTCTAGTTTCTACCTCTAGGAATTGGAGTATCTTAGATACAGTGTATACATGGATTAATAATTATTTGCTATTTATAATCGTTAATTAACAAGTAATGTTGTTACTACTGCTTCACAAATTGAAGTTCCTGAGTTAGATTCCCCCATAGTCACTTGTGAAAACCAGCCTCAATGAATGATGGATAAAAAGAATAGGCTCAGCTCGGTTTATTTAAAAATAAATGATCTCTGTCTCACACATACAGACACATATAAACACTATGGCGGACAAATATCTAACTTTGCCTGCGGCTGCCATCCCCAACTCACCCTACCCCCTCCTCCTTCATTATCCTCTTCTGTGATAATAACAGTTGAATGGTAAAGAATAGTGTCCGTGTGACTGTATAACACAGTCACTAAACAGTCACATGCCTGAACCCAAGCTTCCCCAGAAACAATTTTACCTATCTCCGTCACAGGATTGTTAGAATTATCCTGACTTTGGTCCCTAAGGGCCAAAACACAAGTAGTAGCTTTTATTATTGCTCTCCTGCAAGGCTGTAGATTAAAACATTCCCAATTTTGCTGGTAATATTTGTGACATTCAATGACCAGAAAGATTAATCCTAAAATTTGAAGATAATAGCAGAGGCTTCGTACTCTTTCTAAATAAATTGTACACTCAGTAAAAATTTTTAGAGTAGCAATATTTCATTGTGACAAAATATACACTGCATGAAATCTACCATTTGAACCATATTAATGGTACAATTCAGGAGCATTAAGTATGATTGTACAACTCTCATTGCTATCCATCTATAAAACTTTATTATCCTAAACTGAAACTCTGGACCTGTTAAACAATAGCTCTGTATTCTGCACTTCCTCAGAATCAGTCACCATTCTAGTTTCTATCTCTATGAATTTGACTATGTTAGATACATTATATAAATGGATTAATAGAACACTGCTCATATTTGCATATGACTTATTTCACTTTGTGTAACATCCTCAAGAATTTCATTATGGGTCAGAGATGTGGCTTATGCAGTAGAGCAGTGCCTTATGTATTCAAAGTCCTGGGCTCAATCTGCACCCCTTGTGGGTGGAACCCAAAGCAGTAGAAAAGAAAGAATTTATTTGGGATGGGGGGTTGTTTTGTTTCGTTTTGCTTTATTTAGGTCCATCCTGGTGATGCTTAGGGATTACTCCTGGCTGTGCACTCAAGAAATTACTCCTCACAGTGCTCCAGAACTATATGGGATGTCGAGGATTAAACCCAAGTCAGCTGCATGCAAGGCAAATGCCCTACCTGTTGTACTATTGTTCCGGCCCCAATTTACTTATTTTTAAAAAGTTGAATATATTTCATTGTGTATGTCTCTCATATTTTTAAAATGTACCTCTGTTAGCAGACACTTGAGTTCCTATCATATTTTCACTATTGGAAATGTTAGAGTATACAGTTACATTTTTGAGACCTCACGTTCAATTGTATTAGATATGTAGCCATAAGATCATATTTTATGTCTATGTTCAAGTCGGTTTTTCACTTTTTGAGGAATCATACTAGTTGTCATAGCAGTTGCATTAGTTTACATTCTCAGCACCAGTATAGAGTTTTAATTTTTCCATATGCTGAAGAAAGCTTTATTAATAGCATACCAGTGGATGAAAATGTTATGGCTTTTCTTTTGAGCTTCCCTACGACTAGTGATGCTGAGCATCTTTTTTGGATAGTTATTCACTTGATCACTTGATCACTTGAATCCTGTTATTCATCTATTTGCTCGAGTGGGCGCCAGTAACATTTCCATTGGACCCTATCATGTGCCAATGTAGCCCAATGGCATTTGGTTGATTCAGGAATACGAAGAGCCTCGAACCGTTCCTTCAGTGTCTTGACAAGAAAGTCAGACCATATTGTAGGTGGGCGGCCACGTAATCTTTTGACATCCAGTGGGATCCAGTCGGTAACGGCTCTAGTCCAGCGGTTGTCTCCAAATCGCATTACATGTCCAGCCCATCTGATTTTCCATGCCTTGGCAAACAAGACAGCATCCCTGATTCTGGAATAGCGACGGAGGTCAGAACTCCGGATTCCTTCTCTCACTTGAGTGAGGCGTGATATATGTGTATATATATGTGTGTATGTGTAATTTATATGATTTTCAAATATTTTCTTCTATTTTGGGGGCTATTTTTTTGTAATATTTTATTATACCACCGTGAGATACACAATTACAAAGATGTTCATGTTTGGGTTTTGGTCAAACAGTGTTCCAGCACCCATCTCTCCACCAGTGCCCATTTCCTACCACCCATGTCCCGATTCCCTTCCCTTCCCTAGCCTGCCTCTATGGCAGGTTCTTTATCTCTTTTTTTTCTCTCTCTCTCTCTCTCTCTTTCTTTCTCTCTTCCTTCTCTTACACATTGTGGATTGCAATACATACATTTAGAAGTTATCGTGTGTATCTTTTTGCTTATATTCAATGCTCCAGTTCTAGACTGGTATTATCACTTTTGACAATTAATAGTACACTGTTCCCTTCTCTGTCTTACCTAACCTCTAACTCCCACACATTTGTGGTAAATTCTACCTTTGACAAGACCTCCTGATTCATGTTTTTCCAGATGACTGGATAAAGAAACTTTGGTACATCTACACAATGGAATACTATGCAGCTGTCAGGGAAAATTAAGTCATGAAACTTGCCTACAAATGGATGGACATGGAGATTATCATGTTTAGTGAAATAAGTCAGAAGGAAAAGGACAGATATAGAATGACTGAATTTGTCTGTGGGATATAAATATATACCAGTGTTCTACTAATTGTTGTGAATGATAACACCAGACTAGAACTGATCATTGAATGTAGGCAAGGGATATAGATGATAACTAGTAAATGTATATATGGAAAGCCACGATATTTAAGAGATGAGAGAGAGAGGAAGAAAGAAGGAGAAGAAGAAGGAGGAGGAAGAGGAGGAGGAAAGGAGAAGGAGAAAGAGGAGGAGGAGGAGGGAGAGAAAGAAAGAGAGGGAGAGGGGAGAGGGGAGAAGGAGAAGGAGGAGAAGGAGAAGGATAGGGAGAGGGAGAGGGACAGGGAGAGGGACAGGGAGAGGGAGAGGGAGAGAGGAAGAGGAAGAGGAAGAAGAAGAAGGAGGAGGAGGAGGAGGAAGAGGAAGAGGAAGAGGAAGAAGAAGGAAGAGGAGGAAGAGGAGGAGGAAGAAGAAGAAGATGAAGAAGAAGGAGGAGGAGGAGGAAGAGAGGAAGAGGAGGAGGAAGAGGAAGAGGAAGAAGAAGAGGAAGAAGAAGAAGAAGAAGAAGAAGAGGAGGAGGAGGAGGAGGAGGAAGAAGAAGAAAGAAGAAGAAGAAGGAGGAGGGAGGAGGAGGAGGAAGAAGAAGAAGAAGAAGAAGAAGAAGGAGAAGGAGAAGGAGAAGGAGAAGGAGAAGGAGAAGGAGAAGGAGAAGGAGGAAGGAGAAGGAGAAGGAGAAGGAGGAGGAGGAGGAGGAGGAGGAGGAGAAGGAGAAGGAGAAGGAGGAAGGGAGAAGGAGAAGAAGAAGAAGAAGAAGAAGAAGAAGAAGAAGAAGAAGAAGAAGAAGAAGAAGAAGAAGAAGAAGAAGAAGAAGAAGAAGAAGAAGAAGAAGAAGAAGAAGAAGAAGAAGAAGAAGAAGAAGAAGAAGAAGAAGAAGAAGAAGAAGAAGAAGAAGAAGAAGAAGAAGAAGAAGAAGAAGAAGAAGAAGAAGAAGAAGAAGAAGAAGAAGAAGAAGAAGAAGAAGAAGAAGAAGAAGAAGAAGACGACGACGAAAAAAGACCAGCTATAGAGTCAAGCTGGGGAAGTGGGGAGGGAATAATCAGGGGACATTGGTGGTGTTAAAGATGCATTGGTGGAGGAGTGAGTGCTGCGACACTATGTGACTGAAACCCAATCATGAGCGGCTTTGCAATTGTCTGTCTCACCGTGTTATAATAAAAAAATACATTTTTTAGAATGATAGCAAAACTCTCTAGATCCTGTGGAACTTAATTTTTTTAATTTTTAAAAAAGATTAATTGAGGTTCTGTGGTTCACAATACTATTCCTGAATTCCAGAACCACACCCATCACCAGTGTTCTCACCTCTCCCCAGGAGGCCCAAATGTCCTTCCCTATCAAACCCTCTACCACAGATCCTGTAGAACTCTACAGAGTAAGATATAGACTATATTCAAAACAGCCACATAAAGCAACACGTAAATTAAAAATATGACATAGAGTTCTTCTTTAACCTTTAAATGCTTTTATAAACCTTTGCTCTCCAAGTTTTTTGACAAAAGATTTAATCAAAGCTTGGATTTTTATGTCCAATGTTCTATTTTGAAGTGGCAAAATTAGAGGCAGAAGAGGAAAATTAGAGGCTGGACCTATAAGTTATCCATGTTAGGAGTTGGGCAAAGATAAATAGGTCATAAATCACAAAGGTGCAAGAACAGAACAACGAAGAGTCTGATCATGTTTATGAGTGTCATAGAAACAATTAGTAAATGTCTGTGTGCAACTTAGAACAAACTGTGCTAATCACTTATTGCACCAATTATTGTGTATATTAGCAATCATTTCATGTGTTGAATAAAAAAACATTTCCCCCAGAAACACATAGCCTATAACTAGCCTAGAAAAGCTCTTTGTGAACCTCCTTGAAGGCTCGTCTTGTTCTGGTGATGGTCTGGTTGTCTCTGCACACACAGGAAAACTGGACCGTCTCTCAGACTTCTCAAGAGCTGCCCATTTCTTGCTTGATATCTCAAACAATTTCAGCAGTTCTTTTTAGAGCTTAGTAAACATTTTTTTTTCTGGGATAGGGTTTAAGCTCTAAAAATAGATTGTTTCCTGTACTTGAGTTTCTACCTAAAACTCACTATTGGAAGATCAGTTCATTTTTTCACTAAAGTTGACAAGTTATTTCTTCTAGACCATTGATGCTCTTTTATTTAAAAATATAGGAGTGAAAAATATCCACTTTGTTTTCAAAACAAAAAGTGAAAGAGAAATAAGCCCAAATCAAGGAGCCACATATTTCCTGGTGCATGACTATTCAGACCCGCTTTCCTCCCTGAGTCAGTCCCTTTGCCAGTCCATATCTAACCCAACAGGGAGACTAGAACTTCCTGGTATTTCTATGAATCTGTTTTGTGAGTCTGAGTCTTTGCGAACACACTTCAAATGCATGCTGAATGAAAAAAATAAAAAGTATGTTTTAGCTGACCAATGTCCTATTCTGGAAATTCTCAGGGTTCCTTAACAGCCAGTGCTTTAATCCCATCATCAAAGAGCAGCAACTGTACCCACCATCTCCTCATACTTGAGCAAAGATTTTTCCTCCTACAGTTCCTCCTAAATAACGGACTTCAAGAGAGGCTGTACCCATGAAGCATAAGTGTGCAAAGTGTTTACTGCAGCTATCAAATTCTGAAAAGAAGCAGAAAGAAACAGGACACAAAAAAAGGTTACAAAATTTAAAACTAGGGTTTGGAGAGATAGTACATCAGGTAGGGCACTTGCTTTGCTAATACTAACCCATCAGATCCATTTCCTGGAATCCCATATGGCTACCCACTGTAGCTCTCTCTCCTACAGGAGTGACCCCAGAGCTCTGCACCAAGAGTAACTCCTGAGCACAGCCAAGTGTGATCCAGACACCAAAATATCAAAATTAAAAACTACTATATTAAAAACAGAAGGAAGCAGGAAAATTAATTCCTCCTAGAGGAGTATCATTTAGTTGGGTTCCAAACCAAACAGAACCATAAAACCATAAAAGGCAAACATCAAAGTGCTTAATTTTATCATTCAGTTGTTCAGAGAGAGAGAGAGAGAGAGAGAGAGAGAGAGAGAGAAGAGCAAATGGTGCAAAGGATACTGGAGGAGGTGAGACTCCACCTTCTTCTGTTCTCATCTCTTGGGTCCTGTCCAGGAGTGTTGAGGGTTTACCATAACTGGTCATGTGTTTCTTCCACCATGAATCTGCTTCATGTTCAGCTGGGCACAGGGAGAGCAAGTAGCAGCTCTGCCCGTGTTGTAAGTCTCTGGATTGGCATACCTGGGCTGGCCTTGAAAAGACTGCTTCAGGGTGGGTCACTGATGAGCAGGGCTGTGATCAGCTCTTCTGTTGGGTGGAGCTCTGAGGAGAGGGAAGTCCAGATGTGGAAAATGGCGGCCCTCATGGTGTGGGGGGGTTCCTCTGGCTTCTTGTGAGGCTCTGCTGGGGTGGCAGTCCAGGGCTAGAAACTGCCATCCCTCACGGATACCTCATGATCAGCTGGGCACAGGGAGAGTAAGTAGCAGCTCTGCCCCATGTGTGTGAATTTGATTACAAGGCATCCGGGAGAGATGGCGGGTTCCTGGAGCAGGATGATGCCCTTGGGATATCTCGCATGTGACAGAACATATTGAGATGTTACAGGTGCCCACTCGAGCAAATCGATGATATATGGGAAGACAGTGATATAGTGTGATACAGTGACTCTGATTATAAAGCATTTCTAATCCACTGTACTAACAATCTTTGTTTGTTTTTCTTTTTTGGGTCACACCCGGCGACGCATAGGGGTTATTCCTGGCTCTGCACTCAGGAATTACTCCTGGCGCGGTGTTTGGGGGGACCATATGGGATGCCAGGGATCGAACGTGGGTGGGCTGCGTGCAAGGCAAATGCCCTACCTGCTGTGCTATTGCTCTGGCCCCTTTACTAACAATCTTTGTAACAGTTTTAGGCACTGTGGTCTGCAGAACTGTTGTTGGTATGGTCTTATAAATAAACTATTCCAGCACCACGCCCTCCACCAGAGTCTGCTTCCCTCCTCTGCTGTTCTGTGCTTCCCGTCCCATCGTCTCTTGTGGTTAGCTTCCTGCTGAAGACCAGTTCTCAGTTTCTGTTGCCTTTGGGCACTTGTTTATTTTCCTACTGTGTTTCTTTACAACCCCATATGAGAGAGATCATTCTCTGTTCCTCTCCTGACTTCCTTATCAAGGCACTCTCTAGATACTCTCCACGTAGCAGCAAACTGCATGATTTCATCTTAAAGCTGAACAGGGGACTGAAGTGTTAGTGCTAGTACAGTGGGTAGAGTGTTTGCCTTGTGCAAGGCCATCTGGAGTTTGATCCCAGGCATCCTATATGGTTACCTGAGCACTGCCAGGAGCAATTCCTGACTGCAGAGCCAGGATCACCAGGTATGATTAAAAAAATGCTGAATAGTATTCCATTGTGTTTATGTACCACAGCTTCTTTATCTGGTCATCTGTTCTTGGGAATTTGTGTTGTTTCCAGGTTTTGGCTATTGTAAACAGTGCTGCAATGAACATAAAAGTAAAAATGTCTTTACCAAATACAGTTTGGGGGCCCTTATGGTTGATGCCAAGAAGTGGAAATCTTGGTTTATGTGAAAGCTCCATTCCTAGTTTTTTGAGACATACCTATAGTGTTTTCCAAAGAGACAGAACCACTCAACACTCCCACCAGCAGTGAATGAGGGTCTTTTTTTCCTCATTTCCACACCAACACTGGTTTGTTTTGTTCTTTTGTGACATGTGTCACTCCCACTGGTATGAGAATGAAATATCATTGTTGTTTTTGTTTACATCCCTGATAATAAATTATGCAGAGCATTATTCATATGTTTACCGTCATCTCTATGCCTTACTTGAGCTAGCTTCAGTTCATTTCTTCCCCTATTTTATGATGGAGTTGTTTAGCCATTTTAACCATGATATGTACAATGCTACTGTATGTACAACGTAAAACCTGATATGTACAACGCTAACAATATTTTCAAGTGATCATTCAGTAAGTCATGTTCCCTTAAACTGTGTTTATCTCCATCGACCTACACAACATACTTTAAAAAATGAAGTTAGCATGGGCAAGGCACCAAGTAAGTCTAGACCTCAGAGTCTATCTAGCCGTGACTCCAGTGAGCAACCAAGAATTTTGTGGCCAGAGCGACAGCAAAGCAGGAAGGGCTATTGAGTTGCACACAACCAACCAGGGTTCAATCTCTGGCATCCCATAAGGTCCACAAGTAAGTCCTGAGTGCAGAACCAGGAGTAATCCCTGAGCATTGCCAGGTGTGACCCCCCAAAAAAGAAGCCAACTCACTCTCACATAGCCTGACTTAATACAGTCTCTAAAATACACATCTATAGAAAGGGAAAGTGTGCCTGAAGATTCAAAGAATTATTACTACTTTTGCATTCTCCTTTTCTCCCCAGCAGGGATATTATCAGGATCTAGATCACAAAAATATAATTTAGCCTCTTACAGTGGTATCAATGAGGCAAGAGAGATAGTACAGTGGGTAGGGTGCTTGCCTTAAATGCAACAGACCCAGATTTGATCTGGGTTTCCTCTTTGATTTGTTTTATGACATGTTGGTTGTTCAGCAGTGAGCTGTTTAGTTTCCAGGTGTTTGGTATGATTCTTCATTTTTGTATGTGATTAAGTTCTATTTTCAGTACATCATGGTCTGGAAAAATAGTCGACACAATTTATGTCTTCTTGATTTTATGGAAGTATGTTTTGTGACTCAGCATGTGATCTATCTTGGAGTATGTTCCATGTGCGCTGGAGAAAAATGTGCATTTGGCTTTGGGGGCATGAAATGCCCTGTATATAGCTACTATACCTCTTTCTTCCATGTCTTCCTTTAAGGCAAATATTTCCTTGGTGAGTTTCAGTCTTGTTGATCTATCAAGAGTTGATATAGCAATGTTGAAGTCTCCAACTACAATTGTACTGCTGTCAATGTCTTCTTTGAAGTCTATTAGCAGTTGTTTTAGGTACTTTTCTGGCCCCTAGTTGGGTGCATATATGTTTAGAAGTGTAATTTCTTCATGATGTACATATCCCTTGACTATTTTTTCCCTAAACATTACATGCATATATTTATTTAAGTTCCATGACTTGCAGTTTTTTTATTGATGTTTTCCCATGCACATAATTTCAATCTTCTTACCCATTACCAGTGCACCTACCTCCTTAAACATTATATTTTTTACAGAGGAGCAAGAGGAATCTGTTTATAATCTTTACATCTCTGAAGTTCGAAACATTAGGCTACAGTTAGACAACTGTGAAGATCGGTTAATTAGACAGATCCAAACTCCACTGGAAAGAGATGATCTGCATGAAAGTGTGCTCAGAATTACAAAGCAGGAGGTGAGATTTATAAATATATTGGGGGGGAAAAGTTAAGGTGAATTCATGTCTTTGTATCCTGATCTTCAATGCTTGTGATTTTTTTTACACATGCAGACTTTGCACAGCCATCACTTTATGAGGTCTGATTATTGCGTTTAAAAAAAATTATATACCAGTGTTCTTTAAATCAGTTTCCTCTGACTCAGTTCAGAACACAGAAACGTATGTACTTTTTCCTAGAATGGTGGAAGTGGCACGGCTTCTTACTCTGAAATCATCAAGTGATCATATGCTTGTGGTGACTTGCTCTGTGCAAAAGCATTAAGTTAAATATTTGGACTTGAGGTGGTAGTAATAAAGGAATTAATGATCAGAAACTCAGTTTTAATGTTGATTATAACAGTTTTATGAAGAAATGTGTAGGTATTAAATCAGTATTTATAATGTAAAATGGGTGCTTTTTTTTAATTAAACATTTTATTATACCACCGTGAGAGATATGATGAACTACCTAAAACCTGAACTGCGCAGGAGGAAGAGAGTGGCAAGGATTGCCTTCAAAGGCATCGAAGAAATAGCTGAAAGGACAAAGAACCTCTGGCTCTGGGCACATCTCTTTGCCTCCACTATTCTCCCTGCATAAACATATGCCTCAGAGACCTGGGCCCCTACGAAAGCAGGATGAGAATGCTATTCGGGTCTCCCAGAGAGGAATCGAAAGAGCTATGCTTGGAATCACTCAAGTCAGAGAAGGAATCCGGAGTTCTGACCTCCATCGCTATTCCAGAATCAGGGATGCTGTCTCATTTGCCAAGGCATGGAAAATCAGATGGGCTGGACATGTAATGCGATTTGGAGACAACCGCTGGACTAGAGTCGCTACCAACTGGATCCCAAGGGATGTCAAAAGATCACGTGGCCGCCCACCTACAAGATGGTCACACTTCCTTGTCAAGACCCTGAAGGAACAGTTTGAGGCTCTTCATATTCCTGAATCAACCAGATGCCATTGGGCTACATTGGCACTTGATAGGGTCCAATGGAAATGTTACTGGCACCAGCTCGAGCAAATCGATGAATAACGGGATTCAAGTGATCAAGTGATCAAGTGATTATACCACCGTGAGATATACAATTACAATGTTGTTCATGTTTGGAGGTTTCGGTCACATAGTGTTCCAGCACCCACCCTCCACCAGTGCCCATTTCCCACCACCAATGTCCCCAATCCCCCCCCCCTCCCATAGCCTGCCTAAATGGCAGGTTATTTATCTCTTTTCTTTCTCCCTCTCTCTCTCCCTTCCTTCTCCTACATATCCCTTGATTATTAAGAAGTGACCTTCACTGTCCCTTCTAACCTTCTTCAGCCTGAAGTCTATGTTGTCGGATACCAGTATGGTCACCCCAGCCTTTTTTGGAAGGCTTGTTTGAGTGAAGGATTGTTTTCCAGCCTTTTACTTTGAGCCTGTATTTGCTCCAATTGTTCAGATGTGTTTCTTGAAGGCAGCAGAATGTTGGATTCAATTTTTTGATCCATTTTGCTACTCTGTGTCTCTTAACTGGTGCATTTAGACCATTGACATTGAGAGAGATTATTGTCATGGGATTTTGTGTCATCTTTCTGCATAGGTTTGTTGTTCTTTTGAGTTTTGTCTTGTCTTAGAGTAGCTCTGTCAGCCCTTCTTTTATTTTTTTCTTTTTTGGGTCACACCCGGCAATGCTCAGGGGGTTACTTCTGGCTCTTCACTCAGGAATTACTCCTATCGGTGCTCGGGGGACCATATGGGATGCCAGGGATCAAACCCGGGTTGGCTGCATGCAAGGCAAACACGCTACCCACTATGCTATCGTTCTGGCCCCTGTCAGTCCTTCTTTTTAAGGTTGGTTTTGAGTCTACAAATTTCCTGAGCTGTTGTTTATCCAAGAAACTGTCCTTTGAATATGAATGAGAGTTTAACCAAATAAAGAATTCTTGGTGAGACCTTCATTTCATTGAGTTTTTTTCACTATATCCCACCATTGCCTTCAAGCTTGGAGGGTCTTTTCTGATAGGTCTGCTAAAAGTCGAATGGATGCTCTTTTGTATACAATTTCCTTCTTTGATCTTACCGCTTGAAGAATTGTGTCTCTATCTATGCATTCATTATTTTGACTAGGATATGTCTTGGAGTCTTTTCATTGGGGGTTTCTTCTTACTGGTAACCTTTGGGCTTCTTGGATCTGGATGCCTGCATCCTTTAAGTCTGGGAACTTTTCAGCAAGGATGTCTTTAATTGTTCCTATTTCCTTGGGGTTGCTTTCCTGTCCCTCTATGGAACTCTGATGATTCTTATGTTGTTCCTCCTGGATTCATCCCAATGTTCTCTGTTTCACCGTTGATCCGTTTTTCGGTCTTTTTCCATCCTGTGTATTTGCCTGAGAGCTTTCTGAAGCTCATTCTTAGTCTCACTGATTCTGTCTTCTGCTACTGTCATTCTGCTGTTGAGAGCCCCTATTGTGTATTTCATTTCATCTACTGAGTTTTTTAGTGATGATATTTCTATTTACATTGTTCTCATTTCTGCTCTCATTCCCTCCTGTAATTTATTGGCTGCCCTTTCTACTGCTTCATTTATGTTCTCCTGCATTTTATTGGACAGCCGTCCCATTTTGTCATTAAGCCTGTTAAACATCCTCACCATTTCTTCTCTGAATTCTTTGTCAGAGAGATTATGTACATCTGTATTCTTTTTCGAGTCTTTAGCATTGATTTCTTCATCTACTCTTCTAACTGGGGATCTGCATTGTTTCCTCATGGTGCTGTGGTGATCTGGGGTGGATTCTTCTGGGGAACTGTTTCTTCCTCACTGTCAGGTAGGACTCTAGGGATGCTCAGCAGACGTTTTCCTCTTCCCTCTTCAGGTATATGACCTTCCTTTTGGTATTGCATTTCCTGCTTTTTTTATTAATATGCAGCCATGTGAGCAGCTGCCAGCTGGGGCAGCCACGCCCTCAGGGAGGGTACCTAAGGGGGAAGTGTCTGGGCATGAAGGTTCAAAGTGTCCCATTTATTTCCTCTGCAGCCCGGAATTCTGGGAGTTGTAGTTTTGGTTTCTACTGGAGGCCTGGTGCTCTGTGGCTTTCACTATGCACCGCCAGGCCAGCCACCCCAGATTTGATCTGTAGCACTTCAGATGATCCCTCAAGTCACACCATGAGTAATCCCTGAGTGCAGAGGCAGAGGAAGAGGTAAGACCTGACACCACCTAGTGTGTGGTCTAAAACCCAAAAAAAAAAGATAGTATCACTATACTGTCTGTCATTTCTATTGCACTTCCTGTTTTATCTTCCTGCTCAGGGACTTCTGTACTTTATGGACTTTACAGGAAATGTCCTCACATTGATATTTGAATTTTTTTTTTTTTGCTTTTTGGGTCATACCCAGAAATGCTCAGGGGTTGCTCCTCGTTCTGCAGTCAGGAATTACTCCTGGCGATGCTCGGGAGACCATATGGGATGCTGGGGATCGAACCCAGGTCCGGCCACATGCAAGGCAAATGCCTTACCCGCTATACTATCACTCCAGCCCCCTGAAATATAATTAATTAAAGTCTTATCTCTCCTGTTGGTGGAATCTCTGCACACTGGACCTACAGAGATCTCTCATTAACACCATACCATATGTATATAATTTTTTGATACATCATGAAGTATCATTTGGAGTCTTAGTCCTTTAGTGCTTTTTTTTTTTTTCTTTTTGGGTCACAACCGGCGATGCTCAGGGGTTACTCCTGGCTCTGCACTCAGGAATTACTCTTGGCAGTGCTCGGGGGACCATATGGGATGCCGGGGATCGAACCTGGGTTGGCTGCGTGCAAGGCAAAGACCCTACCTGCTGGACTATCGCTTCGGCCCCCTTTACTGCTGTATTTAATCACAAGGAAAATAAAACCACAAAAAACAAAAGAACTCTTAAACATGCTTTAGAAAGACTACTGAATTTGTTTCAATAATTACTAATAATTACATTAACTTGCATTGAAAACTAAGCTTAAATTGACTGGAATTTAAATGAATGAGCTGAAATTCAAAGTTATATTAAACAGAGACTTTTTCAGTAGATGAAATAGACTTCTGTCCAACAATTTCTTAGTTTGTTTTTTGGCCACACTCAGTGATGTTCAGGGGTTACTCCTGACTCTGTACTCAAGAATTGCTCCTGGCAGTGCACTGGCATCCACATGGGATGGCTGGGATTGAACCCAGATCAGCAGCAAGTAAGGCAAGTGCCCCAGTCACTGTATTATAGCTCCAGTCGTTCTGTTAAACAATTTTTTATCCAAGTTACTAGTACAAAGAGAAAATCACAAGATGACCAGGAATAGATCGTAATTATTAAGCATATGAACTCAGTAGTGAACAGTATCAGACGGCCAGGATTGTTCCTCCCTACAAAGCTCGTCTGGTGGTCTGTTCACCACCTCCCTTGTATGAGGTATTTGCTCCTCCTATCAGAAAATGGGTCTGCGGCTTGAAATCACCTGGGGAGTTTTAAAACAAACTGATGCCTGGGTCTCAAACCTAAAGGTTTTTATTTAATGACCTGATGCAGCCTGGGAACTGAAGATGTTTATTTGTTTGCTTTTTTGAGCCATGCCTGATAGTGCTCAGGGGTCTATTCCTGGCTCAGAGCTCTTGAATGACTGACTCTTGGCAGTACTTGGGGATCAGAATCCAACCAGAGTCGGCATTATGGCAGTCTCTTTAGCCCAGTACTGTTTTTTCAGCCAGAAAATAGATTTTTTACAGGTTCCCTGATCATTTTAATGTGTATCTAGGTTCACACACTGCTGTGGCTCTGAGCTGTCCCTGTAGTTGAATCATATCTACTGTAGTACATACGAGACTTTTTTCTTAAAGAATGCCTCTATGCCAAAGTCTGGCTTTAAGATCTTAAGTCCTGCTTCCTATACAAGCTGTGCCTTTTCTCTCATTTTTTTTAACTTGGCAAGTTTTATGTACCAAAGACTGGAACCATTTAAGATTCTTAATTATGCTCCCTAGTACCAACCGTTTTTCAAGTCTCACACCTCTCCAATATTGACAAATTTTAAGTCGTTATTTCTCCCTGTTTCTTAAGTTTGCCCCCTGCTCTGTCTTCCGTTCCTGTACAATGAACTTTACCCATATGTCTACTAATACTGATTTAAAATGACAATTCAATGAAAAGGGTCTCTCTCTCTCTTTAGTAGTTTGTGTTGACAATTTATTAATTGGTGTCAACTTAGCATCTTATGAAGAAATCTGGTGTACTACTAAGTAAAAATACAATATAGTACTTTCAAGATTTCAAAATTTGCAGGTACATGTTTACTAAATCAATTTGCCTCTCTTTAGCAACAGTAAACAGAAGAGTTTCCCCTTAGAAAACACTTTAGTATCAGAGTATCAAAGCAAAAAGCACAGATGGGTTCCAGAGAGATACTACAGGTGTTAAGGTATTTGCCTTAAATCCTTCCAATTCTGGTTGAATCCCCAGCACTACATATGGTCTCCTGAGTGCTACAGGAGTTTACCTGGGGGCACAGAGCCAGTAATAAGGGTCCAAGCACTAACAGGTATAGTCCAAAACCCAATCTAAGAAAAAACTTAAACTAATAGGGCACAAAATGTATTTGAGAAGTGTTTCATAGAATTCTTAGGAAACTAACTGCTTGGCTCAAGAGCCATGTCCTTAACTCAATTCATAGAGTATCTGCTGTGCCAGTGCAAATCATTTGATGTCAATAAGCATGACCTGAACAAAACAAAAATAACAATAGACGTAACACTGAACCTAGATTAATGTAAATAATATATGTATTTGGATTGGGGCCACACCCAGCAAGAGCTCAGAGACCACTTCTGTCTTAGTGCTTGGTAGTCACTCCCCATGGGGGACCGTGTGTGCCAGGATTGAGCCTGGGACTCCTGCTTGTGGAGCCTGGGCTTAGTCCGTTGAGCTGTCTCCCCAGCCCCAATATATCCTTTATATTTTGGGGGCTTTTGTACTGGTGTTTTTTTGGTGGGGGGGATTATTTGGGGGGCTACACCAAAGAGTGCGCATGGCTTACTCCTGGTTCTTCATTCAAGGATCACTCCTGCCAAGCATGGGGGAAGGAGGGAACTGTATACGGTGCCTGGGATTAGTCAAACCCATGCAGCCACATGCAAAGCAAATGCCCTGCCCACTGGACTATCTCTCTGGCCCAATATACTTTATGTTTTGAATGAAATTAATGACAGCCTATGATAGACATAATTATTTTTTTCTTTTTCTTTTTTTTTTTTTTCTTTTTGGGTCACACCTGGCAATGCTTAGAGGTTTCTCCTGTCTCTGCACTCAGGAATTACTCCTGGCGGTGCTGGGGGACCACATGGGACGCCAGGGATCGACCGGGCTGGCATGGGCCGGCTGCCACATGCAAGGCAAATGCCCTACCCGCTAGACTATCGCTCCGGCCCCAACATAATTATTTCTATCACTTAAAAATTGACTAGATAGGCTTAAGTAATTTTGATGTTGTTGAATAGCATTTTTATTATCCTTTTATTCTAAGATTATATTTATTTTAACAAGTGCTCATCAAAGCCCAGCAAAGAACAAAACAAGAATTATTTGTGATAAGACTTTCACTTCAGTGAATCACTGCTAACATTTTTGAGTGAGTGCTTCATTTGTAGATAGGTGGCAGATAAGCAGGTAGCTAAGGAGAGATAGTACGGGGTAAGGTGCTTGCCTTGCATGCACCCAAACTGGAATTCAATCCCTAGTACCAGATATGACCCACCAGAAGTGATCCCTGAACACAGAGCCAGGGATAAACTCTGAGCATAGCCAAGTGTGGTCTGCCCCCAAACAGAAACAAGCAAATAAGTAGATAGATAGAAAAACAAGTAGAAACCTATATTCAATAGATGAGCTAAACAAATGAAATCTATATTCACAAACATAGATTTTATTTAAAACAAATTAACACTATAAGCCGAGTGCAATGCCCAGGGCTTTATTTTCCTTTAAATTCTGTATCAGGTTTTAGACTTCAAAGCTCCCCCTGTACCTGTTCTCATATTACTAAGGTGTAGTAACTGAATAAACCTGCCCAGTTATACAAATGCTCTGAGGGCTGAGATAACATGCAAATACCATCTTGCATATCAATGTGTGAAAACTGGACAGACCACACAGCTCAAAAAAGGAAGTACAGGCTACAAAGCTAACTTGCACATTCACTGTCAGAGTTACAGCATCTTCAGGGGCGTTGTGTGCCAGGCGCCTCACTCTACCCAAAAATGGTAAGTGATCGACTTGACTCTGTCTCTCTCTCTCTCTCTCTCTCTCTCTGGTTTCCTGGCAGCCGGTTCCTATTTCCTAGGTTTCGTAGAACGGGGGACAGGACACCACAGCCTGTCTTCCAAGCTCGGGGATTTCTGCTTGCTCCGTGGTTGTTCCATGTGCTTAATACTAGCGGGCAGACTGGTGAAGTTTTCTTTTTCTACTTCTTTTTCTGATTCTAATCTTTAGAATCGAGCAAGGGCTGTTCATGGAAAGAAAACGTTTATTATTTGATATTGCCTCCTGAGATATCTGGTTCCAGGATTGCCAATGCAGTTGTTGCCAACTAGGATACTTTGGATCTCAGATGATTATTTCTGTGCTATGTTTTGGGAATAGCTGATTCTGTGTAACATTTTAACAAGCGGTAAATGTTGTAAAAGAAGCTCTTTTGCTTAAAAAAATACATTTCATTGCTCTCATTAAGAAAAACAAACAACCAGTTCAAACCTTAGGGAACAGTTGTTTTCCTAAAGTTAATTAGGAGTCATTATTTAGAGCCCACAGAAAATAGTGGCCAGGTTGTCGATTGTGCCATCCATAACTGTCATGACCCTAAAGTAGCTCAAATACGGAGATGCTGACTTCCTGCTCTGCTCAACATTTTGTGATAGACTTATGACTAGCATATGGTAAACCTTCAGCTTTAAGGAGTCTAGAAGGAATCACCTTTCTAGCCTTTCCAAGCCCTTTCCAACTCTACAGCCCCTAGAAAATCAGAAATTGATTTTGTTTCTTCTGTCATTAAAGAGAGGATCCCACCTTTGCCATACCCAGATGAGAAAACGGGGACTGAGGCCGTGGTCTTACAGTATAGTATTTTGTTGGTTGTGGTGACCACATTTTGCAGGCATTGAAACACAGAGCACAAAAGTTTTATCAGATGATTATATGTAAAGTTTGGAAGGTCTTGAAGCAGAATCAGGAAAACTGTAGAGGTGAGCACAACCTTGCCGGAGGGTGGGGAGAGGAAGGAGGAGGAGGAGGAATTGGAGTTGCCTAGCCGGGAGGTGGGGGAGAAATGCTGGAGGGTGTGTGGGAAGGGGGATGTGGAGCAGGGAATGAGAGCTCAAACCCTCCCTGCAGCCTCAGCTCTGCAGGAAGGTGACTCTCTGCAGAGCTTCTGAGTGGTCTAAACAGAATCTTTAACTACAGTTTTTTGAACCAATTGCTCTCAATTACTTAATTCTCTTCAAAAGCAAAGGAAGATATTAAGGTTTAAAATTTTTGGTTTAAAGGCTTGAAAGTTAGTACCACAGGTAGAGCATTTACCTTGTACACTGTCAACCTGGACTTATCCCCAGCACCTCTGAGCACCACCCAAAGGGATCCCTAAGTACAGTTCTGAATACTTCTGGGCATGGCCCAAGAACAAGAAAAAGAAAAGAATTGGATTTTCTTGAGGAAAATGAGATCATAGCAATATTAAAAAAAAAAAAGTTGAATTGCATAGAATGTGTTTGATGTAAAGAAAAGTTTGTTTTTTTTTTTTTTTAATCTGTTTGTTCTGAGGCTTCAGGGAACATCTGTCTATGCTCGGGCTTCCATTCATTTTACGTTCAGGGATCACTCCTGAGAGGTTCGGGGAACCATATATAGTTCTACTATATATCAACGGCATCGAAGATGAGCACTTTACCCACTGTATTATCTCTCTGGCTCCAGGAATTTTTTTTTTAAATATTGCTACCTTTTTATTGTGAAAGTAATACAATAATTTTTCTTAAGAATATTGATATTCTTAAGAAAATTTTTCTTAAGAATATAGATAGGAATATAGATAGGAATAAAACAATATGTATTTTCCTCAGTTTTAACAATTATTAAGTTAATATAGATCTTGCAGAATACAATAATCGCATTATTTATTTATTTATTTATTTATTTTTGCTTTTTGGGTCACACCTGGCGTGCTCAGGGGTTACTCCTGGCTCTGCACTTAGGAATTACTCCTGGCGGTGCTCAGGGGACCATATGGGATGCTGGGGATCACCGCGCCCCATGCCTGCCACATGCAAGGCAAACGCCCTACCCGCTGGGCTATCTCTCTGGCCCCTAGTAAAGCATTTTAATTTTTTTTTTTTTTTCTTTTTGGGTCACACCCGGCAATACTCAGGGGTTTCTCCTGGCTCTGCACTCAGGAATTACTCCTGGCAGTGCTCGAGGCGACCATATGGGATGCCGGGGATCAAACCCAAGCTGGCACTGGCCAGCCACGTGCAAGGCAATTGCCCTACCCGCTGGGCCATCGCTCCAGCCCCTAAATTGCATTTTATAAATATAATTTCTAGGCTCACTCTCTGCCTCTGGAGCAGCCCGCATCTCCCCTCTTGAGATGTGTACTCTCTCTATCACTTTCCCTCCTCCTGCCCCATCCTAAAACTTCCATAATAAAATGTTTTACTTCTAAAAAGTATATATAATTTCTATTATGCTTGCTATCACACTCCATAGGAACATGTTCTTATTTTATCTAAAATATCTTGAGTAATTTAGGAACTGTGATAACATTTCTGTAATCAGTTACCTTAATTCTAAAACTCACTTTAATAGCTTTCATAGAGTAGGACATTTGAGTTATTAGTTTATTTTCATTATTTTCTTCTTTATGGTAGAAGAGACAAACCTGTTAAAAAGTGTGTCTTATAGGCAATGTTTAAATCATTGCCTGATTATTTTTCACAGGCAGAACAACTAACAGTGTTAAGAGGAGACACCTTCTTAATCAACAATATAGTTTAACAGTACTTACTATAAGAGTGACATGGTAAATAAATGTCCCTGTGTCAAATAGACCAACATGCCATTCTTTGTAGCATTCTTTATCGACTCATATCAAAGACATACTTAAAGAAGAAGTTGGTTTGCTTAATTTCCCTTGCCTCAACATTATCTCTGACACTGTGTGACCCATTGCAGAAAGCCACATAGCATATTAAAGGAAGGAAAAAAATTCTGCATTTTCTTCATGGAAGACCTAATAAACAGCACAGTTGAACAAGGCTACTATCCTTTCTGTGCTTGTTTATTCCTTAATCAGTTGAATTCTAACTTGGTTTCTTATCCAGTGGTGATGGTGATGATGGCGGTAACTATCCCACAGTGCTACTGTGAGGATAATAAAGTTTCAGTTAAAGACACCTATTACAGTGCAGGGACCAACCTCGGTCTGGTTGCATGTTGGCCCCACCCCACCCCACCCCGCCATATGTAAATAATGAGCTAAGAAACAGAGATTTCCAGTGAGCACGGGAAAAAGCTGTTAGAAAACTGCTAGCAGTTAGCATTTGTCAGCTCTGACATACACGATCTCATTAAACCCCTAACAGCACTTACGAAACACTTCTACTATTACCCAATTTTCTAGCTGAGTACACTCATGGAAACGGTAGGTCACTTGGTCATAGTCACACAGCTACTGAGTACTGAGACTTAAATGTAAGTACAAATCTCTCTGCCTCTCTGAGTCTTAGCTCCTCTCTGTTAGGTGCCTTTGAGAAACAGTAGGTTCAGAGGAAAGTAGTAGGTTGGTGTAAGAATGACCTTTAAGTGGTAGAAGGTGCTTTAGGTAGGCTGAGGGACTGGATCTGGGAATCAGAGAGCCTAGACGCTTTGTGCCTGCTTTTATAAATAGAATGAAATTTACTTGTTTGTTGGGGGAGGTTAGACCGCGTTACCTATGTGGTAACGAGAATAAGCAGGGATCCACGGCATGCAGAGCATAAGCCTTAAGCCCTGGACTACCTCTAGAGCTGCTTCCTTTACTGAAGTCTTGAGGAGGACTTTGAGATGGAGTTCTGGCCCTCAAGGACTCAGAATAGAGAGGGATGAAGTGATCAAATATTCTTCTCCTCCCATGCTCCCTTGAGGTCCTGGGGCAGGAGTCAAGTTATGAGAAAACAAAACCCTATCAGAGCCAAGAGGTGATTGGACCTTGTGGGAATGAGGTACATGGGTTAATGAGGAGAAGCAACTGTGTGAAACTTGGTGGCCTTTAGCCACATGGTTGCAAGGAAGTGGGTTCCAGGCCCAGCCTTCACATGACCTCTGGGGACTCTTGGTCGGGTCTCCCCCAGCGATTTCCCAAACTGCTTCTTAAGGCACATCATTTGACTCAGTATTCCCTTTGGGTAACATATTCCACATCTGCTCCTCAATCACCTCTGCTAAAAACAGACTATCTTAGCGTATTCCATGGTCCTCAAATAGAAAAAAGTAGAATGATATCTGTTGTCATAAGAATTTTTTAGCTACATTTCAATTTGCAGTATTTTCTGGAAAACATGATCAATATTGAGCATAATTTTAAAAGGCCTATTCGATCAATATTGAGCATAATTTTAAAGGGCCATGCTTATTGAAGAGCTAAAAAAACATTTTTTATGAATATCCCTGAGAGGGGCTGGAGCAATAACACAGCAGTGAGGGCATTTGCTTCACACACTGCCAACCCAGGTTTGATCCCCGAGCACCGCCAAGAGTAATTCCTGAGTGCAGAGCCAGGAGTAACCCCTGACCATGGCCAGATGTGACCCAAAAAACCCCCTTCCAAAAAATAAAATTGAATAGCTCCGAGAAATTAAAAAGAAAGGAATTTAACAATGTCTTGTTGTGTGTGGTGGTAGGGTGGGGGAGGTTGCTTGAGTGTCATTCAATTTCAGTTGACTCATTAGCTACCGACAAAAAGAAATGTGCTTTGCAATACAAATTATGCAACTGATGGCTTGGCCCTACTCCATGCTGGGGCTGTGATGGAGGAGAATACAGGTGAACAACACTGGAGGTTCCTCTTCTCTCTAAGAGGAAAGTCCTATTCCACTGCCGCTGGAGGAACTAATCAACTGAGAGACAAGGTGGGGAGTGAATAAAGAGCTTCCTTAGTAACAAGGTGGTAGGTTGGACAATGACAGACCCACAGATTCAAGAACCATCCTGCCTGTGAACTAACGAGCCCTTTATAAGGGCAATGAAGCTAGAAAGGGCCTGTTGCCAACATGTTCAGTAAATTCTCTTGTGGACTGGTCCTTGGAGGTATCAGTGGTCAACCCATATATCATCTGCCTTGTGACAGACTTTTGGGGACGAACATGTTGAGCGTTACTATTTCTTTTCTCTTTGGGGGTCTCACCGGTGATGCTGAGGGTTGCTCCTGGCTCATCACGCAGGGATCATTCTTAGCAGTGCTTGGGGAACCATATGAGAAGACAGGGATCAAACGCAGTCCAGCCACTTGCAAGGCAAGCACCCTACCTATTGTACTATCTCTCAGCCCAAGACACTCTTTGTTTTTATCCAAGTAATCCCTGCCCAGGGTTTACTGTGTTTGCTTGTTTGTTTAATTTTTGAATCCAGCTCTTCATTTCTTTGGGGTTGGTATGAGGGCACCATTTTCCACATCCGACTCCCCTCTTGTCAGAACTCCACCCAGCAGAAAAGCTGATTATAGCCTGGCTCCTGCGGCCACTTGCGGCTGCACGATTCATCAATAAATACTCGAGTTTTGAGGTGACTTCAAGATTATCCCACCCGCACAGCAGAGCCTGGCAAGCTACCCGTATCGTATTTGACATGCCAAATACCAGTAACAATTACAGACCTCATTCCCTTGACTTGATGAAATAGTTTGAGGCTCTTTATGTTCCTGGAGCGGGCAGATGCCCTTGGGCTATCTCGCATGTGCCAGGACATATTGAGATGTTACTGGTGCCTGCTCGAGTAATTGATGATCTAGAGGAAGTCAAGAGATCAAGTGATTAACTGATCACTTCCTGTAGCTTCCACTTGCTAGAGAGTTTTAGTGTTTGGGATGAATTTAAATCACCTGGAGGATGAATCTAAAGTCTGATCAACTGGTTTTACACTTTTCTCATGCATTTCCAGCTGGTTTTGGTGCTGCTTGTCTCAGCTCCTGGAAAACCCTGTGCTGTGAAAGCAACAGATCACAAGCAAACCAGAAAAAAAAAAACTCAAAGTACACAGCTGAGATAAAATAGTTAAGCAAAGTCGCCTCTTTAGATAGGGTCCTGATCTGTGAAAATGTGATGCAGAAACTAAACCTGTTAATCTCAACTCTGGCCCCAGATTAAGAATCGCTTGAGCTGCTTAGAACACTTTCATTTCTCAAGGTGACAAATGAGACCAGCTATTCAAAAGCTGGAGGTCAGAGGGGGACTGGCATGTGAGAAGAGTATTGCTGAACGCGAGTGAAAAGGAGCTGGGTGGTAGTAGTATTTCCATTTCACACAGAGGAAATAATAGCAGGTGTGCAAGACCCAGCGGGAAGAGCCTGGATCTGCCAGGACCCTGGACAGGTTGAGAGGTGCAGCAGCAGATGGCTTTCAGAGACACGGTGACCACAGAACAGCTTGATCTCCAAGGCCGTGACTAAGAATTATTTTATTGTGTCCACCCTGGCTGTTCATAGAAGCTCCAACACAGAGTATGAGCCAGGGTCCTGTTTAAGCTGAGATCAGGCTTTCTCCTGCTGTGACATACCTCATAGCCTTACAACCTTGAGCATAGCCTGGGACTAACACATTGACTTTTTGTGTCCTGCTTTTCCAAGTGTGTTCCAGAATTTGAATACAGCTCAGTTGAGACTGGTAGGGTTTTGAAGGGAATGCATTTGAAAATCTGACAAGACCTTGGTTGGTTGCACTGGGGGCTGAACTGAGAGCTGGGCACCCTGGGATATCTGAGACTGGACTTGAAAATGCCCTCTGAGAACTGAGCTTTCCTCCTTCCAGCCTTGTTCTTGGTTTTTTTTTTTTTCCATGTCAACTGAAGAGGATGGATGAGTCTTGAGCGATAGGCTAATATCCCCAAATAGACACTCATTCACTTCCACATGCTTCCTCATCACCCTCACTCTTAAGTCTATATTTATCCTCTTTTGCAAGAGGAGTCATGACACTGTTGCAAGGGCTAGCCCAAAGTATTTAAAACACACTCACGCACGCTAGCACACACATACCACATGCATGCTATGGCAAGCAAGTTTTAAGCCAAGGGAAAGGAGATCCTGCTAGAGGATTTCTATCACTGTTAGTGCATGATAAAGCAGTGAGAGCCAATCTGTAGAGCAACATCAGCCTGTTCATGTGTGGCACTCTTCTTCTGGCATGAATGGGTGTGGGGCTCCTTTTCAGTGTGGTAACTTCAAAATACTTCCCTATTCTTGAAGGTCCATTTCATCTGCCCTTTCTTTGCTCCATACCCTTCTCTTTTTTTAAATATTATGGTTTGTTATGAAACAACAAGTGCTCACCACCCAGATTTCATACATAATACAATTTTTGCTGTCCTTTTTAAAAAAAGCACAAATAAAGAAAAGGTTAGGAAACACTATACATGTTCCTGCTCTGAGTTTCCAAAACTGACCCTAGCTCAGGTTTTAAGGTTCCCCTGTGGGAAAGAACTAAACAAATGCTTCCATCACCTGAAACAAGTCTATCACTCCTTGCTTCCTCCTGCTTCTGTGTCTGTTTCCAAAATCATAAGTGTTTTATTCTTTGGGTACAGCAACTTTATTCTCACTTAAAAATTTATTTAGCCTTGACTAATGTTAGGTCTGTGAGAATCACAAAACTTTAGTTCCCAGACAAGAAGCCGATGCCTCCTCTCTATCTATTTTTTCCTGACTTCCTTTCTCCATCTTATCTTTCCTTTTTCTTTTTCTCCCTCATCCTTGGTCAGGAGCTTTGGGCAAATCAGCAAAGTGGAGGAAATGTGTCAGCATCAGGGCCGAAGAGATACTGGGAGTCTTTGTCCAGTTTCTTCAAGGTCTCCATCATCATCCTATTCCAACCTGTTAAAACTGTTTCTCAAAATATGCATCTTACTCTGACAGCATCACCATCATCTGCGAACTTAGCAGAAATTCTTGGGATTTATTCAAGGTCAGTTTCCCTAGCTACCCATGTATGAATAAGTCTCCCAGGTAATTCTGATGCAAGCTAACATTTGTGAGCCCTTGTATGGTTTAGATGAAACAATTTGACTCAATGCTTCTCAGCCTGCATGTTGGACCTATATAGCCTGTCAAATTATAGAATACAGTTATGTGAACCCCACCCCAACTATGTGATTCTGCTGAAGCTGGTTAAGTCTCAAGTACTTTTTCTTTTATGTTGCCTAAAGGACTCAAACATCCAGCCAAAGTTTGCTCTAGTCATTCATTTACTGGTTGGGCCCCTTTGATGATCACTACACCAATTCTAATCCAGTGTCTCAAAATTCTTAGAGGAAACTGTTAAACTTCTATTGTTTTTTTAGTTTTGATGGAAAGAAACTGAGAAAGACACAGAGGGGGAAGAAAGAGAGGAAGTTTCAAGAGAGAACAGGGGCTTCTCCAGAGCAAATAAACAGTGAGATTTATGGTCAAGGGAAAATACAGGCTTGAAGAGCAAGCCTAATTTGTCTAACTTTCAGTGAAAAAGCTTAAGATGAATTTGATCTGGAGTTAGACTTGTTGCCTTTGAATCTCAGGGCTGCCCATAATCAGCTGTGCAACATTAAATAAAGTCTTTCCGGGCCTCCATTTCTCTGTGTGTATCACTATCACTATCTTCCCGTTAATCATCTATCTGCTAGAGCGGGCACCAGTAATATCTCCATATGTCCTGTCTCATGCCAGTAGAGCCAAGGGCATCGGCTTGCTCCAGGAACATAAAGAGCCTCAAACAATTATACTAGGTCACGGGAATGACCTAATATAAATGTTACTGATATTTGGCATATCAAATAGGACACGAGCAGCTTGCCAGGCTTGCCGTCGTGGGTGGCACACTGTTGTAGTCACCTCTAAATAAAGCATTTATTGATAAACCACGTGTGTGTATAGAAAGTGAAAATATAAAAGATGTTTATATAAAAACCACATAGATTTGTATATGAATGTCTACTAAATAATACTTGTCATAGAGCCAAAACCATGTTTTTTTTTTTTTTTTTTTTTTTTTGCGTCACACCCGGCAATGCTCAGGGGTTACTCCTGACTCTGCACTCAGGAACTACTCCTGGCGGTGCGCGGGGACCATATGGGACGCTGGGGATCGAACCGGGCTGGCACAGGCCGGCCGTGTCCAAGGCAACGCCCTACCCGCTGGGCTATCGCTCCCGCCCCAAAACCATGTTTTGAGTCAAATATGTATTAAAAAACAAAGTTTAAAAAAAGTGTTTTGAGAAGTTTTACTAGGTCCCATGTCCCAGGGCTAGGGATACGGATCAACAGTGTAGCCTTTTCTTTGCGCAGGTGAGTACTTGTCTTCAATTCCTAGCTCAGAATGAATTGTTTTCCTTTTCAGTTTTTAAGTATTTATTTATTTGTCTTTTGGGATGACATCTGGCAATGCTCATGTTCTTGGCTCTGCACTCAGGAATTACTCCTGGAGGTGCTCAGGGGACATTATAAGGTACGCGGAAGGAAACCCCAGGTAGGCTGCATGCTAGCAAACGCCCAACCTGCTGTACTATAGCTCAGACCCTGTTTCCCTTTTTAAACACGGAAAATTTTTGCTTTATTAGTCTCACTATTTTGTATTTCACACAAATACAAAACACTATATGTTCTTTAAATAGTGATTTCATAAAAATTAACATGTTTATTAGAAATTTCAAAGTTTTAGGGAGTAGAGAGACAAATAATAAGGGGAAACACACTAGTCTTGAATCTCACCAAACCCAGTTTGAATTCCCAGCCCCACTGCTAAGCACATAGCCAGAATCCCTGAGTACTGCCAGGAATGGTCCAGGAAAGGAGAAAATCAAAATTGCATTATATGCCTTTTCAAACCAGCTAAAAGTAATACAAAATCAGAATTCAAGATCTCTATCAGATTTAAACTACAAAAACTGCTAAACCTGTAATAAACTCAACCCTTATGTAAATCTGAGTTGATATTAAAATAAATGAAATTGAAATAAAGATCTCTTGAGTATGACAGCAGATTAATTTTATTGGAAAATTCGTATGAGGGGCCGGAGTGATAGTCCAGCGGGGAGGGCATTTGCCTTGCACATGGCTGACCTGGGTTCCATCCCCAGCATCCCATATGGTACCTGAGCACCACCAGGAGTAATTCCTGAATGCAGAGCCAGGAGTAACCCCTGAGCATTGCTGGGTGTGACCCAACAAGAAAAAAAAAATCATATGAATCTAGTAGAAACATTTTAGCAGACATTTGGAAGGTTTATCTTCATGAAAACATTTTGATTTACCAATGTTTGCATGTGATCCAAGGGACTTCTAGAACTTTCTAAGAACAGTTGAGTTTATTTTATCAAAAGAAGACATTCCTCCAAAGAAACTAATTTTATCACCTTTACCACCACTGTTTGAGAGCATTTGATGGCAGGGTGGGGATTTTGTACTAGCAGAGCAGAATTGCACTGACGCATTCCGGCCCAGAGGACACATGGTTCCAATCAGGTCACCTAATGGGTGAGGAGGGACAGAATGTAGGGGAGTCGGGGAGTTGGGAGGGATTTCCAGACTGTATGTTTAATTATCAAGAAAGCAAACAAAAGTCTGGGGGAGGGAATCCTGTAACTTCTAATGTTTAATCAAAGTCCATTGTAGTTACTGAGCTTGCATGATATTCCTGTTTCAGTTTTCAATAGGTATGTAAGAGTCAACCTGAGTAAGTGTTGATCCCATTTGAAAAGCAGAACAAAGAGAGGAAGTTCCAAAAAATGGCCAGAATAACCACGACCTATATGAATAACCAGAGATACAAACAATCTCTGTATATCCTGACTCTTCCATAACCATTTTCCTCAACATTGTCTTCAGATCTTCTCTTCCATGTTTCCCTCTCCCTCCCTCCCTCTATCTCTCTCTGTCTCTCTGTTTCTCTCTGTCTCTCTGTTTCTATCTCTGTTTCTCTGTTTGTCTCTCTCTCCCAGTACATTACTGAGAAATGATACTTCTTCCATAAGAAAATTTACTTTACATTTCTTAGGTTTTTTACAGGTAGCCCAATCCAGACAATATTGCCTCTAGAGCAAGTCATTGCTTGCTTGAGCAAGTCAAACCTGGAAACGTGGGACATACTTGAGTTTGTAATAGCTGCATCACTGCTTTCCGTGGAACATCTGTAAGAACTTCATGAATATTGCTCTCAACTGAGATTATGTGTAACAGTGTGTTAGTTTAGTTATTCTAATAAATAAGTGCCTGTCGGTGTCTGAGGCTCACAGAGGAGACAAAAGGAGACCTTATGACCACAGTACTGTAAAGAACAGATCACTGCTAGTCATCTTGACTGGACGATTAATTCTGCTCCCCAAAAGCTTTTGAGTGGCTCTGCTTCCTCTTGACGCCTTCCATATTGTGGCCGAATCAGTGTCCACTATCAGATTCACTTGATTATGTCACATGAGATAGCCACTTGTTATATTATCTCCTTGTTTCTGGACCCATCATAACTGATGACCTCAGATCAGCTCGTTTCTCTTTCTGGATTTAATATATTGTATATTGAGTAAACGATACAATTTGTAAATGTACAAAAAAGTCAGGATAAGGTTTAACAAACTTTACCTAACAGATAGGTGGCAGATATTTTAACCTGTTTAGATTGGAAGCTTTCTAAATCTGAGAAAGGATATCAGATTTAAACACATAATAAAACATGGGGCAGGGTTAACTATATAACTCAAAGGAAATAGGGGGGTTATTTTGAGTTAAATAAAATTTTGGTGTCTGCAACTCACTTTTAAATGCATCAAAAGCCAAAGGTTGTTGGGGAATGCCGCTGGGGTCCCCGACAGTGTCAGGACAGAAGTTCTCTTCTACCTCCGAGGACGCCGGGAGAACAGAGAAAACTCATGAGTCCGGTGCAGTTCCAAAAAAGGCTTTTAATAGTACAAAAGCTCTTCCACAGAAATCCAATATAATGAACAAACTCTAGCTCTGGTCTGAACTTAGACCATACAAAGGAGCCTAAATCTCCCACCAAAGAGAGAGTATCTCACCCAAGCTGAGTCCTACCCAGAAGAAGGAGCAAAAGGCCAAAGAGCAAAAAGGCAAAAGCCAAAAGCAAAAGGCTGAGGAGTCAAAAGCCACAGGAGCCAAAAGCCAAAAGCTAAAAGGCCCAAAGCCAAAAGGTGAAGGGGTCTCAAGTCAGTCCCCTTATATACACCAAAGGAATCCAACCGGGAGGGTCATGTTAACAAAGAACTCTAAACAGAGTGTAGTGCCACACCCTATTGCAGGTATAAACAAAGGTTATGCCAAGGACTAATTCCAAGATTATATCTTATGTAAAACACTGGAGAGAGAGAGAGGGCTGATATAAAGTAATACATCTTAATTTCATGAGCTTCATGTAATCTAGATGGTACCCAAAAGGTCTTTCTTACTATTATCTGCACCAGGGTGATTCTGAGTATCTTGTTCTTGTGTACTGAAAGGGTCACACTCTCCTGCTTAGAGCAAACTAGTATGATCCTTCCTATAGTCTTCCTATAGTCTCAACATAGCCAGGGTGGTAGTCTCCTGGTAAATTCTAACTGTCCCACGCTGGGTGCAGTGGGTATAAAGAGGAGCTGTGCCCAATCTAGAAAACATAGAAGTCTTAGTAGATGTATAAGTCAGAAGTTATTCAATCAAGTTGACTTTTGTAACTGCCACACCCTCTAGCAGTGTTTACATAGAAGAGAGGTCTCATTAGAATGAACCGTGGCTTAAATAGATTAAGCTGGGAATGGGCAAAACAACAAAGCTCCCAAGTTAGCTAAACCTGTCCTCCAACAAACGGTAAATGAATATATGAATTTCTGTTATAAAACAAAACAATAGCAATACTAGCAGCTACAGATTTGAGGGAGGGTGATACTGGTACTTAATTTCCAACTCAAGTTTTCAATATGCTTCCAATATTTTATAATAAAATTGACATGCATGTCAAATAGACTGGAAATTTGGGTATAATATAATCCATTTTATATTAACTACTATATCTTAAAAACTATATATCTGCTATCCTATACTACTGTTTCTTTTTTTTTAAAATATTTTATTACACCGCCATGTGATATACAATTACAAAGATGTTCATGTGTGGGTTTCCATCATACAGTGTTCCAGCACCCATCCCTCCACCAGTGCCCATTTCCCACCACCAATGTCCCCACTTCCCTCCCCCTCCCTAGCCTGCCTCTATGGCAAGTTCTTTATCTCTTCTCTCTCTCTCTCTTTTTCTCTTCTCTTACACATTGTGGATTGCAATACATACATTTAGAGATTATCATGTATATCTTTTTTCCTATATTCAATGCTCAGTTCTAGGCTGGTATTATCACTTTTGACAAATATTAGCACACTGTTCCCTCTCTCTGTCTTACGTAACCACTGATTCCCACATGTTTGTGGTAGATTCCACCTTTTTTTTTTTTAATTGAAAGATGCTCATGTAGAGCTTTGGTTCTACAGTGTTCCAACACGCACCCTCCACCCAAACCCATCTCCCATCACCAATGTCCCCACCTCCCTCCCCCTCCCGCACCTCAACCATTTGTTGGGTTCTGTATGTCATTTCTTAACTCTTTATATCTCCTTCCCAACAAACTCTCCTGCTCTTCGTGGAATGCAGTGCATTAAAAGACATTACTGTTTCACTATTTTAGTGGACCGTGCGGCGCATAGCGGCCGTGCAACCTGGGCTCAAACTGGTTTTGCTCTGTTGATCTGGTCGTGAGGCAGTTTCCCAGCGTCCGGACAGCAAAAATGGTGGCTAGTGTGATGGGCGAGTCTCATCCGGCTGCTTCCAGGACCCCCAGAGGCGACGGGCCCACTCCCCAAAACCCATCTGCCCTCCTCGGGGTTCCATGGTCAGCTAGGCCCAGCGCGAGCCGAGCGCCAGCCTCCCCCAGCCGTCTGTGAGGCCCTGTATGCTGGCCCATGGGCAGCTCCCGAGCAGCTGCTATCCTATACTACTGTTTCTTATGTATTGTTTTCCCTTCTGAATATAAATGGCCTTATCATTTCCCATCTTGTGAAAATGAGATGTATAATAATTATTTTTAATTTTAAGATAGTTCTGTTTTGGGGCCACACTTTTGCAATGCTCAGGGATTAATCCTGACTATGGGGACCAGAGAAACAGGTCTTGGGGCCGGAGTGATAGCACAGCTGGGAGGGTGTTTGCCTTGCACACAGCTGACTTGGGTTCAATCCCGGCACCCCATATGGTCCCCCAAGCACAGTCAGGAGTAATTCCTGAGTGAAGAGCCAGGAGTATCCCCTGAGCATCGCCGGGTGTGACCGAACAAGCAAAAAAAAAAGGAAAAAATATATATATAGAACCCAGGTCTTTCTCCTCTTTGACTAGAATACTAAGAATTTTATATTGTACTCTTAAAACCATCCTCACTTCTCTGCTAGAATGGTCTTTCTAAAGCACACATTTTAGTACATTAAATCCTTGGGTAGCAGCTAAAAGTCTAGTGTTGTTAGTAAACAATGGTCTCTAGACTAAATCCAATCTATTGCCAGTTTTCACATAAAGTGTATTTGAAACATAGCCCTGGTGTTTTAGCTTATGCTATAGCAGCAAAGTTGCATCATTTGGGCAATCACCATGAAGTTCTAAGGGCCCGTTACAGAAGAAACTTATGGATTCCTGACCTGCAGATAGAGTTTTAAGTTTGGTATGACTGGTGAGAGCTCTTTTCTTTGACTATAGCCATGATCAGCAGGCTTGGCTCTTGCCAAACACCCACCTTAATGCTTGTCCTCTGGTGGTACTTGTCTGCTTGTAGTGGCCAGAAGAAACTTCTTTATGAGGGTCCAATGTCTACCTGCACAATCACAAACCACATATCTCCTCTTAAAATGAGCAGATAAAGTGCTACTAGGTTATAAATGTATTTTATCTTATCCAATTAAGACAAATTTAAAGTTAAGATTTTAAGTGTTTTTTACATTGAGCATTGTTGAATTAGACTGTGCCCTCACTATTTCTTCATTCATTCTAAGTATAATGCTTTTTTTTAAGAAATACTTCTTATTTTATTATTATTATTATTATTATTATTATTTTGCTTTTTTGGGTCACACCCGGCGATGCTCAGGGGTTACTCCTGGCTCTGCACTCAGGAATTACTCCTGGCGGTGCTCAGAGGGCCATATGGGATGCTGGGGATCGAACCCAGGCAGTCACAGGCCAGCCGCATGAAAGGCAAACACCCTACCCGCTGGGCTATCGCTCCGGCCCCTATTTTATTTTTTTAAAATATTTTATTATACCACTGTTAGATATACAATTACAAGATGTTCATGTTTGAATTTTGGTTCTACAGTGTTCCAACACCCATCCCTCCACCCCTGCCCATCTCCCATCACCAATGTCCCCACCTCCCTCCCCTTCCCCCAGCCTGCCTCCATGGCAGGTTCTTTATCTCCTCTCTCTCTCTCTCTCTCTCTCTCTCTCTCTCTCTCTCTCTCTCTCTCTCTCCTTTCTTCCCTTTCTTAACATTGTAGATTGTAATATATTCTAGAACATGATTGGTTCCACTAGTTTGATGTACCGGGTCCGGACCACAAAAATGGCAGCTATTATGGTGAGCGAGTCTCATCCGGCTGCTTCCCGAGGCCCTACAGAGGTGATGGGCCCACTCCCAAAACCCATCTTGCCTCCTGGGAGCCTCATGGTCAGCTGAGCTAGGGGAGAACCAGATGGCAGCTCTCCCCCCGTGCGTCTGAGTCTCTGCATCATGGCCGAGAGCCCTGAGGCAGTTCATGGGCGGGGCCACCAGGCCTCTGGGACAGGTCAGAGAGGGGAAGGGGTACCCCAGCTCCATCTCCAGGAACACCCAGTGACTTCCGCCTCCGAGAGCCGCCTACCTGGGCTCAAACTTGGCTGCTCTGAGCTGGTCTTGAGATCAGTGTCTCTCTTGTGTGGGTTCTGATGAGCTGTGGGGTCCGGACCGTGATAATGGTGGCTATTATGGTGAGAGAGTCTCATCCGGCTGCTTCCGAGGCCCTACAGAAGTGATGGGCCCACTCCCAAAACCCATCTTGCCTCCTGGGAGCCTCATGGTCAGCTGAGCTAGGGGAGAGCCGGATGGCAGTTCTCCCCCGTCCGTCTGAATCTCTCATCTTTCTCTCTATCTCTATTTCTGTCTCTGTATTTCTCTCTCCTCCTCCACCTTGTGACTTGCCTTATGGTTTATGATGCAATTATCTATGTGTATATTCAGTAGTGATTTCTAATGTGACATTATAGTTCCTCATTCCCCATCAACCTCCCCAGTTTGTTACAACTACAATGATCATTATGTTGTACAGATGTGAAAGATCCTGGGAAGGACCTGGTCCTAGCCTACTTTGTTATCTAAGCCTCTTGTGCAGCTGCGCACTGTTCTTCCTATGTCAGACCATCCACCATCCAGGGCCCACAGGGCAGAGCCCTGGGGGTGTAGACAAGCCTATCTCCTGTCTGCCACCTGCCAATGCAGCTGGGCACCACAGCCACACCTGCAACACCTCGAGGGGCAGGTGGCCTGGTAGAATGCTTTTAATAATGTTTATATGGGAAATGCTTATACTTCAACTGGTAACTAGTTGTCTTTTACTTTTTTCTTCTCTCTTTTTTTAAAAAGTTATTTTTGGGCCACATCAGACAATGCTCAGGGGTAATCTTGGCTCTGCAATCAGTAGTTAGGCCTGGTGTTTCTCAGGGAATTAAATGAGATGCCAGGTATTGAACCCAGATTGGCCATGTGCAAAGCAAACACCATTCTTTCAGCCTGCTGTACTATGCTTCAGCCCTGAGTCACTTTTCCAAGATGGCTTTTCTATTCCTGAGTTCTGGTAGTGTCAAAAAGAAGTGGACATCATACTTTTGAGCTTTCACTCTGCCATCATAACAGGGAATTTTTCCTTTTGATTTTGATCTGTTTTCCCCAAACCTGAATAACAGTCTCTGAATGTAAATCCTTGTACAGTTTATCTCAGCTTTAAAATTCCTTAACCCAGTTGCTGAATTAGGCCAGAAGTTTAATTAATATTTATCAAGTCTATTAATGCCACATGCAAAGTTATTCTTCAACATGTGAGTTTCTTGGTTCATAGATTTTAAGAGACCTGAATTGGCTTTAATGTTTTAGTATTATATGTATACTCTAATCATTTATCCCTGATAAGAGATCATAGAGAAAGGATAAAATAATAAATCATGACAACTCTTCATATGCTGTATTGGATATTTTTTATACTACCAATTTTGCGCATGCTCCTGGGAACCCTCTGCCTAATGCATTTGCACAGTGGTCTCCAGTCCCGGGGATCTGTGGGCAAGTTCAAGTTCCGCCTTTTGCTCCCTGCTTCACCTTGAGAATGCCCTGTTCCCTCAGTAGTCCGTTGTCCACTCTGTATGATGGAGGCAATTAGTCTCCAGCTTCCTGCTGGAAAGCAGCGAGGACTGTTGCCACCCTTAGAGAGTTCATGGAACGTTTCCTATTGGAGCTAAAGGAACCTCACCCGAGGATTTTACGTCCTCCCCAGACACTCCCAGCAATGCTTTACTCACAATGGGCCTGACTGTGTCTGCTACAGGGGTCCAGCAATGCAGAGCTACTTGGCCCCCATGGTACTCTTGGGGTTACTGGGCTACCAGACAGCGGCTGGGAAGAGGGGTAGAGAAGGGAATAACCTGGGGCCTTGCTCTTCCACTTCATCCCTTTGTGCTGTCTCCACAGTCCATTTCCTATTTTGTTTCTGTTTAAAAAATTTCAAAGCGAGTACTTTTAGTGTAAAATCAATAGGATTGAAATGCTTTCTAAATGGTTTTGTGGGGCTCAAATTTTTTAATTTTAAAAATCATTAATAATGGCCTACTTTTTAATAATGCTTAGAAACATCTGGCATGTGTGGGGAATTTGAGGGAAGGCAAAAAAAAAAGATAACCAGTAAATTCGAACCAGGTACTTTGAGGCTGGGAAAATGTATCATTGTTGTGATGTGGTTCCACCAACTCTGACCTCCTCCCGCCGCCCTAGAGAGTGGGACACCCCCTCAACACAGGAATCCATTATCTACTTTTACATATGAGCAAACAAGGCATCTGGTTTTGACTTCTAAGCTGCTGGACCAATTTTCCAAGAACTCGGAAGAGGGAAAGAGATTCTAAAAAAAAAAAAAAAAAAAGCAGAGGAAAGTACAATCAGAATTTAGAGGAGCGACAGCACAGCAGTTAGGGCGTTTGCCCTGCATGCTTCAAGTTGGGTTGGATCTCCAGCATCCCATATGGTCCCCGAATACTGCCAGCAGTAATTCCCTAGGGCAGAGCCAGGACTAACTCTTGAGCATTGCCTGGTGAGACGCACCACCGTGAAACATATAATTACAAAGGTGTTCATAATTGGTTCTTGGTAATACAGTATTACAGCACCCATACCTCCACCAGTGACCCATTTCCACCATCAATGTACCCGACCCCTCCCGCCCACCCCCATGCTGCCTTAATAGCAGGTACCAAGGGGGATTTTTTAAATTCATATTACCTACCACTAGGGTATTAATCCAAAGAAGTAAACTAGTTCACTGAATTATCCCTAAAGTCTAAATTGTTATGCATTTTCAAGTCTATTTCAGAGTCAGAGTTTAATATAACATTGGACTCTTTGTAAGAACAAAGTAAAGATTTTATTGTGATAGGGGCCGGAGCGATAGCCCAGCGGGTAGGGTGTTTGCCTTGCACGCGGCCGGCCTCTGCCGGCCTGGGTTCGATCCCCAGCATCCCATATGGTCACCGAGCACCGCCAGGAATAATTCCTGAGTGCAGAGCCAGGAGTAGCCCCTGAGCATTGCGGGTGTGACCCAAAAAGGCAAAAAAAAAAGATTTTATTGTGATAAAATTATGTGAGAATAATTTTTTCATACTCATGCTATATAAATATTATCAGTCTGGAGACGCAATCAAAAATAAACATTTTTTAAATTTTTTATTTTTACAATTACAAAGATATACAATTAAAAAGTTCATATTTGGGTTTTGATCATACAGTGTTCCAGCACCCATCCCTCCACCAGTGCCCATCTCCCACCACCAACGTCCCCGGTTCCCTTCCCCCTCCCCCAGCCCTCCTCCATGGCAGGTTCTTTATTTCTTTCCCTTTCTCTCTCTTTCTCTTTTCCTTCCCCTCCAGACTATGGATTACAGAACATACATCAAAGGGTTGTCATGTGTATCTTTTTGCCTCTATTTAATGCTCAGTTCTAGGTTGGCATAAGTACCCTCGACAATTGTTAGCACACTGTTCCATTTTCTGTCTTACCTAGCCTCTGACTACCACATGTTTGTGATAATTTCCACAAAAATAAACATTTAAAGTAGAAAAATCTTCAAAACATTTCAAAAGCCTGGATCTGGGAACTATAACCTACTAGGCAACAAAATGATATGTTTTAGAAGTCAACCCCTGCAGAGCAGAGATGAACTGAAAGATTTATGTGAGTAATATTGTCTGTATTTATATAATTCTCTAAGAATTAGCACTGTAATCACCATTTTTCCAGTTTCAAGTGAAATTGAAGCATGGAGAAGTAACTACTCCCAGCTCTCAGAGCTGTCTGGCTCCTTGGCCTGGGTTACAAGCTTCAGTGTTTTTGTCTTGAATAGGATCAAGTTATTATTTTCCCCAACGTGCCTTTGTCATGGAGCTCTGACATGTTCCTCTTCCCATTGACAGGGTCTGTGCCGTCCTTACAGCAGCCAAATAATATCCCCTTGGCTAGATCGCATGTAGTCTGATCTGGTCCCTAAGTATGGACTTTTCATATCTACCTCTCCACTATCAAAATACCTTCAATTGAGAACTATTACCTGGGCACTTAAAGGATTCATGGAAAAAGAGACAAGAGCAGTTTGATTTGGAGCTTTCAGAGAAAAAAATGATATTTGCATTTCTCTGAGGCAGGAGTCATGTAAGATTTCGAAGAGTTTTATGTAATGTTATTTAAAAAATAGTCAGTCCAGGTATTATAGTGATAAAAATGTAACTGGCAGGTAATAACTGCAAGCTGAGCTATAATCAATTATGCTTATACATCAAATTTGCTAATTATCATACTACTAAAAATAGTCTTTATATTGAGACTTTAAAAATCTATAGTTTATGGGGCTGGACCAATAGTCCAGTGGGTAGGGCATTTGCCTTGCATGAGACAACCTGGGTTCAATCCCCAGCATCCCATGTTGTCCCCCAAGTACCATCAGGAGTAATTCCTGAGTGCAAAGCAAGGAGTAACCCCTGAGCATCACCAGGTGTGACAAAAAAAAAACAAAACAAAACAAGCAAACCAAAAGATCTATAGTTTAGGAGTCCAGGACATCATCCAGTGGAGTCCAGAGACATCATCCAGTGAAACTCGAATGACTGATTCAATCCCTGGCACCCAGATGGTCCTCTAAGCCCCAGCAGGAGTAATCTTTAAGCAGAGTTAAAAGTAAACCCTGAGCACTGCCAAGTGGGGCACAAAAATCAAAGAAAATAAAATGTAGTGAATGAATTAAGGCACAGAGTGTGGTGATTCAGTGGACAGAGTGATGAGCCCATAGAGAAGTACCGGGTTAGGGTCTCTCAGGTCCCTCAGTCACAAAATCCCCTATGTCTGCCTCTCGTTCTCTGATTCTAAAGTTTTGTCATTTTTATCCCCTGTCATTTTACCCCCCTAAATCACCTGTCCACCCTAAACAGAGGTTCATTGCCTTACTTCTTTCTAGATTAGGCATAGACCAAAACAAGAAAAAAAAAAAGAAATTTCTTTCTCCCTTGGCACAACAAAGCTGTGAAATTTTGAAATCAAAAACAAGTAAAAGTAAACAAAACATGCCCTCCACACCTTACCATGTGGACTTGCTTGAAGGAGAGTCCCATGCTAACCAACACTTGACTTTATTTGCTCCAATGTCCTTCTCTGCCTGCCTCTTCACCTCTAAGGAACATCTGGGGCTGTGTGAGTGCGACAAGCATGGATTTTCTATCAGAATTTCCTGAAAAACACACAGAAAGTGTCGAGGAGCACCGCCGGGGTCCCCGACAGTGCTGGGAAGCGAGTTCCCTTATACCTCCAAAGCCAGCGGGAATGGATGAAGACTCAGGAATCCGATGCAGTTTTAAAAGGTTTTACTTATCACAGGTTCAGTCATACAAATCAACAATAGGAAAAACCCTGTGCTTAGGATTCCTGGCTAGAACCCAGCCATGTGTAGGCCAAAGTGGCAGCCACCACGTGTTAAGGCCCTGTAAAGAGGAGACAAAGACAAGACTCCCAAGAGGGGTGCGAGCTCACAAAGAGAGAGCCCAAAAGAGAGAGAGCGAGAGAGGAAGCAGGCTAGTTTTATACCCCTGCCACTCAGGCCTCCCTCCCACTATTATGGGAAGCAGGGAGGGTCAAATGCCCTCAGGCAATTTCTCCCAGCAACTCACCTAGGCCCTTTTATATGTTAATGTCTTGAGCCAAGATATGCCTGGAAAAGCCTTTTATAGGGTAGAGAAAGGGGTCTCTGAGATGGCATGTCTCTGTACCAAAGACTAATACTAATGCCAGTTAAATATTTCTCCAAGCCTTCACAAGTCTCGTCTACTTCATGGTAGTTTTGTATTTTAGTTGCCTTAGAGTTATCAGGGAGCCATGCTTGCTTGCTTGGAGGCAAACAGCATTTCTCTCTGGTCTAATTACTTAGAGATCCAACGTGACCAGGCAAATATGCTGGTAAGATCTAGCTAATCCCACGATGATTGTGGGAGCATGAGAGAATATTTATACCAGCTAGTACAGAATACATGGTCAGATAAACTGCCACATTTAGACTACCCCCTTATCTACGAAGTGATTTGCAGGAGGCAATCCAGGGCAGATGCAGAGGCTCTTAGAGGAGTCCTGCAACAACAAAGCTCAGAGATGTTCCAGCAGGTAGGATGTTTGCCTTGTTCACAGCTATCCCAGATTGAATCCCCAATGCCACCTGTGGTTCCCCAAGCATGGCTAGAAGTGATCCCCAAGCAAAGACCCAGGAGTGATCCCTGAATACGGGGAGAGAGCCAGGAGTAAACCCTGAGCACCATTTTGCGACCAGTATGTCTGTTGACACACACATGCACACAAACAAAATAACCAACACACATAGCCAACTAACCAACTGTCACCACCTTCTCGGTTCTAATTATTATGATGCTCATCACATCTACCTCCAGCCTCCCAAAGCTGCACACACAGCTGCACAAACATCAGTAAACACTGACTACCTGTTCAGTGAAAATGAACTGGTTTTATTATCACTTTTTATGTGACTTATTTTGAGCTGTGAAAATATCTACTTACAGATTAGAAGAGCCCTATGTGCATGCGTGCATACACACACACACACACACACACACACAAATCCTCTCTCTCTCTCCCTCTCTCTCTATTCCTCTGCACTCCTACTTTTTTCTTAAATTATGGTAGAGCAGACACATACCTTTCATGATTCTGGACAAAACATTTGACAACTTTCTGGAAACTGCTGAAATACATTGAAAAGAAAAAACTTGAAGGCAACCTAAGAGCACTGTAATTATTTCAACCAGAGTTATTGAACAGTTTCGAATACAAATAACGCAGTCGTTCTGAAGATTCCCAGAAGCAAACCCTCAGGATGTCTGTAAAAATCTTGGGGCTACTTAAGTCTTGTGGCCGCTTGCGCCACAAGGTCCATCAAACTAGTGGAAACAGTTATGTCCTTTAATGCACTGCATTCTACGATGTGTAGGAAAGGTAGGCAGGAGGGAGAGATAGAGAAGAGAGAAAAGACATATAGAACCCGCCAAGTAGTTGGGTGCGGGAGGGAGGAGGAGGTGGGAACATTGGTGATGGGAGATGGGTTCGGGTGGAGGGATGGGCGTTGGAACACTGTAGAATCAAAACTAGAGCATGAGCATATTGCAATTGTATGTCTAAAAATGGTGTAATAAAATTAAAAAAAAAGTTAAGGTGGAAAGAAAAAAAATCTCGGGGCTAGGGGCGAGTACCACTGAGAGGTAGTATAATGCAACAATCTTGGCCGATAAAATTCCTTTGGGGCTTTAATGTAAGTGTGCGAGACCACTTGAGATAACAAATTCCCTGAACAAATGGCTATAAATGGGTGTCCTCTGGCAAAAAGGAGAGCTGAAACTGTAGCAGGAAGAATTTAGATGAATCCAAATCATAAGGCTCTTTTCCAATGTTTTTCAAATAAGGTAGATTTCTCCCTGGAAAGTGGTGTGTGTTATATATCAAGCTGTGAAAGGTGCCCCCTAGATTTGACGGGGCATAGTCACCTTAACTGTACCCAGGGCTGTGCAGGCACAAACCCACCCTTAGAAAGGAGGAGCAAGGGGAGACTGCAGGCCTTCAGGGGAGGGCATTCTCAATCTCCCGTAGTCACTCCCTCTCCTTTTGCTCTCTTTACGACTCCAGGTTTTGAGGAACAAGAGGAAGAGGGAAGTGGGTGGGTATAAGTGGAAAGATCCAGGAAATAAGCAGACTTGAGAATCTGTAGCTCCACAGAGCCAAGTTGTGCGTCTTAAGCTTTAGCCTGCTCTACTCTCAGGGTCCCAGAATGAAGAAGTCAGATCCCGCGGCTGTCTGCCCTTCCCTGAGAGTGACCCACGTACCCCCTCAGCTGCAGAAGCAGGACAGGCTCTGACCAAGCAGGTGCCTTGGCATGTGCAGAAATCTTTCGGGTTATCACACACAACAAAGAGGGTTTCATGGCTTAGAAGCGGAAGTGGTTTGTAAGCTTAGCTGCTGAAGCTAGAAGTAAACAAACATTAAGCCCCACCCTGATGTACTCCTGGCTTTCCTAGGGGCCTGATGCTTTCTCCAGACATTGAGATCTTTCTACACTTAACTTTTGTGTAGCCACTTTGGAGAAGCTGCTCACATATCCTGCCCACACTTTCCCATTTTGTTAGGTCTGTTGCAGAATTCACACTCAGATACTTACAAGGGTTGAAGGCTTCTCTCTTTTTTTTTTTTTTTTTTTTTTTGCCCTCTTCCTGCAACCCAGCTATGGTTCTGTGTTCGACTACAGAAACCTCATTGTCCTCATTCAGTTTTTTTTCCTCACACAGTAGATGCTTTTTGGGGTACCTTATACAGCACATAGGTGTTCACAAAAGTATTGAAAACAAATTGATCTTGTCTTGGTGAAATGTTTTGATATTTGCAAGTTAAAAGTGAATTCTTTTTTTCTGTTTTTATTTATTTATTCATTTATTTATTTTTATTATGTCACCGTGAGATAGACCATTACAAAGCTGTCCCTGATGGAGTTTCAGTCATACAGTGTTCCAGCACCATCGCTCCACTGGTGCACATTTCCCAGCACCAGTGTCCCCGATTCTCTCCCCCTCCCCACCTACCTCTATGGCAGGCACTTTTCCCTCTCTCTCTCTCTCTCTCTCTCTCTCTCTCTCTCTCTCTCTCTCTCTCTCTCTCTCTCTCTCTCTCTTTCCCTCTCCCTCTCTCTTTTTACAAGCAAATTCTTTAGGTGACGTTCAAGGGAAGAAATTGAAACTCCACTTTACAAAAGATTAAAACATCCTTTTCCTTCTTTGCTTTCTTTAAAATGTACACACTGTGTGTGTCTGTGTGTGGACACACACATGTGCATAATGTATGTATATAAGAGCAAAAAACAGTTCAGTGTCATTAAGCACATTTGGACTGTATGCACTTGAATTATTATTATTATTATTTTTTTTTTTTTGCTTTTTGGGTCACACCCAGCAATGCTCAGGGGTTACTCCTGGCTCTGCACTCAGGAATTACTCCTGGCAGTGCTCGGGGGACCATATGGGATGCCGGGGATCGAACCCGGGCCGGCACAGGCCGGCCGTGTGCAAGGCAAACGCCCTACCCGCTGGGCTATCGCTCCAGCCTCCACTTGAATTATTTTTATCAATTTAGGATCAACCAATAATTCTGTATCTTGATTATATCAATTTCAACCTGTTTCTTCAATATTTGTATGATTTGAAAGGATCTGAATCTGGGGCCGGAGTGATAGCACAGCGGGTAGGCATCTGCCTTGCAAGCAGCCAACCTGGTTCGATCCCCGCATCTCATATGGCCCCTGAGCACTACCAGGAGTAATTTCTGAGTGCAGAGCCAGGAGTAACTCCTGAGCATTGCCAGGTGTGACCCCCCCCCCCCAAAATGAAAAGATCTGAATCTGTATCTAAAATAGAAATTAAAATATTTTTAAAATATTTTTTAAGGCCTAAGGCAAGGGGATAGAAACAGGTGGTGGATAACAAGCCATTATGCTCTGAGAGATATGTTAGCCAAAACCGAGGCCCTATTCTATGATCAGTGCAAATCCTCTGCAAGAATCCACTCATCTTTGTTCTAATCCTGTTATTCCACCTACCTATCTACAAATTCATATACACAGCAACTGAAATGTCATAAATAAAATTTTTGACAGTTTCCAAGGCCATTTCTATCAGCATCACCCATCTTGTCTCAAGGATGAAACAGTTACCATCATTTTCAATGTTTTCCACTTTTCCTATATCCTGTAACTGAGACACAATTCTACGATTGACAGAATTTTTCATGTTACACTGCTCAGTGTGGTGAGGGAGGAAGGAAGGAAGGAAGGAAGAAGGTAGGAAGGAAGGAAGGAAGGAAGGAAGGAAGGAAGGAAGGAAGGAAGGGAAGGAAGGAAGGAAGGAAGGAAGGAAGGAAGGAAGGAAGGAAGGAAGGAAGGAAGGAAAGGAAGGAAGGAAGGAAGGAAGGAAGGAAGGAAGGAAGGAAGGAAGGAAGGAAGGAAGGAAGGAAGGAAGGAAGGAAGGAAGGAAGGAAGGAAGGAAGGAAGGAAGGACAAGAAACCTACTCATATCTAGAAGTAATCTCCTGATGAGAGGTAGGATGCACCCGACAGCCTGCAGGGTCTTTCTGCGTGGTTTTCTATGGGGCCAGAGAGATAGTACAGAAGGTATGGTATTTGCCATGTACAAAGGTTCAAGCCCCAGCATCCTATATGGTCCCCCATGCACCTCCAGTGGTAATTTCTAAGTGCAGAGTTCCAAGTAACCTCTGAGTATCACCAGGAGTGAACCCCTCAAAAAAATTTCTCTTGAGATTTTTTCTTTTCTTTCTATTTCTACAACTGCCATCTTAGTCCAGGTTCTTATCTCACTCCTATATTATTGTAATAACAATTTATAATTATCAAACTAGGTTATTGCAATATTATAATTCTGTTTTCCTTTCTTCTAATTTTTCTTTGGTGGCACCACTGATTAATCTAGTAACACACTGCACTTGCTATGAAACTACAGTTATTTCTCATTGTCTATGTCTTTTGTTGTTGTTGTTGCTTTTTTGGGTCATACCCAGCGATGCTCAGGGGTTACTCTTGGCTCTTGGCTCATGAATTATTCCTGGCATTGCTCGGGAACCATATGAGATGCCAGGGATCGAACCCAGGTTGGTCACATGCAAGGCAAATGCCTTACCCTCTGTGCTATCGCTCCAGCCCCTATTTCTCATTATCTATGAGTGGAACCCAAATATTTTCATCAGGATCTAAGAGTAACAATACTACTTGTCAAAAGTTAAGTTCCATCATCCCCTCCAACAACCCCCTGGCCCAGTGGAATTCCCTGTTCCTGCCTGCCATCAACATTATCATTTTTTGGTATTTGCTTTGCCAGAAGATACTGGTGGTGAGGAGTTAATCATCATGAGTACCTGAAAAATCAAATTATTTTGAGAATATGCTATAGTGGGACCCAAGACTAGTCTTCACAGCAACCGTCCATGTAAATGAATATTGTAATATTGTCCTGATTTTATATATTATCAAGTTTAAAATTAGATTAACTAATAGGACTAACAAGAATATTAATAAGGTGGCAGAGAGCCAATACCTCAAATCTCAATCTCACTTCAAATCTCATATAATCCTTTATTATTCTGATTCTTGCACTGCATTAGGGCTCTTTTGTATTTTGTCTTTATCTGTCCAACTATGCTCAGAACCTTTGATTGCAAAAAGTGACGTGACCTCTAATTCTTAGGTGTTTCTGTCTGTGGGTTTACCCATTGCATTTGTTGTGATGCTTCTCGTACTTTCTGTAGTTTTGGCACTATTCACTTAGTGCAACACCTGTTACCTATTAAATGCTCAAAGTAATTTTTTTTAAGAAGCCAACTCCTACCCAATATTCAGTTATCTGCCATCATAATACAGAAGGTAAAAAAGACTTAAGGAGCAGAGAGAAAAAAACTCTTCTGAAAACAAGTAGTCCATGTTTCAAGGACTGTGCCAACATGCTGAATGTAAATCTGGCAGGCTGCTGACATTCCCTCTGTCCTGCTTGGACAGCTGTGCGTGACATCTGCATCAAATCAGCCACGAGTTGTTTATTTTCGTAATGCACACTCACCCTTTTCTAAGCCCAAAGGGTAAAAATGGCACCTTTGTTCATTTCTCAAGAAAAATATTTTTAAGATCCTTTCTGACTTCGAAAGGAAAATATGTTCTGAGGGGTGGTAGCGTAATTCCCTCTTCACTTTAGGCTTTCTTGCCTCCATTTATATTATGAACAGAAAAGCAATGCCTTGGCTCCTCAAGCACATTCCTCTCTTTTCTTCCAGGAATTGAAATTGATTATTGAGGTGGTGCTTATGAACTGTGTGATTTTTGTAATTATCTCTTTGTAAATTAGTGGTAGTGAACTTCCTGCCACCAAGAGAATTGCTTGATAGTGTTATAATCTCATTACCAACAACATGGTACCATGTATACAGGCAGCAAATATGCTTAATATACACACACAGACACACACACAGACACATGCACACACATATAAGCTATATTATATATAAATGAACTAAGATTAACAAATGTGCCTCCTTGAATGAAATTAAATCTTTCAAAAATCAGCGATACTTTAATAAAAATGCAGATAATGAGGCTTGGGATATGACTCAAAGGGCTGGATTTTAATCTGGGCATTGCATAACTGCCAGTTTTTTTTCCCAAAACAGATGAAAAGTGACAAACAAAACAGTGATAAGTGAGACTTTCTCAGAATCCTCATACTTACATGTAAAATTGGTCTATCTGTTATGTTTTCTATGAGAGCGGACTACAGATTATGACACCAGTGGAGTCTGTTTGAAGACTCAAAAATCAAAGTTTTATTGGGGAACTTGGTGCAGGGCTCCCAATCCTACTGGATCTCAGTTATTTATTTTTTCTGAAGCAAAGAATTCAGTCATGACACTTGGTCACTGAGAGGAGAATGAGATGATATTTATTGAGGGAGAAGAACACCATAGTACACAGTGATGGACCCAGGAAGAAAACGATGTCCAGAAAGTTTGGGCCATCTTTTATTCCCATCTTCCCAGCTTCCAGTGTTGGCCCCTCCCTCCACCTAGCATGCTCTTCCATCTCGGAGTCTGTGCAGTTGGGTTAAGAGCAATGCAGTCACATGCCTGTGTAGTAAGGACTATGTGCTTGCACAGAGAGCCCGAGTCTCTCTCCCTTTCTAGTAGGAGTTTCATATAATGGGAGTTTTATATAATGGTCAGTTATAACTTTGCTCAAAGTCAACTACAACCTTTCTCAATGTCCTGTGCATGGCCACAAACAGTCTACTAAGCTAAGCGTTCTCTTAACTTGGAACCAGGTTGTACTTACTATGCCATGTTTTTATGCACTGGGAGATCAGGTAGCGTTTCTCTAGCAGTGTTTCTCCCTTGTAATTTTCCTCTCTTACACCCAGCCTCTCCTCTATTTATTATGAAGCTTCCTTACACTGTTTCTCTTTTCCCCTTTTCACCCACTCCTCCATGGGACCATATAACTACCTACCTATACATACCACTTCCCTCCCCCTCCCACCACACACACACATGAAAGAGTCACTTGATCACTCCACTTGACATCCCGTTATTCATCGATTTGCTTGAGCGGGCACCAGTAACATTTCCATTTGACCCTATTACATGCCAGTGTAGCCCAGTGGCATCTGCTTGCTTCAGGAATATGAAGAGCCTCAAACTGTTCATTCAGGGTCTTGACAAAGAAGTCTGACCATCTTGTATGTGGGCAGCCATGTGATCTTTTGACGTCCCGTGGGATCCAGTCTGTAATGGCTCTAGTCCAGCGGTTGTCTCCAAATCGCATTACATGTCCAGCCCATCTGATTTTCGACACCTTGGCAAAGGAGACCAGCGTCCCTGACTCTGGAACAATGACAGAGGTCGGAACTCCGGATTTCTTCTCTCACTTGAGTGAGGCGTGATATTCCAAGCATAGCTCTTTCGATTCCTCTTTGGGAGACCCGAATAGCATTCTCATCCTGCTTTCATAGGGCCCAGGTCTCTAAGGTGTATGTTAATGCAGGGAGAACAGTGGAGTTGAAGAGATGTGCCTGGAGACAGAGGTTCTTTGTCTTTTTAGCTATTTCTTCGATGCTCTTGAAGGCATTCCATATTGCTCATATGCAGCAGCATATGAAGGGAGTAGACTCTGAAATCTTTCAGGAAATGGGGCAACGAAATCATCTAGCTACTTCGTGCTGAAAGGGGGCATGGTAGGGTAGTCAGAGTTCTGCTCCTTGCTCACTGTCCATGGGAGGAAGCTGTAGAGTTTGGTAGAAGCAGGCCTTAGTTAGGTAGGGAGACATAGGCTCTAGTGTCCATACTGAAGTACAAGCTGCTTTTTGATGGCCTGATTGTGAGAAGAAACAAATCTAGCTAAGAGATTTAGGTTCAAAAATGAGTACTATTGCTCCCATGATGAGAGGAGCCAAGAAAGGGAGTCACCTTACTGACCAAAGTTGTGCAGCCATTTTGCTTTTTCATTTAAAAAGTTCCAAATCTTCCTCTACCGTATTTGAGTTGTTTATATATGTGCAACAGGTCGCATTCAAATTCACACAAACTCCACCTTGTGCAGCCAGTAAATACTCAAAAGTTAAGCGGTAATTCAAAACCATGTTAGTAAGTGAATAGACGGCATCAATTTGAGGCTGTAAAAAATCAAAGTCTAAGTCAAAAGCTACATCTCCAAGTAGTTGACTCAGATCCTGGAGACTGGTGTCCTGATAGTCCAATTCTCCCCCTGGGGATAATCTTCCCACAGTGGGCCCTGAGTCATTCAGACTTAGATTGAAAGACTGCTCAAACTGGAGGTGAGTGTGAGAAATGGAGGCATTCCCAGGACTGCTAAAGATGGAGACAGTTGTCCAGCTGAGCATTCCCAGACCACACGTGCTTCTATGCCACCGACTGGTTAGGCAAGGGCACGCAAGTACTAACCTATCTTGAGGAACATTCAGGATATGGCGATCAACCCAAATGGGCTGTCGGGGGGCACACAGAAAATAGAATCCAGGGGTGCACAAATTTCCCTAGTCATATTGGGTTGTGAGAAATTCAGAGCTTTTATGAAGGGCAGAGGGGTAGTTAAAGGATTCCACCAGGAAAAGGTGCCTAGTAAATGTTTATAATACTTCGCTTCACGCTCATTGAACAATCTGGTTTCATCGAGGCCCTTAGGTGACTGGATGTCCCATACAGAGTGATTAGTAAACAAGTAACATTGTTCTGCCCATTCATCAGACTCACTCAGACCATCTGAGTGATTAAAAATAATTCTCCGAGTTTCCAATTGTCCGGCCCAGTCCATATAAGGGCAGTAACCAGTCTTATCTGGTAAGAGGAATCCCTGAAAAGTGCAATTTTCAGGACAACTCTGCTGGGGATGTACCCGCTTCCACAGACTCTCCCATGGGGTTCATCTAAACAGCAAGTTGTTTCGTTACATGCTCCCCTCAGAATTCTACTTGAATTGGTTATTAGTTGCACCGGAGAAGGACTAAGGATAGAAAACGGTCCTGGGAAAGAATAAATATGAAGAGGATCAGTACCGAATTGGGCCTTTTCGTGGGACTTAAGAGTAAAAGCATAAAGTCTGAAATTGATGATCCCGTATGAAATGTCAGGTATGAGTCCTCATTTTCAACAATAGTGAAATTAACAGGGATGGCCACAAATTGATGGGCCTCTTTGGTGTCCAAAGGATCCTGGTAGCAGACCCAAGAATCGGTCAGATTTCTTCCTCGAGCAAGTAACTTGGAAAAAGAAACTATTACATTTCTTTTCCAGTCATCACATGAAGTAAAGCCGATGGAGGAGAAAAGGAGGCAAATTACAAAGTACCTCATGGTTTAAATTTGGGGAAATTTTAAATCCGGGAAAAAGCCGTGGTGCTGCTACTTGAAAGACTAAGAGGCTAATTAAAAGAAGGCAAAGGTACAAGATACAAAATATAACCCTAAAAAGATGCTGCTCCGTGGGCCTGAGGGTGCGGTCTGCACTTATCGTTCTGCTGATAGTGGAGTTTGCAAACGAGCGGAAGTTCTGCCTTCCAAGGCTCCGTCACAGCCTGGGAGTTGTGAGCTCTGCTTCCTTCGTTCTCTTCCAGCCGCATTCCCTTTCTGGGCTTCGAACAGGTGAGAATCCAGCTCTTGTTTCTCAGTACCTTGACAGCCTGAGAAATGGAAAAGGGAAGCAAGAATGGGTCTTATCACACTGGAGTTAGTTAGGACCCTGGGACCTATCCTTCCAGATTTGACTGCACCTCTGTTTGGTAGAATTGGGTGAAGAATGTCAGAAAGTGCATAAGCTGAGGTGACTCGGTCCAGTATTTTTGAACTCCCTTGAACTTGTCTCAAAGAGATGACACACTGAGAGAGCAAAGTTCTCAGGATCTACTAAACTGTCTGAACATAGGAATGACCTATTGTTCAGTGACTTAGGAGTCTGTGAGGGAAATGTGTAGCCTGAGGTGTACGACAGGAAGTAAAGAAAGCCAGGACTATGAAGGACTATGAAGTTGCTTGGCTTACTTTATCCAGGACCTTTTAAAGAGTCCAAATATTTTCAACTGTTCTGGAGGACTGGGATCACCAGGCAGAGTGGAGGGAAAAATGAATTCCTAGGCTTTTAGCAACCTGCTGTGAGGTTTCGCAAACCTAGGCAGCATCATGTCACTTCATAAAAAAAAGAGTGAAGCCAAGCAAAGGAAGGTATTTCTTTAGGGGGAATTTTAGCCACTTCTGAGATGGCTTCAGTCCTACTGGGCAAAGCCTCCACCCATCCAGTAAAAGTGTCCAAAGGGGCAAGGAAATATTTGTTGTTATAGCAGGCAGGCAGCCAACCTTCTGGAATTATGCCCAAGCTTTTGTGATGTTGTGCCAGTGGGGGTGGCTGAAACCTCTGAGTTGTTTCCATGCATCACTGTATCACTGTATCACTGTCTTCCCGTTGTTCACTGATTTGCTCAAGTGGGCACCAGTAACATCTCCATACGTCCCTGTCTGTTGTAAGCAAGTGTAGCCCAAGGGCCTCTGCTTGCTCCAGGGACAGGAAGAGCCTCAAACCATTCCTTCAGGTCATGGAATTGAGGTCCATAATTGTTACTAGTTTTGTCATAACAAATGAAACACGGGTAGCTTGCTAGGGTCTGCCATGTAGGTGGTATACTCTCAGTAGAAGGCTCTCATCTCGAGCATTTACTGACAAAACTTAAAGGGAAAGATCAGGATTTCTCTTGGGTGGAGCTCTGAGGAACTATGGAGTCTGCATGTTGAGAATGACTGACCTCATGATGTGTGGGTTGCTCTGGCTTCTTGCCAGGCTTACTGGGATGACGGGTATCAGTTAGAACCTGCCTAGAACTGTATACAGTGTACAAATGTGGAATTTCCTGGGAAGGACCTGATCCTAAAATCAGTACTATCTAAGAATGTACTTAGGACCTGATCCTAAAATCAGTACTGTCTAAGAGCAGAGAGAGCTGCTACTTGCTCTCCCTGTGCCCAGCAGCTCACGAGGCACCCAGGAGGGATGGTGGGTTCCAGCCCTGGCCCGCCACCCCAGCAGAGCCTTGCAACAAGCCAGACGACCCCCCACTCCATGATGACCTCCATTTTCCACATCTGGACTTCCCTCTCGTCAGAACTCCACCCAGCAGACCAGCCTATCACAGCCTGGCTTGTGCAGCTGCTTGCAGCAGCGCAGTTCATCAATAAATGCTGGACTTAGAGATGACTACAAGAGCATGCTACCTGCACAGCAGAGCCTGGCAAGCTACCCGTGTCGTATTTGATATGCCAAATACCAGTAACAATTATAGACCTCATTCGGAATGGAGTGAGGCTCTTTATGTTCCTGGAGCAAGCAGATGCCCTTGGGCTCTACTAGCATGAGGCAGGACATATGGAGATGTTACTGGGGCCCACTTGAGCAAATCAATGATGAACGGGAAGACAGTGACAGTGACAGTGACCTAAGAATGTACCACGGAGCTGTGGGTCTGGCGTGGGTCTCCCGGGGTACATGCATATATGATGTTACTGAGGTGTACTGTCTCAGGATGGTTGATTGACCCTTCTGATAAGCAGGTCTCCAAATTTAGTGAAGAGAAAGACATTAGGTGAAGACACAAGACTTTAATCACCTGCCTATGGGAAATCTGTGGGGAAATATGTGTTTTCCCCTATTCCATCCCATGTCGCATCAGTCTGAATAGCCTCTGCCTAGCAACCATTCCCCCATCCCTTGAATTTGGGAGGAATTACGCATCAAGCAGGGATGGAATGAGAGAACCGTGAGGGGTTGAGTAAAAGCCCCGTGACCACTCTGCCTTCCGCTCACTTCTTTGGCTTGCCTGTCAGCTCTGAAATCTCCTTGAGCCACACTCTTGATTCCTTTTCTATGGTCTCTACGATGAATTGCTTCTACTTCTTTAGAGAGATTGACTGCGCTAATAGCTTCAAGATTTGAAGGGTCAAAGAAATAGTACAGGATTAAAACTTGCCACCTGTCAATTCTAGTCTCTGGCACTGCATATGGTCACTGAGTATTGCTAAAGGTAACTGCTGAGCACAGGAGTAGCCCTCAAACTGGTGCGGGACGGTGTGGGATGGTGCAGGCTTAACCATCCGCACATGCACCAGAAGCCATTTTGAGGTCCATGGTTAGTAGGGAAGTGACGTTTAGGGCAGTTCAGTCCTCTCCTTTCCACTCAGATGACTGAATGTCATGAAGAACAGAGAAGCACATTAAGAATCAGTGGTGTAAGTGCTGACCTTGAGCCAGTTCCACGGCGCTAATTAAAACTACATATTCTTCTAATTGGGCAGAACTCCCTGGGGCAAGAGCCTTGTCATTAATAACATCTCTAAGAGAGACAATTAAATACCCAATAAGCCTCACAATCCCCTGAGACACATAGCTCCTGCCACCTGAAAACTAAATGATGGTTGGATTAATCAGAGGCGAATCTTGCAGACCAGACCTCATGGCCTAGGTGTAGTTAATGCCCTCACAGCATGAGTGGAAGTTTTCATTCCCATCCTGTGGAGGAACTAAAGCTGGGTTAAGAACTTGGAACCCATGGCCAGAGCAATAGCCCAGCAAGTAGGGCATTTGCCTTGCAAGTGCCCCACCGGGTTCAACCCCTGGCATCCCATATTGTCACCTGAGGACCACCAGGAGTGATTCCTGAGTACAGAGTCAGGAGTAACCTCTGAGTATTGAGGGTCTGACACCAAAAACAAAACAAAACAAAGAACTTGGAACCCATGGGACCAGAGTGACAGTACAGCAAAGAGCATTTGCCTTGCATGCTGCTGACCCTGGTTCAATCCCTGTCATCCCGTGTGGTCCCCCAAGCATTGCCAGGAGTGTCTCATGAGTGCAGTGCCAGAATTAACTCCTGAGCACTTCTGGGTATGGCCAAAATAAAGAAAGAACTTGGAATCTTTGGATAGCTACTTTTGGATTTTCTTTTTTTTGCTTTCTGGATCACACCCCCAGCAAAGCTCAGGGATTACTCCTGGTTCTGCACTCGGAATTACTCCTGGCAGTAATTCATGGAACCATGCTGGGGATCGAACTTGGGTCAGCTGCGTGCAAGGCAAATGCTCTACCCACTGTGCTATTGCTTTGGCCCTCTTTTGGATTTCCTAAAAATAATAACTGATATTTTAGTATGCTTTCTTCCATCAGTAAACAATAAGGTCCTGTTCATTCTAAAAGCACTGACATTTGACAGGATCTTCGAGCATTCAAGACCTGGTCTGCTAAGAACTTTTACCAATAGGGTTCAGACAACAACTATAATCAGGCCATCCCTGAGACACCAAGTGTCTGTCTGTCTCTCTCTCTCTTCCTCCCTCCACCCTCCCCCACTCTCTCTAAACCTCACTTAAAGATAACGAGGTTTGTAGTTTACTGACTTCTTCCAAATTTGTTTTAAACCTACTGTGAATCAGAATCATCTTACTCCTTATTTCTATCCCATAAACGTGAGGAGTCTAATAGTCACAATTTGGATCTAAGTACGGCATTGCCATGATGCCTATGGGGTGGATTGTGTTGCCTCAAATAATAGGTTACATAGTGACCATCTCCATAATTAAACGCAGCTGCCTACACCTTCTCCTTTTCAGGAGTTTGCCTTAAAGTGCAACGTAATTCTTTCCATATTAAATCAAAAGTTAGATCTGAAGATGTTGGAATTGCTCCAAAAACCTGTGTCACCTGTAAAGCTACTCAGGACTCGTTTAACCGGGGCTAGGACCTGCAAGAGGAGAGAGACCTATAATCAGACCAGCTGGTGACCAGGAGCTTTCCATGTGGGTCTAACAGTGCAGGAATCAGAGGCAAAGGCAAAGTCCCAGGAAAAGGCAGCAAAGAACCGAGGACTCAGGAGAAAGGGGAGGGCCGACAGCGTATAATGGGAGGGGCGACAGCGCAGAAGCCACTGACTCCAGGTGAATCTTATTTCTTTTGTTTGTCTTTGTTTGGGGGATACAGCCAACAATATTGAAGCCTTATTCCTTGTTCCGCACTCAGGAATTACTCCTAGGTGTTCGGGGAACCATATGGATGCCGGGAATCCAACCTGGGTGGCTTGTGTGGAAGGCTGCCGCTACCCTACCTGTTGGGCTATTTCTCCAGCCCCTGACTCTCAGTGAAGCTCAAAGTTACTGGGGAAATTTTTCAAAGTGAGTAGGGCCTCCCAAAACGCTAAATGGCATTAACCTTGCAGCAGGACACCGATCTAGATCTTCTCTTAAAGCCATCAACATTTGACATGTGTCACTTCTGGTGACAACCCCACCCCCAAGAAAAAAGAAATATTTAACCAGAGATTTGTTTGATGCTTTACATTTCTTCCCTCTGGCCAATATTTCCTGTTACCATGTATACATGTATATGTATATACCATGTATATTGTGGTTGTATCATTATGGAAAGAAAAATGGGGTGCTTTTGGTGCGATGATGACATTGTTTTCAATGCTGCAGGATACTCCTCAGAGGGGAATCGGAGAAACAAGTCTCCATTGCCCAACAAAAAAAGGGACAACCCCTTAGCGGAGTCCCCAACATAATGGACTTCCACGCACCAGGGTCCGGTCCTGGCCTAGGCGTATCCCTCCCTCTAGGTGTCAGCCTTAGCCTGAGTCCTTCAATATTCCAGACTTGGGGCCGGAGCGATAGCCCAGCGGTAGGGCGTTTGCCTTGCACGTGGCCGGCCTGTTCCGGCCGGGTTCGATCCCCGGCATCCCATATGGTCCCCGAGCACCGCCAGGAGTAATTCCTGAGTGCAGAGCCAGGAGAAACCCCTGAGCATCGCGGGTGTGACCCAAAAAAAAAAAAAAAAAAAAGAAAAAGAAAAAATATTCAATATTCCAGACTCTGCAGATGTTGGCAAGTGATAATGATTGGGACACACACAAAAACAAAACAACAACAAAAACTAGGGCTAGGGTGTACTTCCAAAAACAATCATACGGGGACCAGAGCGATAGTCCAGCGGGTAGGGCCTTTGCCTTGCACTCGGCCAGCCCATGCCGGCCGGGTTCGATTCCAGGCATCCCATATGGTCCCCGAGCACCGCCAGGAGTAGTTCCTGAGTGCAGAGCCAGGAGTAACCCCTGAGCATCGCTGGGTGTTCCCCCAAAAAGCAAAAAAAAATCATCCCTCCAGGGGCTGTAGTCATACTACAGCGGATAGGGTCTGAGTGCACACACCCAGGTTCAATTCCCAGCGTCCTGTAGGGTTCCCTGGCACCACCAGGAGACATCCCTGAGTGCACCAGATGTAGCCCAAAGACAAGCAAAAGTCATCCCTCTGGTTACAGTATTTTTTGCAAGCTCCACAGTCACCCTCCTGCTGGGTTGCGTAGACAGCTCAGAGGAAGGGATATAGGAGCTTCTTTTCCCAGGGGAGGGAGAGGCCAGCTCACCAAAGTGCCGCACCGGGACTCGCGAGTGAAGTCAGGAAAGCGGGCCATGGTGAGGTTGGACCTCAGCAGAATTAATTATAGGGGGAGTGGAGGTGGCGGGCAAGGTGGTAGAGGAGAGAGCCCACTAAAAAGGGGGTCAGAAGAGCCTGGACTGGTTGCCCTGAAGCAGAAAGCAGGAGAGCACGCCCCGAGGGTGGGAGCAGAGACATCTGCGGGAAACTAGGTGAGATAACAGAGAAAGTAAAAAGCAAAACTCTCGTGGGAGTTGGGGGTGCGACATAAAGGGCAGCGATCTCACCTAGCACGTTTTCCCTCGGTACCAGGAGAGGTCTGGGCTAGGGGCCCAGCTGGATGTCAGCTGGTCCTCTTCCTGGTGGCAGGAATTCAGCCAGGAGACTTGGTCACTGGAAGCAGAAAAAGGTGCTACTGACTGCAGGCGGCAATGACACTCCGAAGAGTGTCCTGGGTACACAGCAGTGGACCCAGGAAGGAATGATGACCGAGAACGTTTGGAGCATCTTTTATTCCCACGTACTTCCTGGCCTTCCCGCCTTGGCCCCGCCCCCACTTAGCAAGCTCCGCCCTTGGGGCGGGGTCTTCCCCCCTTGGAATCTGCCTGGTTTGGTCTCCGTAGGAGGGTTGCCGGGTGCAGACTTAAGGATGAGGCTTTGCGTGCACAGAGCTCAGTTTTCTCTTCCCGGTTTTAGCATCTCCAGTGGAAGTTTCACCGAGTATCAGCTATACAGAGTGCGTAGCATCACTGTGTGTGGTCACAGAGTCGCTAGGTTAAGCATTTCCTTGACTATGGGGGGGTGGGTTCTCTATCATAAAGTCCCTTTTTATTTTTTTACACACCCCCCTCTTCTCCTCTGCAAAAGAAAGTTGGTAACTTCAAGGCTTTCTGGGTTAGAATCTGATGTTTCCTATGTTTTCCTGTAGACACTTGAGATTGTCTCTTTTCATGTGACCTGTGTCTCTTTTCCTCTTCCTTCCCCATCCGTATCTTTCTGTCTAGAATATTAGACTCGTAGAGAGCACAGATTACTTTAGGAATCACCCAGAGATAACAGGTCGCCTTACATTTGCTGGAAATACAGCAGGAACATCTAGAGCTGGGCTTTTCTTTTCTTTTCTTTTCTTTTTCTTTTTTTTTTTTCACCCTGTGCTTTTTGGATCACACCAGGAGATGCTCAGGGGTTACTCCTGGTTCTGCCTCAAGGATTACTCCTGCCGGTGCTCAGGGGACCATATGAGATGAGAGGGATCGAACCCAGGTCAGCCACATGCAAGGCAAAGGCCCTACCCTCTGTACCATTGCTGTGGTTTTCAGTGACGTCAAAGATCTCTGGGGGTAGCCAACTACTTTTCCAGAAGACTACAAGGTTAATACTACCTTAGTATTTGACTTTTTCGTTCTCATTCTCTCTTGAATGTTTTGTGAAATCTTTTCAGTGGAATGTTCAGAAGTTACATGATCCCATGATACTCTTCCCTTTCCAACTACATACATCTCTGTGTGAGGCCTTGGTCTAGATACCTCAACCCAATACCTCATGACAGACTGAATGACTAGACAGGACAATACAGCTGTCTTCATTACACAAGATGTAAAGGTCATTTGAAAGCGTGTAGAATAGTACTATAGCTTTTACTACATTTTTTAAAAAATTCCTACATGTTCTTGTTAATATTGATTATTGTTATTTTAATGAATTTTTTCTCAGTTACTAACTACAATAACGAAAGCTCTCTGAGATCATCCAATAATTGTAAGCTTTCAAACTTGTCTTAAATCTAGTAAGTCTGAGAACCACTGTTATAGAATATGGTGAGTACACATTTAAGAGACATGTCCTTTTAAATAACTAACCAAAGAAGGGAGAAAAAGCAAATTGCACCCTGATTCTGCACTGTAGGTGTCTATTCCTTTTTACTTATTTATTTTTTGCTTTTTGGGTCACACCCAGCATGCTCAGGGGCTACTCCTTAATCTGCACTCAGGAACTACTCCTGGTGGTGCTCGAGGGACCATTTGGGATTCTGCGGATTGAACCTGGGTTGGCCCTGGTTCGATCTGGCCCTAGTCTCGACTGCCCTCCATGTTGTACTATGGCTCTAGCTCCAGATGTCTATTCAAGAGATACTGACCATGGTGTTTCATCCAGTCAACTAATTACCCTCAGTTCTCTGGAGGGTATTTACTAATTACCCTCAGTTCTCTGCATCTAACTCTTGCCTTCTTTTGTCTCATAAACCAAATCATTCGTCAAGCCAAGTATTTTCTTTTTATGGGGGGAGGGGAGGGTGGTCATACCTGGCGATGATCAGGGGGTTACTCCTGACTCTGCACACAGAAATTCTCTTGGCAGTGCTTGGGGATACACGATACATGATACCACGGATCAAACCCAAGTCAGCAGTGTGTAAGGCAAATGCCCTCCCTGCTGTGCTGTTGCTCCAGCTCCAAGCCAAGTATTTCCTAAGTCCTTCCTGTTGTATACAAATTATTTTGTTTAGTCCAATATTTACTCTACAACATTGCACTTAACAATGCTTTTTTGTTTGTTTATTTTTGTTTTGGGTTTTGGGCCATACCCTGTGACATTCAGGGGGTTACTCCTAGCTCTGCACTCAGGCAGTGCACAGGAGACCATATGGGATGCCAGGCATGGAATCTGCATGGGGCATGTACAAGGCAAGCAACCTACCAGCTGTACATCTGTCCAGCTTAGCTCAGGATTTAGTTTTCATTTGTGAAGATAGTTGGGTCTGTTGGCAACCCGGGCTGAGGTTGATGTGTGGCCACAGTCCACAGATGCCATGTTCATCTGTGGGTGCTGGCAGCAAGAACTAATAGCCTCATGCTCAAATCAGCTTTGACTCCCCCTCCCTGTGGTTTATGAGTTTGAGAACTTCATATGGCTTATTCTTTTGGTGAGATGTGCTAATGATACAGGGATGTTTATTTATCCTTTTATGTATCCTTTTTACTGTCTATTTTAATGCAAACTGATGACTAGAAGGAGTTGGTTTGCATGTGTATCTGTGTATATTCTCAAACAGATATCATAAGTCTCCCATTTTAACAGATCATATCTTCGGGACTAAAACCCATCTTCCCTCCTGGAGGTCACCTCATGGTCAGCTGAGCTAGGGGAGAGCCGGATGGCAGCTCTCCCCAGTGTGTCTGAATCTCTGCATGATGGTTGATAGCCCCCAGGCAGTTTGTGGGCATGGCCACCAGGCCTCCTGGATGGGACAGAGAGGGGAAGGGAGACCCCAGCTCCATCTCCAGAACGCCCAGTGACTTTTGCCTCCGAGAACTGCCTACCTGGGCTTGAACTTGGCTGCTCTGCTGTGTATGGCTCTGGTTAGCTGGGCTTGAGATCAGCTTCTCTCTTGGGAGGGGCTCTGATGAGCTATGGAGTCTGACCTTGAAGCTGGTGGAGATTATGGTGAGTGGGTTTCGTCTGGCTGTTTCCAAGGCCCTACTGAGGTGATGGGCCAGGTCTAAAAACCCATCTTCCCATCTGGGTGCCTCATGGTCAGCTAAGCTAAAGGAGAGCCAGATGGCAGCTCTCCTTCATGTGTCTGAGTCTCTGCATGATGGCTGACAACAAATCATATCTTGAACTCAAGCTAAGTACCACTCCTAGTGATTTAGCACTAATCCATTTGTAGATAACAGAGCTTGATAAAAAGCAACAACAGAAACAACAATCCTGATCATATGCTTTTCTATGTCACTGCTAAATCTACTAATCAGTTTCTGAGTCCCCACACCTCTGTAGCTATTACACTTGGGTACACCAATGATACCAAAACAACTTTGCAAAGATAACGCACACAAGGCTGATGGCAGGGAGGTCCTAACGTTTGCAGTCCAGCTGGTGTGAGTGCGTAGGAATTGCTGACTCTGTGAGAACTTAGATCTTCCAGTCTCAGTTCCCTGTCCCACTCAGTGAAAGACACATACTTTTGTGTACCCCGTTCACTTCCAGCCATGTAAAAATTGTGGAAATTGTATAGTCTGTGGGTTCCCTGCTTCACACTCTTACTCTGATGATTTACTCTTTTTTCCTGGTTTCTCTTTCCACTTAACCATGGCTCAACTAGCCTTTCAAGTTCAGTTCGATGCTTAATGATTTACTGCCTGGTGTGATACTATGATTGATAAGGTGTATATATTTGGACAATTAGATGACAGTTTTTGGCTCATAGCTCCCAGAAGTATGGGAATAGCCTTAGTGTTGAAAATTATACAGGTATTATTTGTTTTATGAATATGGTGACTTTTGGAAAATATCTGAGGATGAGAACTGAGCATAGAAAAACAACTATATGATTGAAGGACTGGAATTTGCAGTCTCATCTCCATATGTACTGGGAGGGGAGAAGGGCTAGCACGGCCATACCCAAATGGATTTCTGTACTGTCTACCACCCCCTTTGCAAGAGAAGTAAATGTTTGCATGGCTCCTCTTTTCCCTAAAAAAGAAATCTACCTTCCTTTTTTGGTCTTTTGGACCACAACTGTAGGTGCTCAGGGCTTACGCCTGCCTTGATGCTCAAGGAACACTGCCAGTAGTGCTCATGGGATCATAAAGGATACTGGGGATGGAACCCAGGTCAGTTGTGGGCAGACCCAGCAAGCTACCTGCTGTACTACTCAAGCCTTGGACACTAATCCGTAAACAAAGAACAGAAAGTCCCTCTCACCTCTAACCCCAGGCTCCACCCACTCTGCATGGTGACAACTTCCCATGGGGGTGGTAGCATCCAACTTCAGAAACACTAGGCTCAGGCTCAGTTGAATTTCCCACCATCAGTGAGTTCATTAATCGTGCCCCTGTTACAAAGTCACCATAAAAGTTCAACAGAAGGTGTTCAGAGAGCATCCAAGTGAGCGAACGTGTGGAGAAATGAAGAGAATTGTGTCTCTAGAGATGGCAGAGAAGAGCCACACTCTGCCTCGTATTTCCCCTCATGTTGCTGCTAGACCGTCCCATTCTGTTTTCAAGCACTGCTGAGGATTAGATTGGGCAAGAACAATCTAATGGCTTCATGGTGAGAAAATGAACTATTTTCAACTAAATTAAGAGAGCCATTAATTGTAATAAACATGATTGTGTTTCTTCAATTTTTAATAGTTTCGAAAATTGAACTAAATGGAGAGTGGGAGATATTGTAAGTGAAGATTCTAGACTTTAGTCCAGAAAAAAAAGGGACGGGAGGGTTGGGAAGCAATTGAAAGAGCTGGAGCACCTGTGAGGTGTGCCCCAACAAGCCCAAGATGGCTTCTCAGCACCACATGGTCCCTTGTGCACCTTGGGGGACGTAGTGGCTCCAGGCACATTGGCTCAAGCAGCACCAGGACAAATTCCCAGGAGAGATCCTCAGGTGTCGGAGCACAGCTTGGGAGACCACTTGCCCCATTTTTTTTTCTTTTTTGGGTCACACCCGACAATGCTCAGGGGTTACTCCTGGCTCTGCACTCAGGAATTACTCCTGGCAGTGCTCGGGGGACCACATGGGATGCCGGGGATCAAACCCAGGCCGGCTCGGGCTGGCCACGTGCAAGGCAAACGCCCTACCCTCTGGGCTATCGCTCCAGCCACTCCCCCATTTTTTAAGTGAAAGGAAATTAGATATACGAAGTGTTTCATATTTAATATAAGAAAGAATTCATGTTTTTGTCTGATTTTACAATTGGCTCTCCCCAGCTGCCTGGGAATTCAGGGATAATACTATATCTATCTGGCCGGGCGATAATACAGCGGGGAGGGCGTTTGTCTTGCACACCATGGACCCTGGTTGGATTCCTAGCATCCCATATGGTCCCCCAAGCACCGCCAGGAGTAATTTCTGAGTGCTGAGCCAGGAGTAACCCCTGAGCATCTCTGTGTGTGACCCCAAAAAGCCAAAAAGCAAAAAAAAGAACAAACAAACAAAAAAACAAACAACCTAACTTTTGTATCTACCAAAGCAATGTAGCCCTGGTGATTGAAAGTTCACATTTGTGATTTTTAGTCCTGGGGACAGCTAAGAACCTTCTACTTCCTCTAACGTCTCTGTAGAGACTGATAGTAAGTGATTCTTTGATGTTTCTAAAGTCAGCATGTCAGTGGAAGATCAACCTCGCAGAAATCTTTCTGATCCCTTTGAGACAGAAGCAGTGTTTGGGTTGGTTTGTTTTAGAGATTTTTTTGGGGGCCTCTTCCCTTCCACTTTATTGTTATGTGGCTGTTGTTGCTGTTGTTACCATGACAGGAGCCCCCACCCCCAGGCGTGCGAACACGCAGTTAACTGTGGTGCTCTCACATTGGAGTGGTGCTCACTCCCTCAGTGGCGGTGCGCGTCCAGGTTTGTTCAGTACGATGAGGGCACACGTGCTCCCTGGGACCGCTCTTGAGGGACGGGGCTCTCTGGCTCGGTCTGCGGGTGATGCTCTCCTGGAAGGCTGCAGAGCCTGGAGGGATGCTCTCCGGGAAGGCTGCAGAGCCCATAGGTGCCTCTCAAAGGCTGTGCTTCCTGCAGTGGTTTGCAAACATCCTTTGGTGGCGCTCACTGGGGTATAGTCGCACCCTGCACCCTTTCCTGGCGGTGATCACACACCTTGGCTGTAGTACTGCAAGCTAGGGAGCCCAGATTTCAGAGTTTCCGGGCTCCAAAGCAGACATGCCGGGATTGCCCCGCATATAGGTGGTCCTGGGGACCGAGCTCACTGCTTAGAAGAGTTTGAATGACCTTGTGTTCGCACACCAGGCATCCTCTAGACCTTGAGGAAAATTTAAAAAAAAATATCTTTTAACATCCAAAAGTTTTAGTATTAAGGCACTGTGCTTTACATGCTTTTTGTTTGCTTAATGGTTGTGTTTCGGTGGCCAGTGATTCAAGGCAGTCTCAGCACCAGTGTCCAGTCCCCTCGTATAGCGTTACCAAGGTCTTTCCCACCCCTAGCCTGCCTCCTTGACAGGCACATTTTTAAGTTTGGTTGCTGCAGTTGGTCTTCATGCTTACTGCTGGCACTGTGGCTTAGACATATAAGTATACACAATCCTCACCACACACACACACACACACACACACATACCGTCAGTGTGCCCTGTGCCCCAGGTACCTACCTCCCTCTACCTCCCTGTCCAACTCTTCTTATTACCAGGGGATTCTCTTTTTACTTTTTGGGACACCCAGTGATGGTTAGGGGTTACTCCTGGCTCTGCACTCTGGCATTAGCTGTGTTTGGGAGACCATATGGAGTGTGGGGTTTCTGATCCAGGTTAGCCACATGCAAGGCAAACACCCTACCCACTGTACTATCACTCTGGCCTTGGGATGTTTTTTTCATAGAAACGAAAGACAAAGAAATATGTCACAAATTCCAAAATATCAGTCACCAAAAACTTTGTCACATTTGTTTGATGTCTTTTCTAATATGATAAAAAGCAGTATTCATAATGTTGAAATTCATTTCATTCCTCTTCGGGTCTATTTTCCACTAGTATTTCCTGAAAACAGTCTCTGTCATGATTTCTCTATGATTCTTTTGCGTTTAATTTCTACCAGATAAAGTTAGTGCTGTTTAGATTTCTGGGGTCAGTACCCCAGGCTCTGGACTAGGAGGATAATGATTGTTTCAACTTTGCTGGGGTTGAAGAGAGAGAGAGAGAGAGAGAGAGAGAGAGAGAGAGACAGACAGACAGAGACAGACAGAGACAGACAGAGACAGAGAGACAGAGACAGACAAAGAGACAGAGACAGAGAGACAAAGATAGAGACAGAGAGACAGAGATAGAGAGACAGAGACAGAGAAAGAGAGAGGTAACATAGGCTAGAGTGTGTGAGCCCTGAGTTCAATCTCCAATGCTGCTGACTGCCTACATTCCATGCCCAGGAGGGTGCTCACAAAAAGTGGTCCCAAATATTCAGAGCACTATTGGATGTGGACCCTATAAAGTAAAAATTTTTTAAGAGAGAGAAAATTCTTCCAGAAACCAGTAACAAGAAAATTCTTCCTGGTTACTGGGTCTTTCATCTCATAGTGCCCCTGGCCTCTGGTCTTAGAGATGCTCTGGGCTTTGTATGTGCAGGTTAAGAACATGCACGAACACGACGAGGCCAAGCCCTTCCCTGGTTCCCACTCAATATTCTCAAGGTGAAAGACCTCCCCTGATAGAGGAAACTCGAGAAGAACCTAAAGAATCCAAGAAAAACAATCAGAAGGAAAGATGGTAGGAGGTGAATGAATTTCAAGGTGCTCAGTCTCTGTCTCCTGGATACAAACCTACTGACCCCTGCAGTGGGGCACAAGCCACTGCCTCTGGGCTAAACAGAGCAAACTTCAAAGATTCAATAAACTCCTGCTAATTGCTGCATTTGGACTCAAACGTTTTTTCTGGCTTTTGGATTTTTGTTTCTGGGCCACACTCAAGGCTTATTCCTGGCTCTACTACGCTCAGGAGTCACTCTTGTCAAGGTCTAGGGGGCTGTATGCAGTGTCGGGGATTGAATCGGATCTGCTACATGCAGGGCAAGTGCCTTCCTGCCATACTGTATCCCTGAGGCCTAACTAGACTTTTAAAGGAAAAAAAAACAGATGACTAGTTTAGAATCACTCTAGTTTTGCATCTTGGTTATTTTCTGTACAGTATTTAAAGTTCTAAACTTACAGAAGCAGTAGAGAGTAGCACAGCAAATAACCTAGATTTCCCTTACTGTTATTTGTCTTTACACATGAGTATAAATCACAAAATTCATGACAATCCACCCCTAGAAACCCCAGAATGAACTTCTTAAGAATAAGGACATGGAGCAGAAAAGATAGCACGGGAGGTATGGTACTGACCAAGCACACACAAAATTGGTTTTGATCCCTAGCACCCAGTACGGCTCCCCAAGTCCTGTGAATCCTGCCAGGAGTGCTCAGGAGCGATCCCTGAGCACAGACCCAGGTGTAAGCCTCCATCACTGCTGGGTGTGACCCCAAAACAAAAACAACAAATAAGAATAAGACCAATCTCCATTTATGCATAATAATGCTAAACCTGGGGAAATAAGTTTTTTTATTTGTCAATATTAAATTTCTCCAATTGCAAAAAAAACAAACACAAACAACAACAAAAAACTCATGTATTTCTGTTGGGCACTTTGACCAAGAATGTGGAAAAATAGGTCTACAGCTGAATCTTAACAAAACTATGTTCATGAGAAATGAACTAGTTCCGGAGGCCCCATTTACTCTCAATGGAACAAACATCTCTGAATGCAGCAGTTATCTGTACCTAGGTCAAGAAGTCAACATGATAAACGACCTAAAACCTGAGCTGCCCAGGAGGAAGAAAGCAACATGGAATGCCTTCAAAAGCATCGAAGAAATAGCCAAAGGAACAAAGAACCTCCGGCTCCGGGCACATCTCTTTGACTCCACCATTCTCCCTGCATTAACATACGCCTCAGAGACCTGGGCCCTATGAAAGCAGGATGAGAATGCTATTCAGGTCTCCAAGAGAGGAATCGAAAGAGCTATGCTTGGAATATCACGCCTCACTCAAGTGAAAGGAGGAATCCGGAGCTCCAACCTCCATCGTGGTTCTAGAGTCAGGGACGCTGTGTCATTTGCTAAGGCATTGAAAATCAGATGGGCTGGACATATAATGCAAGCCGTTACAGACTGGATCCCATGGGATATCAAAAGATCATGTGACCGCCCACCTACAAAATGGTCAGACTTCTTCGTCAAGACCCTGAACGAGCAGTTTGAGGCTCTTCGTATTCCTGAAGCAACCAGATGCCATTGGGCTACACTGGCATGTGATAGGGTCAAATGGAAATATTACTGGCGCCCGCTTGAGCAAATCAATGAGTAACGGGATGTCAAGTGATCAAGTGATTTCTGTTGGTGGTGATCAAACCAGGATTCAATCAAGTTGATATATATTGCACTTGACCACACACCCCTCTTGGTGTCTTTTAATTTAGCAAAGATCCTCTACCTTGAGGGTGCCAAAGGGCCTCCCAAGCAATGTTCAGAGGGTGGGGACCACTTTCAGAAGTTATAAAACAACCGGATTCGTGATTCAGTGTGAGGGATCAGAGAACGCAGTGCTATCAGGTCCTATTATGCTGGGCCACCAGGGCCAGCCCTGAGGAGTTTGGAGGCCTCCAGTGCTACACCCAGAAGTACTCAGGGAGTATTGTGCTATGTGGTATTGGGGACTGAACCAAAATCTTGCACATTTCGGGCATGTGCCCTAGTTCCTATGATCTCTCCCTAGCCCAGATCCTGCAGATTTTTATGCTTTTCAAAACAATTTTAATGGTTGGTTATAAATAAGATTTACATAATTTTGTATATTTGTACACCCTCACATAGACCAGGAGAGCAAGTCCACTGTCCACATTGTGCTGCTATGGGTTATATTGCTCAGCCAAGAGGAGTCCATCAGAAGTTCCACTGCCACAGGCATAGTCTGTGTTTCTGTCTCTCCTGTACTAGTGCATTCACTTAGAGGCCAGGAACGAGGAGAAAGAAAGAAGCCTTTCATTGCTGTTGCCTGTGGCCTTGGCCCTGATGGGCTGGTGCACTTTTGGGATAAACTGAATGAGGCGCACTTGGGACAGGGCACTAGCTACAAAATCAGATTCCACACTACCCGCAGTCTGGTACTAGGCACTTTTTAGTTTGATATTTGATTTGTTTATATTTCTTATCATTCTTTTTTGTGCCACACGTAACTGAAATCCCACTTGTCTTTTTCTATCTGGCTTATTTCACTGAGCATAATATCCTCTGTTGGCATCTGTGCTGTGGACAGCAGGATTTCATCTTTCCTTATAGTTGAGTTGTATGGAATCTACCACTTTTTAAAAATAAATTAACTATTTAAGCACCATGGTTTGCAAAGTTGTTCCCAATACAGTTGTTTCAGGTATCTACTGTTCAAACACCAGTCCCAACCTTACCTCCCTTACTGCCACCAAAGACCCTAGTTTCCACCCTGCCCCCAAGCCTGCCTCTCTAGCATGCAATAACTAATTTACTTTATATTGCTTATAATATTGCTTACTTTATATTGCTTACTATATCTCCTAATGGTGTTGCTAAAGTTATGACCTTTTTACCTTGCTGTTACATATCAATTGGGCCATCTGTGTTATTGCTTTCACTTATTGAATTTCAGCTCAATTTTTTTGTTGTTGCTTTTTGGGTTTCTCCTGGCTCTGCACTCAGGAATTACTCCTGGCAGTGCTCAGGGGACCATATGGGATGCCGGGATCGAACCGGGCTGGCACCAGCCGGCCGCATGCAAGGCAACGCCCTACCCGCTGAGCTACCGCTCCAGCCCCTCAGCTCAATTTTTTAAACAAAGTTTTTCATGTTAATATGTTACAGACATTCACTATTCAACCCCTGTTCCACCACCATTGCAACTTCCCACCACCATTATTTCCAATTTCCCAGCCACGGCTTAAACCTGCTCAGATAGCAGACCCTCACTAATTTATTTTATATTGCTTGTTATGGGTAATTTGCTAAAACTGTCTTCTGAGAAGAAAGTTAATGAGAATTGTTCAATCTCACCATGGAGCCATTAAGGCCTTATATAAGAACTTGTATAAGAAATTACTGATATGTTGTTACAGGATAGGCTTTGTATGTATATATTTTGGGTTTTATTATATATATATATATATATATATATATATATATATATATATATATATATATATAGGCTTTTTGAGTCATACCCTGCAATGCTCAGGGGTTACTCATGGCTCTTCACTAAGGAATTACTTCTGGCATAGCTCAGGGGACCATATGGAATGCTGGATTGAACCCAGGTCAGCTGTGTGAAAGGGAAACGCACTACCCACCATACTACAGCTCTGGCCTCATGTATATATTTTGTTATTGGTTGCCTGTTGGATGACATGGCCTAGCTAGTTTTGAATCTTTGCTGTTTAAGCTATTTACATGTCTTTAAGCTGGGGTTTATGCTAAAGAGATCTCTCTTTTGTGTAAACACTGATAGAGGGTATGACAGTTACAGGAGTCATTTTGACTCTGAATTAATAACTCTTGGAATATTATATAATCTCTACTATGATTTCAATGTTATCTATCTAGATTGGTCACAATTTATGTTAGCACCCACTGGCCCCAGTGTGGGACAACTAGAACTTACCAGGAGACCACCACTTTGGCTACATTGAGATTACAGTTTATCAACTCTGCCAAGATCAAAAGAGCGATCATACTACTTTTCCCTCTGGCAAGCGACCATGACTCTTTCAGTATACAGAGGACAGGTCACTCAGAATGACTCTAGTGCAGAGTAGAAATAAGAAGGACTTTGTGGGCTCCATCTAGATCACATAAAACTAATGAAATTATGGTGTAATTCTCCCCATGGATATACATCCATTAAGATGTATTTCTTTATACCATCTCTCTCCAGTGTTTTGACATAAAAGATAATCTCAGAGGAAGGGACTAGGCCCTGGCATTTTCGTTTGTTTAGACCTGAACCAGAGGTGTGGCACCACATAACATCTACACTTAGAAGCTGGTGTAGATGTTTGATGTAGAAGCTGGTGTAGATGTAGGTGTTTGATCTTTGTTGATGCAACCCTCCCTGGAGAAAGGATGCTGGTTTTGGGGTATATAAAGGGACTGACTTGGGGAAGATCCATTCATTTTGGTGGGAAACCTGAACCCAAGTGCATGGTCTGAGGTCTGGCCAAGAGCTAGAGGTCTGGGAAATCCCATTATCTTGGATTGTAGTAGCAGAGCTTGTTTAATTATTGGTGATTAGTAAAAGCCTATTGGAACTGCGCTGAACTTGTGGTTTGTCCGTCTGATGCCAGTCCTTGAGATAAAAGGGAACTTGTTACCTGATATTGTTTGGGGATCCCGCAGCTCCCCAACAGTTGCCTTCTACATCAGCTGTGGTGTGCTAGTTGGTATATCAGCATAGTAGCATTGAGATGTCTGCTCACTCCAGAGAATCTACAATTTTTTAAACTTATTTTTATTGATTGAGATAAAAGCAAAGTGATTTATAATACTGTTACTGATGGTTTCACATGTACGTAACTCCCACATCATTCCCATTCCCTCTTTCAAGGTCACCAGTTGGCCCCATTTCCCCAAACTCAATTCTGTGACTCAGTTTTCTGTCTGTTGCCTTTGGGTCTTTGCTGTTACCTTGCTGTGTGTCTTTAAGTCCCACATCTGAGAGCTTGTTCTGTGTCTATCCCTTTCCTTCTAGCTGACTTCACGCAGGATGATATCCTCTAGTTCCATGTTGTGGCAAATTGCATGTTTTCATTCTTTCTTACAGCTGCGTAATATTCCTTTGTGTGTATATACTGTAAATTCTCGATCCATTCATCCAAGATTATTTCTATATCTTGGATATTGTACTAAGTGCTGTGATGAACATAGATATGCACATACCATTTCAGATTAATCTTTTTGTATTTGGGGGATAAATGCCATGAACAGTATCTCTGTGTCATACAGGAATACTATTCCTTTTTCTTGATGATATTCATTGAAAATCTTTAGTAAAAGGGACAAAGTGACAAGTGATTCATTGAAATCTGTACCTTTAAGAGCATTTCAGCTACTCTTCTGAACACTAAAGCTGGAGGACTGACTGTTTTGTGTTTTTGTTTTTTGATCAGTTTTGGCGCCATACCAGGAAGTGCTAAGGCCTTACTGTTAGCCTTGTGCCTAGGGATCACTGCTGGTGTGGCTGGGGACCCACAGGGGAGGTCAGGGATCAACGCTGGGTCAGCCCCATGCAAGGCCAGCACCTGATCTACTGCACCATCTCTCCATACCCTCAAGGACTATTTTAAAGATGTAAATAAAGAATTAGTCCCCGCCCCTGCTAAGTCCTAGGGCAAGCCCCACCCCACAGCCCCAGCGAGGGAAGAGAAGATTTTGGTGGCCTTTGGAGGTGAGCTCAGAAGCCTGGGCAAGCCAGGCACAGAAGAGAAGACAGAACGAAGTGAGAGAAATAGACGCAGCATCACTTGTAACTGGAGATATGGCAAGGTAGATAAAGGAAAGAGTCTATGCCATGTGGAAGAGGTTTGTTTGTTTGGTTTTATTGACATGCAATAGTTTTAGGTGGCCAACAGGGTGTGTTGTACATTGTTGTTGTTGTTGTTGTTGTTGTTGTTTCGGGGTCACAGCCTGTGATGCTCACGGTTACTCCTGACTGTACTCAAGAATTACTCGTGGTGGGTTCCGGGGCCCATATGCGATGCCAGGTATCGAACCCGGTCCCGCTGCTTGTAAGGCAAATGCTCTATCCACTTTACTATCGCTCTGGCCCTGTATATAGTTAAAAAAATTTTTTTTTGACTTCTTGGTTCACATCCAGTGATGCTCAGGGGGTTATCCTGGTTCTGCACTAGGGAATAACTCACTCCTGATGGTGCTCAGGGGACTGTATGGGATGCCAGGGATTGAACTTGGGCTGCCACGGGCAAGGCAAATGCCCTACCCGATCCCTCTGGCGAACGTCCATTATTTTTGACTAGAGTCGCTTGGTTGCACATTGCGTTCCCAGGCTTTGCTCACAGACTCCCTGGTCATTTGCATGCTGCTCCCCTCACCCGGCTTGCCCATGAGTTTCATATTGCCTTTTCATGTACTGGTTTTAGGACTAGTTACCGTCCGTTGGGAAATAAGTGTTCAGGTTTCACCTAAGAGTAAAATAATACGGTACCTGTTTCCTTTATTTTGACATTTCCAGTGAGGTCCATCCATATGACCTCATAGGGCACAATTTCATTCTTTTTCACAGGTGAGTATTATGGATAATTGCTGAGCCCTAGAGAGTTTTCTTCTTTCCGAGGAGGTGGAGAGCGACAGAAGCTAAGCATGCAGGGTCCGGTTGGCAGGACCTGCCTCAGGTGTAGAGACAGCGATTGTCTAGAAAGCTAGTGCGGGTCAACAGGCAGGAAATGACCCAGAGCACAGGGAAGGCCGGAGGGTGGGGGTGGGGGGCCGCTGGGGCATGTCTGGATTCGAAAGATCCTTGGAGGACAGAAGCAGCCAGACCTGCTGGAGAGACGTGAGTGTAGACGTGAGTGTCGCGTCTGAGAAGCGCCTCTAACATTGATGTTTTGGGTTTGTTTGTTCATATTTCCATCCTTTTGTTTGCTTTCGTTGGATGGGGCGGCACACCTGACAGGGATCAGGTTTGGGATGTTCTGGGTTCCTCCTGGTGGTTCAGTTGCTGGTTTTTGGTCTCAAGTGAATGCGTGACTACTGTCATTCAAGTGAAACCCTCAGGCGGTTAACCTGGTCTGGAGAGCAAAAGAGAGTCTTAGAACACAGCCCGGAAGCCTGGAGAAGTTGTGCCCCGCCGGCAGGCTGCTCGGAATCTGACCCAGGACCCGCCTGCAGGAAGGAGGAACTCCTTCACCCAGTTGAGGGGCGGAATCCACTTCTGGGAACTCTGGTTTTGCTGAGAATAAATCCCCGATGCCTTTGCCTACTTCCATGCTCTGAGTTTTCTTCAAAGCGTCTCCCAAGGGCAAGACTGCAACAGAAGGAGGGTTGGTGAGGATTCACTGGGAAATTGTTAGAAACGTGGTACTTTAGCAATCTCATCCCTTATTCTCTAATTTTGTTTACTTTGGGGGAGGGGTGACCATACTGGATGTTCCTGGGCTACCCCCAGCTCTATATACTGGGGGTGCTCAGGGCACTTTGTGGTACTGGAGCGGAACCCAGACCTCCCTGTGTGCAAAGCACATGCTCCAGCTATTGAACTACTTGTTGGTGCTTTATGTTTGACAGTGAGAACATCTTTGTAGGTAATCGGTTTGCGCTTAAATAGGGTCCCATGATAAATAGCCACATATTAGAGGTGCTTGTTCAGATGTTTTCCTGCTGTCAGTGTACCATTAAAAACCATAATCAACATTGTGTGCATGGCAAAAACTCAGGGGAAAGTGAAGAAGCGTGTGTGAGGTACCCACATTTCTCAAGGGCCTCAGGCATCTTTCCAAAGGAACCATCTCCCAAGAGGCTGGATTCAACCCCTGGCACCCAGCTGTGGATCCAACAACAACAACAACAACAATAAGTTTCTGTATCATAATACACCCATATTCCAACATCTTGCAGAACTGCTGAAAAAAAAATTTTTTTTAACTCTTATTCCTTTTCCTAATATTTATGTATTTTTAGGATCTTAGACTATGGGGAAAAAAATTAGACATTTTAGATTGCCACTTGTCACTTGTCTTTCCAGTGTTCATCGATTTGCTCCAGCAGGCACCAGTAACGTCTCATTCGTTGGGAATGAGGTCCATTATTGTTACTGTTTTTGGCATATCGAATACACCACGGGTAGCTTGCCAGGCTCTGCCGTGGCTCTGGGTTCATCCCAGGGGGCCAAGTCTGTTTGGAAAATCTCCATTTTGTTTATTTGCTTTACTTTGCTGGGATGTCAGAAGAAAGGGCAGGTGAGAGAAAGGAGGTTGGGATCAGGAGAAGAAACCAAAAAACCCACCTTGTCTCCCTGCGTGCAGTGAGCACCGTCCTGCTCCCTGCAGGCTGAGATGTTTCTCTGATTTGCATGCGGGAGGTTTGAAAGGAGGAAAGGGAGGCGGCTAGAAAAAGAGCGAAGACGTGAAACCTCTCTCTCCACCGAGACACACTCTCGTCCCAATAACCTGTGTGTCCGCACAGAGCTTTCTGGAGCCCCTGAGGAACACACACCTTAGCCCGCCTGTGCCAGGCATGGGATTGGCTGAAAGACAGAGCCCCAGAGAACAAGGTCATTTGCTATTCATCTGCTCCCATCAGTCTGGCAAATGTACCCTCTTACTTGAGTAAGCAGATGACGAACTCCCAGCTGACACCAGCCACCTAGGAAAAGAAGCCACCAGGATGGTCCCTAAGCCTGACTCGAGATCAGAAGGTCTCACTCCCAAGTACACTCGTGATAAGTTATCAGTGGCTTTAGGTGGCATCACAGGCCTGACGTAGCCACTACACCAGATGGCCGCTCCTTGAACCGGGGAAGTTGACGTCAAGTCACTCATTGCTTTAAGAACGTGGCCTGGAGTAATAGTGCCACGGGATAAGGCACTCGCCTTGTGACTCAACCAGTGTTTGATCCCCACAGTGCATGTGGGCCTCTGAGCACAGCTGGGTGTGACCCAAAACTAAAAAGAACTGCAATAATAAAACTGTTTTTGATGGAGGACAGAATGGAAGTTATCACTGCTAAAGAGTGAGCACAGCAAAATTGTATTTTAAGTTAGAAAACAGACAAGTAAGAGTTGATAAACAGGTATTATGTGTGAGCAGGCCTATGTCACAATACTCTAGAGCCTAACAGAAACAGGGGCCGTCCTTCCTTTCTCATGCGCTTCCGTGGCCGGGCAGCAAGCCAGGCTGTGATGCTCGCACGCAGCCGAGGTGCTTGCTGGGCCCGGCCCAGGCTCTTTAGTTGCTGTGTTTGCGCACGGGGCCACTGAGCAGTTGGGAGTTGGTGGCAGGCCTGGAGAGTGGACAGCAGAGCTGCCATGCACAAGCAGTGGTCAGATCTTACTCACTGGTGCCTGGTGCAGCAGGGACCAGCGTGCATATGTGGAGGGGCTTCAGCCACTGAGCCATCTCCAGCCCCACAGGCAATGTCCTTAACCTGAGGGTGTAGGTGGAATGAGATATTATAAGGAAGAAAATTTTTAAAAATATTTTATTATACCACCGTGAGATATACAATTATAAAGATGCTTGAGTTTCGGTCATACAGTGTTCCAGCACCCATCCCTCCACCAGTGCCCATTTCCCACCACCAATTCCCTCCCCCTCCTCTAGCCTGCCTTTATGGCAGATTCTTTATCTCTTTGCACTCTCTCTCCCTCTCTCTCTCTCTCTCTCTCTCCCTCTCTCTCTCTCTCTCTCTCTATTTTTTCTCTTACACACTGTTGATTGCAATACATACACTTAGAGGTTATCATGTGTATCTTTTTGCCTGTATTCAATGCTCAATTCTAGGCCGGTATTACCACGTTTGACAATTATTAGCACACTGGTCCCTTCTCTGTCTTACCTAGCCTCTGACTCCACACATTTGTGGTAGATTCCACATTTGACAAGACCTTCTGGTCCATGTTTTGCCTGACCTTGGATATTGGTATCATTATATATATTAATATTATATATCCTATATAATATATGTTATATATTAATATTATATTAATATATAATATACACATATCCTATATAATATATATCACATATAATATATTATATATACTATCATATATCATATATAATATATTATATATAATATGCAAATGAACGCAGTCATTCTATATCTGTCTTTTTTCTTTCTGGCTAATTTCGCTCAACATAATCCTTTCCATGTTCATCCATTTATAGGCAAATTTCATTAACTTCATTTTTCCTAACAGCTGCATAGTATTCCACTGTGTTGATATACAAAAGTTTCTTTATCCAATCATCAGTTCTAGAGCACTCTGGTTGTTTCCAGATTCTGGTTACTGTGAATAGTGCTGCTACGAACATAAAAGTGCAGATGGTGTTGCTATTGTGTATTTTTGACTTCCCAGGGTATATGCCCAGGAGCAATATGGCTGGTTCAAACAGGAGCTCAATTTCGTCTTTGGAGGGATGTCCATATTGTTTTCCAAAAAGGCTGTACCATTCGACATTCCCACCAACAATGGATGAGAGTCCCTTTCTCCCCACATCCATGCAAGCACTTGTTGTCCTTGCTCTTTTGGATATGTGAAGGAAGACATTTTTATTTAATTTATTTATTTTGGCTTTTTGGACCACACCAGGCAATGTTCAGGGGGCTATTTCTGGCTCTACATTTAGGAATTACTCCTGGCAGTGCTCGGGGACCCTATGGGATGCCGAGCATTAAACCCAGATTGACGGTGTGCAAGGCAAACGCTCTACTCATTGTACTATGGCTCGGGCCCAGGAAGAACATTCTAATGAGCTGAATAGGACTTCCTCCATCTTCACTCCCAACTTCACTAGTTTCCTCTCCTACATTTTATTTTTCTGTGCAACAAAAGTCCTGCACAGAATGAGGCAGAAGCAGCGTCTAGTTCAGGTCCTGGATTTGCAGAGTCTGGCTCTGACTTGGAGGTGGGGGGGGGTGGTGTTGAAGGAGGCGCCCTAATAAAATATGGATTAATAAATACATGAATTAAGAAAGTAACAGATGCACTAAGGTGTTACATAAGACCTTCTTTGGGGCTTAAGGAGCCTTTGAATGATTTATTCATAAATTGCCCAATTTCCTTGAAACTTATTTAATGGATCACGATCACGATCACGATCTTCCCGTTGATCATCTATTTGCTAGAGCGGGCACCAGTAATATTTCCATATGTCCTGTCTCATGCCAGTAGAGCCAGGGGCATCGGCTTGCTACAGGAACATAAAGAGCCTCAAACCAATATATTAGGTCATGGGAATGACCTAATATAATTGTTACTGGAATTTGGCATATCAAATACAACACGAGAAGCTTGCCAGGCTTGCCGAGCGGGAGGCAAACTCTTTTAAACACCTCCAAATACAGCATTTATTGATGAACCGCGCGGCCAAGCGGCCGCACGAGCCAGGCTGTGATGGGCTGATCTGCTGGGTGGAGTTCTGACGAGAGGGAAGTCCAAATGTGGAAAATGGCGGCGCCTGTAGAGTGAGGGTGGTGGTCTGGCTTGTTGTGAGGCTCTGCCGAGGTGGTGGGCCAGGGCTAGAACCCGCCATGCCTCTCGACTGCCTCATGAACGGCTGTGCACAGGGAGAGCAAGGAACAGCTCTGCCCCATGTGTGAGAGTCTCTGGACCAGCATACCTGGGCCGGATTGAGGAAAAAGCTGCTGCAGGGTGGGTGTCGGTGATCCGGGCTTTAATGGAAATTATAAAAATAAGGACAAAGTAGATATTCAGTGAATAAGTATTGTCTCCCTTTGGAAACATAACAGCTGATTTTTTTCCTACTCCCGCCTTGTGTTTGCAGCACTATCAGGGATTGATGTGGAAAGAGACAGTGCCACCACGAAGCATCTTAAATCTTACCTTAATTTTCTTGATTCTGAAAATTGGTTGCTTATATCCTGAGCATTAGGGGAAATAGAATTATACCAAAAACACTACTTTTGTCCTTACACTTACTGATTATAGAGAAGTTCAGGGAGGGAGTGGGGAACTGGGAGAGTGTCAGCACCAGAGACAGTCCAGCGGTGAAGTCACTTTCTCTGCATGCGGCTGCTTCCGGTTCCATCTCTGGCACCCCATATGGTCCCTGAGTCATACCAGGGGTGAGCCCTGGGCACCACCAGGGATGGGCCACACTCCCCCTCTATTCCCGAGAAAGAAAAAAGGCATGGGACAGTGATATGCAATGAATATGGTTTGGGTTTTTTATTTGCTTTTTGAGTCGCACCCGCGATGCTCAGGGGTTACTCGTGGCTCTGCACTCTAGAATTGCTCCTGGCAGTACCCAGGTTGGCCCCATGGAAAACAAAAGCCCTACCCGGCTGTACTTTCGCCTCCGACCCGGGTTTTGCCCTTTAACATGTCACCTGACTATTGAAAGAGTTAGCGGAAGTGTCCAGGCTGAGTAAACACTTTCTAGTTCCCTCTCTCCCTCTTCTTACTCAATATCTTGAGGACTTGGTAGCACTTTTCTAAGCCTCATGGGGAGGAAGGAGGAGCCAGCCACCCAGTCATTCCAGAGGCACCCTCTCTTCCCATGGACCCGAACATGTCTCTGCTCTTGCCTTCTGCGCCCTGAGCATCATGACAGCCCAAACGGGGACTCCAGACCCCAGTTCCAGAATGACCCACTCGGTGAGGCTGTCCCCCATGCTGTTTTGCAGGCGCCGGGCCAAGGCTCAACCAGGTTTCTTCGTTCAGACACACGTGCCAGTCTTTCCAGCAGGGCGACGTGCCCCTTCCTCCAGCCTCTGAGTGTTGGGGCGCTGCAGGGGGTGACAGCAGACGCTGTAGCCTCACCCGGTGCCACAGGGCATCTGTCCCTGGCCGTGTGCCCGGGGCTCAATGTTGGGAAACTGGAGACGCTTCTTTAGGGGGCTCGGGCTTGGCCAAGCAGAGAAAGGCTCGTTTCACACGCCGGACTCGACTCCCCCTTCCCTTGGAGATCCGGCAGGGAGTGGAGCTCATGAGAAACGTTGCCACAAGTGTGGCAAACGGGTCACAGGGATCAACTCTACCTTCTCTTTTCCATGGCGGGGAGGTGGGTTTCTCCTTACCCAAAGATTCTCAGGGCTATTCCTCACTGTATGTATAGTCGGTGGAGTGAACTATACATCCCGACGAATAACGTGATCAAGTGATCAAGTGATGTATAGTCAGGAGGGACCCCTGGTGGTATTGGAGGAAGGGAGGTGGGCAGGTGTCCAGCAAGGCAAGGAACTTACTCCAGGTCTGCCCGGTTTTATCTGAAGGAATCTGGCAAACTGCAACAAATGATGACAATGAAATTTAATCAAGGACATTTTCCAAAGGAATTAGTGAAATGTATTTGGCTGGAGTCTTTGGCGCCCTTGTGTGAATTGCTGTCGTTTCGCAGCATTCATGGCACCCATCTGCCAGCTTTAGGTGCATACGCTCAGAGAGGAAAAGGAGGCATCTTCTCTGCTTCCTACCTCTCTGTGACTTTGGATAGATGACTTAACCCTCCGGGTGTCTTTTGCTTCCTTCTCTTTAATAAAAGAGAAGTTAGGAGCTAGGGAGATAGTACAGCCAGTAAGACGCTTGCCCTGAGCACAGTGGACCCAGGTCTGATTCCCAGCACCCCATAGATAAGATCTCCGCAACACCACCAGTTGTGATTCCGGAGTGCAGAGTCAGGAGTAACCCCTGAGCATGGCCAGGTGTGACCCCCCAAACAAAACAAAATAGTATTTACTTCACCGGACGTGTTTGAGTACAATAAACGCACATGTGTAATGGGGTAGATTGTTCAGTTTGTCGCCTTCAATGTCCCGGCGCTGGGTAGGACTAACTCAGCCGGGCCGCAGCCAGGTGTGAGCAACCAAAGCTGCACTGGCCGCGCTGTCCCGGTCTGCTGCGAGCTGCCAGGGGGAGCTTAGGTGGAACTGAGCATGCATCTACAGAAAGAGAAACACGAATTTCAAATATCCTAATGATCAAAAAAATTGAGATATTACTGGTGCCCGCTCTAGCAAATAGATGATCAACGGGAAGATCGTGATTGTGATCATGATCGTGATAGGTCATTCCTGGTCGGGCTCTGGGGACTCGTTAGGGTGCGAGGGGTGACCCGGGTCAGCCACGTGCGAGGCCACCGCCTGTCCACGCACACTGTCACTCCAACCACAAGGCGGTGGTTCTTGCCTATAAAACCACAGGTTAAGATGCTCCCGTAGAGGAGATGGTGATTGAAAGAACTGTGGGTTATCCAAGGGACTCCATGCAGAAGCTGGGTTCTGTTTTGAAAAGTCTGGAAAGAAATTCATTTCTCTTTGAAAATCACTTGAGAGGTTTCACTGCAGCCTGCCTGCTTGTTTCCACCCTTTTAACTACCAGTGAGCTTCAACTGCTGCCCGGCTCCCACCTGAATTCAGGTTCACACCAAAGGGAGGAAAAAAAAAAGTCTTTTCCTTGTTTTTTTTTTTTTTTTTTTTTTTTTTTTTGTTGTTGTTTCCTCTGTTCAGCTGGTTTCTGGGGAAATTCAGCCGCCTTCAAAATTGTGGCTGCCTCACGGAGCAGTCACACTGACACCTAGTGGTCTAAACGTTAAGCGCAGGCAATTTCCTGGACGCTTTCCTGGTCTCCTTAAAAAAGCTCTTTTTTTCCCCCGCAACCTGGATGCTCAGGTTAACTAGAGAGGGAGGTCACTGTCCGTGGACCTGATCTTTCAATATTTCACTTGTAACCCCCCTTCTTCTCTTTTCCACTTCTGGATCTCATAGGGACACATTAGACCGAGAGCCACCTGGAAAATCTAGGATAATCTTATCTGCTCCCTAATTACATCCATAAAGTGCTTTTTCTACTTAAGGTCACAGGGGGTCTGAGAGATAGTACAGCAGGCAGGGCGCTTGCCTTGCATAAAGCCGACCCAGGGTGATCCCCAGGATCCAGAGCACTGCCAGGAGCAATTCCTGAGTGCAGAGCCAGGAGTAATCCCTGAGCATCTCCCCCAAAACAAAACAGAACAAAAAGAATCAGTAGGAGCCAAGACCGCAAGGTTGATTTTTTTTTTAATTTATTTTTTTGCACCCATATCCACATGGAAGGTCCATTGGCACCCATGGCTGGGCTGGTGAGTCACGACGGAGAAGCCCTGAGTGACAGGGCAGGATGGGCGGAGTCCCGGGGCAAGGGGGACTGGAGAAAATTCCATGCGATTCTGCCCTGGTCTCTGTTTTGTGCCCTCTGCTCCCGTTCTCCTCTTAGCAGAGGAGACCCTCTTGTAAAGTGTTTTTCCTTTCGCTACCAATCAAAACTAACTTTAGTCAGGAGCCAGAGCAATAGAATTGCGGGCAGCGTGTTTGCCTTTCATGCGATTTACCAGGGTTCGATCCCCGACATCCCATATAGTCCCCTGAGCACTGTAAGTAGTAATTCCTGAGTGTAGAGCCAGGAGAAACCCCTGAGCATCGCCAGGTCTGACCAAAAAAGTCATAAACAAACAAGCAACAAAAACCGTTAACTTTAGTGGAGATGTGGTTGATCTTCTCAAGTAAATCTATTATTTTATTCATAGTAGACAATTTGATATTTGATCCATTTTATATTTTGACCACACTTATGATTTTTAAATGTTTTGCGGTTTAAAAATACTTTGAATCACACCAATCTATATTTGGACAATAAAATGTATACGTATAAGGTTGATTTTACTGTATCACTGTATCACTGTCTTCCCATTCATCATCGATTTGCTCGAGCGGGCACCAGTAACATCTCCATATGACCTGTCTCATGCTAGTAGAGCCCAAGGACACCTGCTTGCTCCAGGAACATAAAGAGTCTCAAACCATTCCATCATGTCATGGGAATGAGGTCTATAATTGTTACTGGTATCTGGCATATCAAATACGACACGGGTAGCTTGCCAGGCCCTGCCGTGAGGGTAGCATACTCTTGTAGTCATCTCAAAATCCAGCATTTATTGATGAACCGCTTGCGGCCGCTTGAGCCAGGCTGTGATAGACTAGTCTGCTGGGTGGAGTTCTGATGAGGGGGAAGTCATTTCCATTATTCCCTTCCAAATCACTAAACCTAAACAAAAAAGAAGTTATTTAGGAAGGAAAACATATTTATATATTTATAATGAGATTTTACTTAGATTCTCCAAAATCTGCTTTTTAACTAGTTTTACTAATTTTTTTTGTGCTATAATATATAATATATGAATTTCACCATTTTAATGATTTAAGTTGCACAGTTCTGTGGCCTTAAGTCTGTTTATGCAGCCACGCCAAGCCACACCACCATCAGTCTCCGAACGCTTTCTATTGTCTCCAGCAGGAATTCTGACCATTAAACACGATACCCCCTTCCCAGCCTTCGGAAATCGCTTATCGCACGGTTTTTCTGTCCTTCTGTCCACCATGTTATAGACCACGTTTGTTTCTCCTTTCCTCCACTGATGACTTGTGGGTTGCGCCCACCTTTTTCTTTCGTGGAGTGAAGCTGCCTAAGCATGGATGCATTCACGGTTGTTCACGTTGGCGCTTTCAGTTCTGGGTATTTACTAGGAAGCCGAATTGCCAGGTCATGGTTGTTTCTGCCTGCTGTTTGGAGGAACCGCTTTACTGTTTTCCACAGCATCCTTTAACCAGCAGTGGGCAAGGGTTTGATTTCACGTGGGCTTGCCAACTCTTTTTTTTTAAATTAAACATTTTATTATACCACCGTGAGATATACAATTACAACGTTGTTCATGTTTAGAGGTTTCGGTCACACAGTGTTCCAGCACCCGCCCTCCACCAGTGCCCATTTCCCACCACCAATGTCCCCAATTCCCTCCCCCTCCCATAGCCTGCCTAAATGGCAGGTTCTTTATCTCTTTTCTCTCTCCCTCTCTCTCTTTTTCTTCTCCTACACATTGTGGGTTGCACTACATACCCTTAGAGGCCATCATGTGCATTTTTTTGCCTGTATTTAATGCTCAGTTCTATGTTGGTATCAGCCCTTTTCGACATTTATTCACACATGTTCCCTTCTCTATCTTACCTAACCTCTGACTCCCTCACGTTTGCAGTGATTTCCACTTTTGGTAAGACCACCTGATATATTTATGTCATGCAAATAAATGCAGTCATTCTATGTCTCTCTCTTTCCTTCTGACTAATTTTACTCAACATGATCCTTTCCATGTCCATCCATTTATAGGCAAATTTCATACCTTCTTTTTTCCTAACAGCTACATAGTATTCCATTGTGTAGATGTACCACAGTTTCTTTATCCAGTCATCAGTTCTTGGGCATACTGGTTGTTTCCAGGTTCTGGCTAGTGTGAATAGTGCTGCTATGAAAATAAAAGTGTGGATTGTGTTTCTGCTGTGTGTTTTGGGCTTGCCAACTCTTGTCTTTTTTTTATTTTTTCTCTTTTGTGTTTTGGGTCACACCTGGCGATGCTCAGGAGTTTCTCCTGGCTCTGCACTCAGCAATTACTCCTGGAAGTGCTGGCAGGGCCATATGGGATGCCGGGGATCAAACCTGGGTTGGCCACATGCAAGGCAATTGCCCTATCTGCTGTACTATCTCTCCAGCCCCTTGCCAAGTCTTGTTGTTGTTTTCACTTTGTGATTTTGTTTCCTGTGGTGAAGGATAGTATTTCAGGTGTGGCTGCGGTGCCCAGCTGTGTAGACAGGTGGCAGATAGGAGATAGGCCTGTCTATACCAAGGGCTCTGCCCCGTGGACCCTGGATGTTTGATGGTCTGACATAGAAAAAGACTGGGCCCCCTGGGATGAACCCAGAGACACAGCAGAGCCTGGCAGGCTACCCATGGTGTGTTTGATATGCCAAAAACAGTAACGATAGTGGGCCTCATTCTCAATGACTGGAGATGTTACTGGCACCTGCTCAAGCAAATTGATGAACAACGGGAAGACAAGTGACAAGTGACAAGTGGTGAAGGATAATCCCTAGATTGTCCTAACAGGGAAGAACTATTGCCTGAGATAAGGTGCCTAGAGCAGCGTGGAATCTGGGGTGCTTCCCAGGCGCCCCGTGAGGAGGCTACTGCTGAGCTGCTGTTTCTCTGTTGCTATTGACTCTGAGGGCAGCTTTGAGGGTGAAAATCAACCTTGTATAATTCTCTACCTAAACACCTCAACTCCAGGACGCCACACACAGAGACCAAATATCAAAACATGGAGCCCAATTATTTCTCTCCTCTGAGTTGTCTCCTTTTCCAGATTGCTTGAAAGTCTTCAGAATCAATCAGAATACTTTGACCTTGAGCTCTACACCCTGTAAGTCTTGCTTGCTTAGGTGGATTGCTATGATCACCACCCAAGGCACAGCAAATGTTAACACATCACCAGTAGCATTCAGGGTTCTTGGACAGAAATTGAATAACTAAGGTTAGATAGGAAGTTGTCTGGGGCTAGGGGCTGGGGGGTTAGGGCAGGGTCAGGGAGGACAGGCAGAATAGGAAACTGTGAGACAGTTAGTTTTGAGCATGAGCCCAGAGCTTTTACTCAGAATTATAACTATACAAGGAAGTCATGATTCCTTTGAGCGAGCACATACATGATTGAGGGTGAGGAACCCCGAGTTTCGTTGTTCTCTCTACCACATGCCCGGCTACATTTATCTCTGTAGCAATAACAAGTAGACCAAAGTGATAGGACAGCAGGTAAGGTGTTTGCCTTGCAGGTGGCAGACACGGGTTCAATCCCTGGATCCCCATTTGGTCTATGGAGCTCCCTGAGTGCAGAGCCAGGAGTAAACCTGAGCACTGCCAGATGTGGCCCCGAACAAAACAAAACCAAGACAAACACAAGTATTCGGGTTATGGGAGGATTCGTGAGATAATATGTCTTATAAACTTTGTTTTAAAACATAATTCTTAGTTTTAATATTAAAAATACTAATAGATGTACAATATCAGGCTCCAGAAGTGTTTGCTGATGATAGGAGACTATGTAAGTCTGAGGGGGAAATAGGCCATTTGTAGGTTGGAACGAGTGATCTTTATTTAGAGATATTAGAGGAGTTACAGTGTATGCCTTGTATGTGCTGACCCTGATTCCATTCCTGGCATCATGGTCCTTCTAAAATTCCTGGGGGTAGCCCTGGAGCCCCTGTCCCCACGCCCTCCCCATGCACACACCCAAAACCATGGCAAGAGGATCTCGGAAATTCCCTGCATATTGAACTGCACCCTGTGGACAGAGAATCACTGAGCCAAGGGGGTCCCCAGCTCTATTTGAGAGACTCAAAATTAATTCTTTAGTAAATTAAAAAAAAAATACAGGCTTTAAGTCCTATAGTGGCAAAGGGCCATCTCCCAGAGATCGCCCCTGAGGAAGGAGCTGCAGTTTGACCGGAAGAAAATGAAAGAACAGAGGAACAGATACAAACGCCAAAGCCTGAAGCGCTAAAGCCGTGACACACCTCAGTAGCATGAGAGAAACTGGGCAAAGTGGGTGTGAGGCATTTCGAGCTGGAGCCACACCAGGAAGTGCTGGCAGCTGAGAACCTCCCAATTTTAACAAGAAAAGGTGTAACCAAAGTAAAGAGCCTCAGGATGACAAAGGTGAGAGAAAATTGCTCATCTTAAGGCAGAATCTTGTTACTGTGACATAAAAGACAGGAAAGGTGAGGGAAGAGCTGTGAGGTGATTATTTCACGTATTCCTTGTTGCTGAACGCGGACTGGATTCTCTCTGTAATGATTCACAACCCCCTGTCCTATTTTTACTGAGGTGCCTTGATTTACAGTGCCAGGTTCCAACACCACACCCGCCACCAGAGCACCCACTTCCTCTAGCTGTCACCCCTGGAGCCCTCCACCCGCCCCTGACCCCTGCTCAGGGAAGCTCGATTCTATAGAACAACTGTCCAGTTCTGTTGTCTTTGACCAACTTTAAATTTCCTTCCTGTGTTCTTTCCTATCTCCCATGTCAGAGAGATCCTTCAGTATCTCTCTGCTGACTGACTTCACTCAGTATGAGTCACTGTAGTTCCTCCACATAGCAGCAAAGCACGCAGGAGTTCATCTTTTCTTGCAGCTGTGTAGTATACCATTGTGTATTCACACAACTCCATCACTCAGCCACGAGTTGTTTCTCTTTAATTCAGCAGTAGAAAAGGTCCAGTATAAGTGGGAAGGGATGAAAGGAAAAGGAGAGGATTTCGCATTGTGCTAGTCTATAGAGTACAGACAACTCTCCATCTTGGTTGTAGAATCTTCTAGAAATCTCCTTTCTAAGGTCTTCACATCACAGTGGCAGCTGTCACCTGCCTTCCGTTTGTTGAGCCTTCCTCCTCCGAGTAGTTCTCTTTTCATCAGATCTTTTCACGCTGGAAGGAAGCCTCCAGAAACCAATAGGTGACCTCGGTCCCTCGACCCCCACCCGACTCCATGCAGGTCATATATTTTCAGTTTCTAACTTCTTGTCAAGCTCAGAGAAGAGATTCACATCCAGGCACCAGTGTCTGTGAGCCTTTCTCTGTGTGGGAGGTAATCATAGGTCAGGGGAGAAAGAGATAGCAATCCTTTTCTCTTTTCTTGTCAAACAGTATTTTTCTCAACTATGAAGAACTTTCAGAGCAAATTTCATGTGTTTAGCAAAGTAGTTTTCTTCTGCTGATGAATTTTTTTATTGTCTATTTTTACATAAAAGAAATAATATGAGTACGAGACAAAATGGATATCTTTGGAGTTAACACAATTGACAGCAGTACAAAGAAAAATTTTAAATGTATACTGTATTATGGTATATATATTATATTTTTATTTTTTATTTTTTATTTCTTGACTTTTGGGGTCACACCCAGTGATGCTCAGGGGTTACTCCTAACTTTGCAATCAGGAATTACTCCAGGCGGTGCTCAAGCAACCATATGGGATGCCAGAGATCAAACCTGGGGTCTGTCATGTGCAAGGCGAACGCCCAACCCACTGTATTATTACCCCAACCCCTATATTCTATTTTTCTAAGATCTAAATTAAGCACTATCAAGACATCTATAAAGGCGCTCAGTTATCAGGGTGTCTTTCTGTACAGTGTGCAGGGTGTCTGCGTGTTGAAAACCCTGTTCAATTCCCAGGTCCCTAGATGGTTCACTGCACTGCCAAGCATGGTCCCTGAGCACAGATCAAGGACTAAGCCCTGAGCACAAATGGATGCCACCCCCAATAAAAGCCAAAAACAATTTGATTATCTACAAGCTTAGTTGTCAAATTGTAAATTTCTCTGAGATTATTCTCTAATTTGGAACATTAGTGTGTAGTAACTAAATTATATTCCAAGCAAAGATCAGACAAATCGCTATAAAATGTCATGAATTAGAAAGGCAGAAGTAAATGCCTCAGGACTGTTGTTCTATACAATTTACAGTTGCTCTGTGTTCTGTGTGCGCTATCTCTATTCACATCAGAGGTCAAAACTTTATAGAAGAACCAACTTAAGAAACACATGAAAAGTCACCTTTAATTTCCTCTGTTGCTCAGGCTCAAGTCATCTGAGTCCATACCAAAGTTACACTAATTGCAAGAGAGTTTGTTGGCAGGAAAACCTGAAAGACAAGGTCTGAGGGTTCTTATCTACAGATAGAAGGTGATCTTCAAGTGCCTGTCTTTAAAGGCCAAAGGTACTGAAAAACCTAAGGAGCTCACACACCCTGAGACATCAAGGTGACCCCACGCTTGGAACATTGGACTCTTCCTGTGTGGACAGTCCCTCGTCCCACCAACCTTCTTCTTCTGCTTCACTTCAGAAGAGAGGACACAAAAGGAACACAGAAAGGGTCAGAGCAGCAGGTGCTGGTCAGAGCAAGGGAGGGAATGGTGAAACCATTATGGCGGCAGAGGTTTTCTACCAAGGACTCAGGCCAGCCTCTTGAGGGGTCATGATTACGTTTTCTGCACTGAGCAAGCAGAGCACACATTTCTCAGAGACCCTCCACATGCCATTTTCTCATTCCCTGATACTTCACAACTGAAGGTCTGAGGACAAAGTTGGATGCTGGGGTTGTCACAGGTCTCTATCTCAGACGTTGCTGAATTATTTTTGTTTTAATGTAAGGAGTCATCACGATCAAGGTTACCACCACTGTTTCCGCCACCAGCTCCTCCTCCCGAGTCCCTGCCCAGTATGTAACTTTCTGCTCTTGCCCCAAGAACTCAGTCTGTGGTGAGAGGCATGTTCCCACATCCTGTTGAACCAGGGGCTGGTCGCCTCCAAAGAGCATAAAACCAACTGGACTCCATCACAACCTTTCACAATGAAAGAAAGTTGGTCAGACAGAGAACTCTTGAAGGATTCATAGCTAGGGTTCAATACTCTTGAAGAAATCATTTCCCAACTATTACCCATATGATTAACTCTGGTGACTTTCCAGTACATTCAGCCCACCAGCCCAGATGTTTAACACCTATTAGAGCAAGAAACATCCCAGGCATTAGGGAAGTATCTGGTATGGGTGGGTGGTGGTGGAAGGATGCTGCTTGCATATGAAGAGCACAAATTAGGTCTCATCACATATTTAATTTTTTTTTTGCTTTTGGGATCACACCCAGCAACACTCAGGGGTTGCTCCTTGCTCTTTGCTCAGGAATTACTCCTGGCAGTGCTCAGGGGACCATATGGGATGCTGGGGATCAAACCCAGGTTGGCCGCATGCAAGGTAAATGCCTTACCTACTGTGCTATGGCTCCGGTCCCACATATTTAAATATTACACAGGTTTAACAGGAGTGAAAAGTTTCCTGAAGTCTTCACTATACTATACTATACTATTTCCATAGTTCATATTTATAGTCTTCACTATACTATACTATTTCCATAGTTCATATTTATAGTCTTCACTATACTATACTATTTCCATAGTTCATATTTATAGTCTTCACTATACTATACTATTTCCATAGTTCATATTTATAGTCTTCACTATACTATACTATTTCCATAGTTCACTATGGAAATAGTGAACTTAACCATTTCTGATTTTTATTTTGTGAAAAGATTTTGTTACACATTCAGTCCATTTTCACAAATATTTTTCACTTGTATCACTTGTCTTGTATCACTTGTCTTCCTGTTGTTCATCAATTTGCTTGAGCAGGTGCCAGTAACGTCTCCATTTGTTAGGAATGAGGTTCACTATTATTACTGCTTTTGGCATATTGAATACACCATGGGTAGCTTGCCAGGCTCTGCCGTGGTTCTGGGTTCATCCCAAGGGGCCCAGTCCTTTTCTGTGTCAGATCATCAACCATCCAGGGCCCATGGGGCAGAGCCCTGGGTATAGACAAGCCTGTCTTCTGTCTGCACCTGCCAATGTAGCTGGGCACCGCAGCCATACCTGCAACACCTCGAGGGGCATAAAGTAGTTTCACTGTGTCATTTCAACAATAAAATGTTTGAAGAAATGTTATTCTCAGATTGTCAGATTCAAAACTTTGCAAGATTTTTGGCTATAGTGGATCAAATACTTTTAAAGGTTCAAGGCCGTTTATTCGCCAGGGATGCAGCTTCAGTGATAGGGTACATGATTTGTAGCATAAGGTGATCTTGGTTTCCATCCCTCTGCGCTACACTGCTGGGAATAATCTCACAATTAAAAAGAGCAATAAGACAACTTTGTGTGTGTGCGCGCATGCGCATGCTTTTTGGAAGGGGCTCGGGGAAGCTGTGTAGGGTTTGGTCATGGACAATAGATTTGTTCAAGTCCTAAGTGTGTCATGTACTTTCATTGCAAGCTAAAAAGAAGCAAAAGAGAGAGAGAGGAAGGAAGGAAGGGAGGGAGGGAGGGAGGGAGGGAGGGAGAAAGGGCGGGAAGGAGGGAGGAGGGATGGAGGGAGGGAGGGACAGAGAAAGCAAGCAAGCAAGCAAGCTGCACACAGTGGACCAATGATGAAAGAAGAGAAACAGAGCCAGAGCAATGTGGGTAAACAATTGCTGTTTGCTCTCATCCTCATGACTAAAGCATCTCTCATTTCCTTCTTTATCCATGGGCCTATTAGGAAAAATAACCACATCATCTATGAGTGTGAGTCACTCTTCTACTTTAATTACAAAAGTGAGACCGACACATCTTGAAGGGGTAAAATTCAACATTAGATGCATTAGTCGCCCTCTACCCAGGGCAGTTGTCTCTTTTGTACTTTGTTTTTGCTTTGTTTTGTTTTTGTACTTTGAAATATGAAACTTTATGAGAGTGAGGCTTTCAGAAACAGGCTACTTTACAAACCATCCCTAGTGGAAATAGAGATACAGGTTATACATAAGTTTTAGGGTGTGTCTACTCTTTGCAGTAAAAGCAGACATTTTGGAAAGGTGTTTTCAATGCCCCAGGAGCACTAGGATGAACATTCTGTGTTTCAGCTCTATTTGAAGGTCTTTGTTGGGGACTAGAGGGGCGGGGTGGGCGAGGTGGGGGGGAGCAGTTTTGTGCCTTGTAGTCCTTTTTAGCAATATCCTGGTCTCAGCTCAGTATGTGCCAACAACTCCTCCTCCAGGAGTAATTTTAATCAACTGCAGACATTGTCCAAATTGCCCCTGGTTGAGGGCCACTGGCCAATGTCTGAGATATATTGAAAAGCTTGAATAGTATGAAAAGAAATGCAAAGCCAAACAAAAACATGTTACAAATTAATAGTGATAGAATATTTACAGTTCTCTGTATAAAAATATAGACAAACTACAAAAAATTTAGTGTGTAGAGTTTCTATGGTCCTAAACACCATGAGTCTGGTTTATTATCTTTATGTAGATTGTTAAATGCAAAATGAGATTTCCCAGAATTTGGAATTGTTAACTGGAAATCCAGAGGGCGCAGCAAAAGCATGTTTGCTATCAGTTTCCATCCAGGGTCTGTTGCAAACATGTTAAATTTTTAACCAGTGAAGTTATATGATTTTGAGGAAGGAAAAATATGTGGTGGCCAAAGGAAATTCATTTCTGTCAAGAACATTCCTACAATCACAGCCATGAAATTATAGAGCAATATACTTGAGGCCTTTGGGTTGAGCATTATGTAAATATAATTATGTAAAAGATGGGAATAATAGTGAGTTACTTCAAATCATTTTGTAAAAGAATTTTCAAGTAATTTGAGACAAAATGTTTTATTTAAAATATCCTAAACTCAGAATTTCTACGTTGTTAAATATCTCTGTTTCAGAATGAGTAGAAGTCCAATTTCTATTAAACATTTTAAAAGATCCTGCAAATCTGATGTAAAGGAAACTAGCTAAAACTTAGATGAGAATTCTTTGTATTTCTGTAAATCTAAACCTGTCCCTAAAAAAATAAAACAGAGGGCAGAGCGATAGTATAGCAGGTAGGGTGTTTGCCTTCCAAGTGGCAGACCTCGGTTCAGTCCCTGGTATCCCATATGGTTCCCTGAGCACTGCTAGGAGTAATTCATGCATGCAGAGCCCGGAGCAACCCCTGAGCATCGTTGGGGCCTGTGCTGTGCCTAGGCCACTGTTGTGTGCGCTGGCCTGGGCCTGAATGGACCAGAGATTGTATGTTCTAACTTACATTGGTCATTTCTGCATTTTCTCAACTTAAACCAGGCCATGAAGCCTGGTGGTGGGTCAGCATATCTCCTGGGGTTTCCCCACTGGAGCCCCGGATGGAAAGTAGCTGCAGGGAAGTGAAGCTCTTCAATACTCTTTCTGTTCCCTCACCAGGGCAACGAGAGGAATCACAAGACGATTTTAGGGAAACCCTGTTCCATTTCACGTCCTCTTAAGACACCTTCAACCGATTCATTCGTCTCGTCTCTTAACACTTAACAGCCCTTGACATGGACTTTTGATTCCCATGATGGACATGAGCAAACCGAGGCCCAGGGCAATTATGTACCGTGTCTGAGGTTAAATAGTTCTTAGTTCATAGAGTTTTGAACCCAGATAGTCTCGCTACCCAATATGTGCTTTTTGCCACTCAGCTGCACAGCCTTTTCTCGTGAATCTAGAATCAAGTACAGCTCTAAAATATAAATTACAAAGTACAGACGAAGTCTAGATCACTGTCACTGTATCACTGTCTTCCCATTGTTCATCGATTTGCTCGAGTGGGCACTAGTAACATCTCCATTAGTCCTGTCACAAGCAAGTGCAACCCAAGGGCATCTACTTGCTCCAGGGACAGGAGGAGCCCGAAACCATTCTTCAGGTTATGGAACTGAGGTCCATAATAGTTACTAGTCTTTGGCATAAACCCTGGAGGTCCAGAAGCTTCATCCCCAGCAGGAAGCAGTTTTGTTGTTTGTTTGTTTGTTTTCCCTCTGATTTTCTGTTATGTTTCTTGCTTTAAAGTCTGAGTCCACTGGAGCCATGATCTCCATAGTCTCGCAGGCTAGGATTCAGGTCCTCTGATTCCCTCTCCTCATCCCTAATCAGATTCCCTAGGTCTACTGTCTTTCCATTGTTTTGGGGGGATTTCTTAGGGTTTTAAGAAAATTATGGGAATAACAAAGTGATAGGAGGAGGAAGGACAAAACAGTGAAGTGTTTTCAGAGACTCGGGAATTTAAGTGATTCCAGACAAAATTCCCAGCACTCAATCTTTACTCTCCCAGTATGCATTAGAACAATGTGAACACCCTGGTCTGAGAACTGCATGGATACAAAGAGGAATGAGAAAGTGTGTGGACTTTGGAATCCCGGACAGCCCCTAACATGCATCCCCGTGTTCATAGCTCCTTCCTGGGAGCCCTTGAATATAATGTTTCACCATTTAATAATATTCATTTCCATATATCCAGCACATGCAGAGTACAGTCTTTACAATTTCAATTTCTAAGCATGTGACAATTTCAACAGATGTGTCCTTATCAAATCTTAAAGATTATGCTAATGAAGTTCCACCAATCAATTATAATTCACACCCAGCTTCCCAATTTCCCCACAATTTCCTCCTACAGTTCTAACCTCACTTTTCTGTGAAACAGAAAAGTGCCATCACTAGAAGAGCTAGATGGGATGCATGTGGGTGGCCACAGAGATAATGCATAAAAACAGAACCAAGCACAAGTTTTTACACTCTACATGGTGGATCCTGTTAGCATGAAAGGAAGTCACATAGGCCATAGAAAAGGGTATGAAGAGTGACATGATTTAAGAATAGGGAATAAATCTTCCCCATTTTTTCTAGTATTTGAGCAAATCTGAAAAGATGAAATGTTTGTGGCAACAATAGGTGAGGTAAGAAGTAAAAATAAATATTTTTCAGGCAAAATTGAAAACACAAAGTGGAATTGTCATGGCCACTTGAATCTTTCATGATTTTGTTAATGAGATAGATGATAGATAGATAGATAGATAAATAGATAGATAGATAGATAGATAGATAGATGATAGATAGATAGATTGATAGATAGATAGATAGATGATTGATAGATAGATAGACAGATAGATAGATAGATGATAGATAGATAGATGATAGATAGATAGATAGATAGATAGATAGATAGATAGATAGATAGATAGATAGATAGATAATAGATAGATAGATAGATAGATAATAGATAGATGGATGGATGGATGGATGGATGGATGGATAGATAGATAGATAGATAGATAGATAGATAGATAGATAGATAGATAGATAGATAGATAGATAATAGATAGATGGATGGATGGATAGATAGATAGATAGATAGATAGATAGATAGATAGATAGATAGATAGATAGATAGATAGATAGGTAGATAGATAGATAGATGATAGATTTGGAGCCACACCCAGTAATGCTCAGGAGTTGATCCTGGTTCTGCACTCAGGAACCACTCCTGGACATGCTGGAGGGTCCATGTGGGATGCCAATCTTACTACCCACTGTACTCTCTCTGGCCCTTGGATCTTGAAATACTTCTGAAAGAACCAGCAAGGGTCAGTTGCTTGCTTGCTTTTGGAAGAACTTTTCCAGATTAAGTGGGATTACATTCACAGAGAAAGCTCAGATGAAGTAGGACCACAGTCACCCACAGGGTGCCACCCTGCTGTCTTTACCAAGTGGCACCTTGATTTTAAGCAAGGAGGACGACTGTAGCAGGACTCCTGAGAAGCGAGACACACCGTTGGAGAAGAGAGGAACAAACAGGAAGTCTGGAAACACAGCTTTCCAGCCCGCCTCTGTTCCTTCCTTTGTTGCCCTCCCAGACTGAGCCCCCAATACAGCAGGGGTCCTGAAAGGGGGTACATTCTGCCTACCAGTCTGCTTCCAGTACAACCGGAAGACTCCATATTTATAAAGAAAGAGAAAAGTTATTGTAATACCTTTTTATCTCTTTGTTGACAGACAGAGGTGGGCAGGGGAGGAGGGGAGGTTGACTAGAAGCCGAACTCTCGGCAAGCACCAAGATGTTAAACAAGGCCCCGCTCTCTAGGGCTGGCCACCTAGTCCCCCAGTCTAGGGCTCACCCCCCTAGGCCCGCTCTCTAGGGCTCCCCCACCTAGGCCCGCTCTCTAGGGCTCCCCACCTAGGCCCACTCTCTAGGGCTCACCCCCTTGGCCCACATTCTAGGGCTCCCCACCTAGGCCCGCTCTCTAGGGCTCCCCACCTAGTACCCACTCTAGGGCTCCCCCACCTAGGCCCACTCTCTAGGGCTCCCCACCTAGGCCCGCTCTCTAGGGCTCACCCCCTAGGCCCGCTCCTCTAGGGCTCCCCACCTAGACCACTCTCTAGGGCTCCCCACCTAGGCCCACTCTCTAGGGCTCCCCACCTAGACCCACTCTCTAGGGCTCCCCACCCAGACCCACCCTCTATGGCTCACCCCCTAGGCCCACCCTCTAGGGCTCCCCACCTAGGCCCGCTCTCTAGGGCTCACCCCCTAGGCCCACTCTCTAGGGCTCCCCACCTAGGCCCACTCTCTAGGGCTCATCCCCTTGGCCCACATTCTAGGGCTCCCCACCTAGACCCACTCTCTAGGGCTCCCCACCTAGGCCCGCTCTCTAGGGCTCCCCCACCTAGACCACTCTCTAGGGCTCCCCACCTAGACCACTCTCTAGGGCTCCCCACCTAGGCCCACCCTCTAGGGCTCCCCCACCTAGGCCCACCCTCTAGGGCTCCCCCACCTAGACCCACCCTCTAGGGCTCACCCCCTAGGCCCACCCTCTAGGGCTCACCCCCTAGGCCCGCTCTCTAGGGCTCACCCCCTAGACCCACTCTCTAGGGCTCCCCACCTAGACCCACCCTCTATGGCTCACCCCTTAGGCCCACCCTCTAGGGCTCCCCACCTAGGCCCACCCTCTAGGGCTCACCCCCTAGGCCCACCCTCTAGGGCTCGCCACCACCCTAAGCTGACTTTCTTATTTAAGTGCAGCTTCTATTTAAGTTTCTCAAGTGCCAAGTGCAGAAGTCATTTGTTAGCTGCTTTTCTATTTTTTTTTTTTTTGTCAAGTTAAAATAAGAAATACCAAATTAAGGGTAGACCCAGCAACCTAGCTAGGGAAACTGAGAGGAGAGGGATAAATCTTTACACAAAAATCAGCAACTCAGTCTAATACCTTTTTTTTTTTTTGCGAGTCCGTGCACCGCAAAGGCACACCCCACTGTCGCAGACATTTGCAGCGCTTATTTTGCCATAGAGGAAGATAAATGTTACAATATCTCGTGAGCCAATCAGCACAACGCTGCAAGCCTCAAACCAGGAAACCCTTTAAAGTGTAGTAGTTTGAACTGTGCAAGCTCCTGGCGCTCAGCTAGTTTTTTGTTCCCTCTGCTTGTAGGATGGAAAAGCAGATGTAAAGTCCCTCATGGCGAAGTTTAACACCGTGGCCTCCCCAACAGAGGAGGTTCCCTTCGTGCCCCTCCGGCCCTTGAAGATCCCGAGACAAAACTCTCCTGGAAGAGTCCAGGACAAGAATGTGTTCAGCCCCCAGGGCCAGCCCAGCGCCGCAGCGGGACTTGGCAGCGCACCAAGATTTCGTCTCCAAAGCCCCCTGTGGGGGGTGAAGCCTTCGAGCCCAAACCCCCTTTTCTCAAGCCTGCTGGAGTAGGCCAAAAATTCGGAGACCGGGTCAACACAGAAGCTAGAGTCCCCGAGGTGAAAACTGGGTTTCCAAAACCTGTCGCCCCAAGCCTGGCCAACTGCCCAAAGAAGATTACAAGCCCGCAGGCTTTCCGCGGCCGCCAGGGAACAAGCCTTCGCTTCCAGCTCATGGTCAGGATCATGACCAGCAGCCCAGGGACGACGCTTCCAGCGCATTCCCCAAACCAAGCAGGTTCAAAGGCAAGATTCTGCCTCCCCACAAGAGCAGGACATCAAGCCCCTCTTCCCCAAGCCCATCTTCCCGAGACCGTCCCTGAGTTTGGAGGACCCCCATGAAGAGGAGCCCCCACCAAGAACGCGCCTCTCCGCAGAGAGGGTTCCCCAGTCCGCCAGCAGCCAAGTTCAAAACTGACCCCAGAAAGACTGTCAGGGACGAGCTAGAAAATAAAGACTCTGGGGCGAGGCTGCCAGTCCCCATTTTCCTGGGGTGGTTCTGAAGCCTCCGGCAAGCAGAGCGGGCCCGGCCACCCCAAGAATGCTGAAGAGAAAAGGGAAGACGGGAAGGTCGATGCTGCTAAGAACATCTTCCTGAGCAAGATGAACCCGGAGCAGCCGGCCTCGGGGCGCCTTCTGCCAAGTTCCCTAAGACCCCTTCGGCTGGTCTTAGGAGGGCCGTGGGCCCAAAGTCAAGAGAAGGACAAGAGCCCAAACACCCCCAAACGGAAGCCCCTGCCTTCCTTACTCACCTTGGGCCCACCTCCACCAAAACCCAGCAGACCCCCAATGTGGACCTGACAAGATTCCTAAAAGCTGCTTCTGCAAACAGTAAGTTCGGTTTTTTTTTCTTGTCTGATATTTAGTTTATTTTGTTCCACAGTTTGAGGGTATTTGAAAGAATGCTGAGGAAACATTCTTTGTTTTGTTTGTTTTATTTTATTTTATTAAACACCAGGATTTACAAAGGCATTCATAGTTGAATAGATTTGCAATGAGGACAGCATTCTAGCGAGGAATGACCGTATCTTTGGTACTATCGGGCATATGCTAACATTTCTTACTAGGAGAAAAGGCAAACCAGAATTTTCAAAGTTCAGCAAAAAATTTTTCAAAAAAAAAAGAAACCCCTCTTAATTCTGGGAAGCTCTCTGTGGTGGGCTGGTTCGGGGAAAGGGAGAAATAGATTGATTGCTAAGTTATTTTGCCTCATGATAACCATTTCCCTTCCTTAGTTTGGTTCCAGAATGTTGAAATTGGTCTGAGGTACATTGCCCTCCTACCACACAGGAGTTAGATAAAGAAACCTCTAATCAGTGGCTTTCAGGCTGGAGCATGCGGAGATGTAAGAAGGTGCTTTGTTGGTGACAGCTGAGGGTGTTAGAAACCTCTAGTGAGGTAGGCCCGAGAGCCCTGCCCAGCCCTGAGTTCTCTGTGCCGCAGTGCCAATAGTTGAGGATCTCTCCCTCCGTAAGCTCTCACAGTTGCCGCATTCAGTAAGAAGGAGTCAGATTGCGGTGGCACTTGCTGCCTTCTTTTGCTCTGTTTCTAGTTATCTGTTTCATGCAGTACATTCAGAAAAGTCAGCCAGACCCTGCATACATTCTTCTCTGGGCAAATAACATCTACCAGAGATGCCGCCACAACCCCATGGCAGAGGGAGTAGCTTTGAAACTGAATGGCTTGGTAAATATTTGTAACCCTGCACAGTAGCCATAAAAACTCGTCTTGCATAGCTACTATTTTTATTTATTTATTTATTTATTTATTTATTTATTTATTTATTTAATTATTTATTTATTTATTTATTTATTTTTGCTTTTTTGGGTCACACCCGGCAATGCTCAGGGTTTTCTCCTGGCTCTGCACTCAGGAATCACTCCTGGCGGTGCTCGGGGACCATATGGGATGCCGGGATCGAACCCAGGCCGGCATGGGCAGGCCACGTGCAAGACAAACGCCCTACCCGCTGGGCTATCGCTCCGGCCCCGCATAGCTACTATTTTAGCTAAATAATGTGCAACTGTTGTTTATTGTGAGGGGGATGAAGGATGTGACAAGTGACCACATCTTAAGTTTCTGTGTCCCACAACCCTCTTCTCTGTCCGCTCTTCTGGGCTGCCTTTCTTTAAACACAGATATCAAGAGATAGCAATCAAGCACGAGTGAAATCTAAAAAAGTTCTCATTCCTCTCCCTTTCTCTGTTCTTGTATGAAATTCTTGGTGTTGTTTTAATTTTTTTTTCATTATAAATACCTCTCCAAGTGCATGAAGACCGATAACTTATCTGCTTACTGTTCGTTGGAACTCAAAAAGAATATGACTACTAGTTTTTTCTATTTGTCACCTCATCAAAGCCTATTGAACCAGAACTTAGGTTTAATAATCTTCGTCATTGTAAATTGTTTTAACAAATTGGGGGAAATGCTGACAGGCCAGCAATTGAATGGAGCTCAGATGCAAAGAAAATATCTTGCATAAGCTCCATACCATACACCCATTCAACTTACTCCTAAACCGTAAAATTGAATCTAAGATGGTGCTTTTCTCTCTTTTGGGGGGGAGGGGCAAGGGTTTGGGTCACACCTAGCAGTACTCAGAGGCTACTCCTGGCTCTGTGCGCTGAGGTTGCTCCTAGCAGTATAGGAAACCATGTGGTTCCTATAAGCAAACTGGGATCCGCAGTACACAAGCAAATGCCTTAAGCAATGCTCAGGGGTTACTCCTGGCTCTGCACTCAGGAATTGCTCCTGGCAGTGCTTGGGGGACCATATGGGATGCCAGGGATCGAACCCAGGTCGGCTGCATGCAAGGCAAATGCCCTACCCGCTGGACTATCATCACACCGGCCCCCATGGTGCATTTCTAAACATGCAACTAATCATTTTTTCTCACTTTTTTTCTGGAGGAAAAAAACGGTTTTTCTCCAGAACCATTTTTCCCCACATCCAGATCATTTAACATTACAAAAGTATAAGCTTAAAACAAAAAATTCAAGTCCAAAATTCGAAGTGCCTTTGAACAAATCTTTTCTCTGATTCCTTTTGGTCCATAGCAGTGGAAGTCTTCTCCAAGCCCAGATCGTAAGAACCCCTGGCTTAATGACTCACTTAGGAGTTAGCAGAAACCTGCTGGGTAATGCTCAATCTGTCCCTTTTCTGTTCTGGTTCTTAGTACCGGAAAGTAATACTCATTATTCCACAGGTTAGCTATAAGTCATTCAATTAAATGATCCTCAAAACTAAACCCGGAGTTCCAGAAGTCATCGCTACGTTGAGCTGCTTAGTACCTGCTTATGTGTCAAGGAAAATAGTTCAGTTTTCAGCAATCTGCTGTGGAGTTTATAGTTATTTATTTACCTCGTTAATTGATTTTTGCAGTGTTGTTATCAAATTCAGGGCCTCACGCAGAAACAGCAGGAACTCTATTACTAACCTTCCTCCTGCCTTACACACCTTGGAACCCAAAGGTTCTTGGGCAACTCTACTAGAAGTTGACTTGGTTCTAGGATGGTGATGATAATTTTCTTCCTGGATTCTGAAAGCATTACCTTCCTCTTTCCCTTCACTCTCCTTTCATATTTCTTCTCCGAACATAGATTTATTCAATACCCATAGATTGAAAACATTTTAAGTCAGTGTATGTTACTAGGTGTTTAAGAAAAGATAACTCTGTTCAAAAGTCTCACTGTTTGTGATAGTCCAGCGGGTAGGGTGTTTGCCTTGCAAGCGGCCGGCCTGTGCCGCCCGGGTTCGATCCTCGGCATCCCATATGGTCCCCGAGCACCACCAGGAGTGATTCCTGAGTGCAGAGCCAGGAGAAACCCCTGAGCATTGCCGGGTGTGACCCAAAAAAGCAAAAAAGAGAAAAGTCTTACGATTTGAGGTTCTTCATATTTCTGAAGCAACCAGATGCCATTGGGCTACACTGGCATGTGATAGGGTCAAGTGGAAATGTTACTGGCGCCTGCTCGAACAAATCAATGAATAACGGGAAGTCAAGTGATCAAGTGAACTTTGTTCAAAAGATAACTCATCTTGAAGAAATTCAGGCTTTATGCAGCGATCTTGATACAAACATTGGCAGCCCGTTGTGCACTTGGAATCTGAGATCCAAGTACCTAAAAGCAGATCTCAAACAGTTTCTGGAACAGTTCACAGAATGGCCTATTCCAGAACAGAGTAGCTGGAGGCAAAGTGCTTCAGAGCAGAGACTGAAGCAAACCACCTTCAAAAGGTGGTTCTATTTCAAGTGGCATCAAGGACCCCTGAACCTCCAGGTGCTGGGGGTACACTTTAAGCCTGCTGTAGTTTCTGCTTCCAGTTGTAGCTGAGCCATATACATGGTGGCTTCTACATAGCTAGCATGGTGTAGCTTCTACATCCAATTGTAGTTTCACCCATCCTTCTCTGTTCCAGAACGAAACTTGGAAGAATCCCTGTTTTTCAGGTGGCTTACCTGGAATGAAAGTATTGAAGTCTTATTTTTTCTTTTTGGGTTGCACCCAGCAATGCTCGGGGGTTCCTCCTGGCTCTACTTTGCTCAGGGGACCATATGGGATCATATGGATGCCAGGGATTGAGCCCAGGTTGGCTGCATACAAGGCAAAAGCCCTGCCCGCTGCTATTGCTCCAGCCCCTTGAAGTGTCTCTGAGTAACTCCCTCCGTTCATTCACACAGGCCTGCCTTATTTAGATCCTAGGAGCTTGCTATTCTTCATCTTTCTCTCAATTCTTATTCCCAGCTCTTCTAAATTAAACCAGTTCCTCAGTCTAACCACACATTGTCCTGAAGGTTGGGATAAAGGGGGACGGGGGCCCTGAACTAACATCCTTATAGCAAGCATGTTTGTCCTTTTAGAAAGCCCATGTCCTTGTCTTTTTCGTAAGCCATCGCCATGGTCTTCAGTTTCCTTTGCTGGCATTTATTTTCTTTAATTCACTCTTCTGAGACCAATCTGAAAGATAGTCCTTTGGGAAATGATTCTCTGTCTGTAATTTCAAAGAAATATCCATCGTAGACTTAAAACTCTTGGCCAAGTCTTTATCCCTCATTTTTATCATCAGTGGGTTTTTTGTTTACTTGTTTTGGTCTATTTGGCTGTTACACATACTGGTGTTTAGGGGCTCTTTCCAACTTTGTTCTTGGAAGTCACTCTGGGCTTTTAATGGGACCCAGACCTCCTGTACACAAATGATACTCTCAACCTGTTGAGCTATCTCTCAGGCCCTGTCATCAATATTTTCTCAGCAGTATTCCTCCTTGCTCTCCAAGATTTTCTGACCTATACAGTTCCTTTTGACCCGGCTGAGAGATAACAAACATTTGCCAACTATGAAATTCCAGGCCCAAATATACAAAAGATCATGTTCTCTAGCCATCTGAGCCATCTCCCTGGCCCCTAACTAGACATTTCAGTATAATGCAGGTGTCAGAAATATGACGGAGGGAGCATCTATTGACCCCTATGGGAGGCAGGCAGCAAGGGGACACACAGGAAGCTCACATGGATTTTGAACCTTGTTTCATGTCTTCTGGTCTGGACATTCAGAAGATCAGTCCCTAATACTTTCCAAAGTCTCCTTTGCTAAGGAGTTTTCAGGTGATGACCAGGCAGCATAAGAGAAACTTCTAAAGGGTGCTTCACCTCTGCTAACCTGTAAAGAGTCTGAGCACTGTCATATTTAAGTACTTTTCAGCCACCATTTTCTACTAACACTAGTAAAGCATTAAAATCCTGGATCAGAAATTAAACCAGGAGCAAAGGAACCCAGAGGGTGACCTATGGGACAGGCGAAAATCACAGTCTTCAGAGCCCCAAGTCCTTTAATTACTGAAGAATTCTCTGAGCAGGGTAAGGTGGCTAGGAGATGTTTAGGTAAAAAGTTGGGTGAGAGGATTTGGAGTTTTCTGAATTTCTGTGTATTTTCTGTGTATTTTAGAGAAAAAAAAGAAAAATTGGGAAAAGGAGAGAGAGGGGTGACATTGGGACAGTAGGGGGAGATAGGACACGGGGCAGATCTCAGGAGATTAGTAAATGATTTTCCACAAGCTACATCATAAAATTTCTTTTTTTCTCCCCTACCCCTAATTTTTAACATTCATTTTTATTGGTCTAGTACCAACTAGACTTTTAACAACACTAGTTCATATTTAGGCATATGTTGGGACACAACTCCTTGCAGTGACCATCACTGTACTTACAGGAAAGACCATTGTTTCTCTGATGGGAAGAGACGTTTCTGTCAACATAACTGGGATAGAGCCTAATAATGCAATAATGCTTCCTGTGATCATGAAACAGAAGTTTTATTTTTATAAAACATATTATATATAAAAACTGATATATATATATAAAAGAAACAGAGGTTTTTATAAATATATACATATATATGTTTGTCATTTGTCACTTGTCTTCTTGTTGTTTATCAGTTTGCTTGAGTGGGCAACAGTAATGTCTTCATTCGTTGGAAATGAGGTCCATTATTGTTACTGTTTTTGGCATATAGAATATGTATATGTATCACTGTCTTCCCATTGTTCATCGATTTGCTTGAGTGGGCACTAGTAACATCTCCATTAGTCCTATCACAAGCAAGTGCAACCCAAGGGCATCTACTTGCTCCAGGGACAGGAGGAGCCTGAAACCATTCTTCAGGTTATGGAACTGAGGTCCATAATAGTTACTAGTCTTTGACATAGAAAGTAAATGAAACACGGTAGCTTGCCAGGCTTTACCGTGTAGGTGGTATAGTCTCAGTAGAAGGCTCTCAACCCGAGCATTTACTGATGAAACTTAAAGGGGGAAGATCAGGTTTTCTCTTGGATGGAGCTCTGAGGAACTATGGAGTCTGGATGTTGAGAATGACTGACTGCATGATGTGTGGTTTGCTCTGGCTTCTTGCCAGGCTTACTGGTATCAATTAAAACATGTCTATAACTGTTTACTATGTATAAATGTGAACGAAATTGGGAAGAACCTTATGCAAAATTCAGTGTCCTATAAAAGTATCAAAGAGGCCGTGAGCCAAGGGACATGTGAGTCTGGTATGGGTGGGTCTCTCTCTTCCGGGGCAACTGGCATGGAGGCGGAGGAAAGGGCAGGGCCCAAAACTCCACTTCGAGTCCGCCAGCATGGTCTCTCCCCGCTCATGAGAGCAAACCCTTGGAGCAATGTTGGACTCGGCCAGGAGTATATGTATATATACATACATATGTATATGTATATATATATATACATACACATGTATCTACATACGTGTGTGTGTTTAGAGCCATACACAGCAGTGTGCAGCGACCACTCCTGGTTCCCATTCAGTGCTCACTTCTGGCAGTGCTCAAGGAACCATATGGAGTGTCAGAGCTCAAGCCCAGGTTAGCTGCGCATAAGGCAAATGCTCTACCTCCTGTGCTATCCTGCCAACCCCAGAAGTTAGTAAATTTAAAAGTTGCTACAAAAAAATAAGTTGCTACAAAGGAAAATATAGAAATATTGCCCAATCAGGCCAGAGCAATAGCCCAGCGGGTAGGGTGTTTGCCTTGCACGCAAACATAGTGTATATGTATCACTGGTTTGATCCCTGGCATCCCATGTGGTCCCCGAGCACCGCCAGGAGTAACTCCTGAGTGCAGAGCCAGGAGAAACCCCTGAGCATTGCCGGGTGTGACCCAAAAAAAAAAAAAAAAAAAAAAAAAAAAAAAAAAAAAGAAAAGAAATATTGCCCAATCATCTGACATTGTATCAGTCTTTGGGTCATATCAAAAAAGATATGGTCATTTATAACACATATTTGGTTTTATAGCAGCTGAATTATCTTCAAATAAAGTGTGAAATTCATTATAACATATCTACTATATACCAAATTTGGTGGTAATTGTATAATTTCTAAAGCAGTCAGATAAACCACAGAGTTAAATGCATTCAAATAAAATTGCAATTTATTTGAGACTGAAAAGAAAATGAAGTCTACTTATCAGGTATAGTACACATCTCTAATAATTAGATAGATAAAAAATTACTCCTAATTCCTTATTATTTTTTTATATGTAAAGAAAATTGGGGGGGTTTTTTGTTCTTTTTTAATTTTTTAATTTTTACAATTACAAAGATATACAATTAAAAAGTTCATATTTGGGTTTTGGTCATACAGTGTTCCAGCACCCATCCCGCCACCAGTGCCCATCTCACACCACCAACGTCCCGGTTCCCTCCCCCTCCCCCAGCCCACCTCCATGGCAGGTTCTTTATTTCTTTCCCTTTCTCTCTCTTTCTCTTTTCCTTCCCCTCCAGACTATGGATTACAGAACATACATTAAAGGGTTGTCATGTGTGTCTTTTTGCCTCTATTTAATGCTCAGTTCTAGGTTGGCATTAGTATCCTCGACAATTGTTAGCACACTGTTCCAAGGAAAATTGTTTTTAAGTGTACCAGAGCTATAGTACAGGCAGGCAGGGCATTCACCTTGCACATTGCTGACCTGGGTTCAATCCCGGATACTGCACGCTGTCCTCCGAGCCCTGCCAGGAGTGATCTCTGAGTGCAGAGTCAAAGCCGACCTGAGCACCACCAAGAGTGGCCCGAAAACACAATCCCAAAAGGTTTTTATTTGATGATGGGTAAATCGTGGCAAAGATGCATGTCGTAACACTGTTTTCTCAATTCTTATCTTCTTCACTTGATCACTTGACATCCCGTTGACATCCCGTTATTCGTCATTTGCTCAAGCGTGCACTAGTAATGTTTCCATTTCCTATCACGTACCAGTGTCACACTGGTATTATCTTCTTATAATCAGCTAATGTTCAAATTGAATCATACAAAATCATTTTATAAATTATTGCTTTTCTAGAGTATTTATTTGTCTCTAAAATATTATTCGCCCTAAAGTGTCACTGACTAAAACTGTTTCTGAATATGCTGGTGTGTATGTTAAACTGTTTCTGAATATGCTGGTGTGTATGTTAAAAAGCACCTGTTTATTGGTCCGAACTTGTATCAAAATAAAGTTAAATTAATTTTGTAAGACAGGAATAATTTCAGTTCTTGAAAAAATTATGTCTTTAGAAGAGAAATCTAGTAACTCTTTTACACACATATCTGGGAATTTCCTATCCTTAGAAATTGTGATAAGCCAGTCTCCAAAGCCCAGGAAATAATATAAACAGCAAATCATTTGTTTGTGTTTTTACTACATAAGAAGAGAGGGGGCTAGAGTGATAGTACAGCAGGAAAGTCATTTGCCTTGCACACAGCCGACCTGACTTCAATCCCCAGCATCCCATATGGTCCCTGAGCACCACCAGAAGTAATTCCTGAACATAGGGTCAGGAGTAACCCCAGAGCATCACTGGATGTGACCCTTAAAAGCAAAAAAAAGAAATAAAGAGAGAAAACAGTTCAAAAGTTGTATATATTTGACTACTGTGTTAACCAGTATTAAATAGATTAACAAGATACGTATTTCTCTTTATTCAAATTGCTACTAAAGAAAAATTACTTCATTTTGTCTAGCATATCAAAGGTAAATAAAATAAGAAAAAATAAATCTAAGACAGTGAATAGCCATAGATACTATCAGAAAAACTCAACTGAAGATGAGACATTTGGTTATTAAAAACCAGCATATGAACAGAAAACCATATGAGGTTTCTCCTTCTCCAAAGGAAGAATGCAGGTTGTAGAATCAGTTGTCTGTGTTTATTACGATCCTCTGCATCTTTCTACAGCCGCACTGTTGCATATCACATTGGCCTTTTCAGCCAAAGGCCGGTTCCTGCCAACTGAGTGGCAGTAAGGCTGTGGTGGCAAGCTGGATCCCAGTAAAGCTTCTTGCCACCTTTTGTAACTCCTCATTCTCCCTTGATTTTCTTTTTCTCTTTTCTCTTTGGGCCACACTAGGTGATTCTTAGGAGCTACTCCTGGCTCTGCACTCAGGAATTACTCCTGGTGGTGCTCGGGGCAACATATGGGATGCTGGGCTTGAACCCAGGTCAGCCATGTGCAAGGCAAATGCTCTATCCACTGTATTATCACTTCTGGGCCCCTCCCTTGATTTTCTTATTACTCTGAGAGCAATTACATCACACACCTAACTATATGGTGATATGATTAGCATAAATCCAAAACTAAAATGCCATTTTTTTCAAATGCAGTTTTCTGTAACAAGCGAAGTTTACAAAGGGCATTTTTTTTTTACTTTTTTGCGTCACACTTAGCAGTGCTTGGGGGTTACTACTACTGGAATATAAATTATTCTTGGCAGTGCTCAGGGCATGCCAGGGATCAAGCTTGGGTCAGCCATGTGCAAGGTAAATGCCCACCCGCTGGACTCTCGCTCAAGCCCCTGCATTTCAGTTTTACATTTTACTCTAAAATAAAGCAAATAGTCTAAGTGCCCAATACTAGGCACTTAACAAGCAAGACACCTCCCGCTTTCGTAGGAAGAGGCTGTCATTGACTTCTCCAACTCTGAAAGTTCTTGGTTGTGTGGAAAAATCAACTGTGATCTGACAGAGACGCAAGCAACAAACTCAGGTTTCAGGATTTCAGGATCTTTATCTAAGTCTCTAAACTGTTGGAAACTCCTCTTTCTCCATGAACGTGAAGTTGTTGTCTAATTTGGATGAACTGTTGCAAGGTGAGGTAGTGAGTCGGGTTGCTGTTATAAAACTACCACAAGCCGGGTGCCTTTTAAGCAACAAAAGTATATTTCTCACAGTTCCGTCAGTTGAGAAGTCCAAGATCAAGGTTCCTGCAGATTTAGTGTCTGCTGAGCAGACACCCACTTCCTGGCTCATAGATGCCAGTGTACTCGCATGGTGGAAGGGGCGAGGCACTCTCTGGGGTCTCTTCTAGATCCGGTTAGGAGAGTGCCATTGGCTCCTAAATATCCCACCTCCGTACCATTATCAATTGTGTGTGTGTGTGTGTGTGTCCTATCTTTCTCCCCCTTTTCCCCTTTCTTCCCCTTCCCCCCTTTTTTTCTTTTTTGGGTCATACCCGGGCAACACTCAGAGGTTACTCCTGGTTCTTCACTCAGGAATTACTCCTGACAGTGCTTGGGGGACCATATGGGATGCTAGGGATCAAACCTGGGTCGGCCTCATGTAAGGCAAACGCCTAAAGCCACTGTGCTATCAGTCTGGCCCCTCTTCCCTCCCCCCCTGTCTATTTTTTACTCTCATCTTCTTTTCCTTTCTTTCATGACATCCCTATAAATCTTCCTTTGCAGTCAGTGAAATGTTTAAGCAAAATCCACAGCATACCCTGAGCTTGTTGGAGGCATGAAGTGCAAAGACCTCACCAAATTTTGAACTATTAAGAGCATAGAGAATCATGTCAATATGATTTTGAATGGGAAAAGCTAAGTCATGGACAATCTATTGGTGTCCTCTTAAAAAAATTAGATAAAGTTTCATTCCAATGACAGGTGTGTATTTTATGGAAAAGCTAAATGCTCCCACGGGGTACCAATAACCAAGAGGCTTGGATTCTAAAGGTCCCCCTGACTTTCGCCTCCTGCTTCCTCTAACTTGGATCAAAGAGCTTCTCTGCCTCTGTGTTGTACGTCAGTCACAAACAAGACTCGGCTCTTTCCTTTAGTGTTAATGCCAACTGCTCATTGCAGTCATTTGTGTTCGTGACAGGCCTTACTGCAGGTGTTAGGAGAGAGGGGTCAGCGTGGGTTTGTAACTAGAAATGTTAAATGGAATATTGGCAACCACCAGTCTTCAAAAGAACTAGGTGTTTTCTTGCTTGACCTCTCCTTTCTGATGACAAAGTAAAGTGAGAACACTTTCTCATTCGAACAGTACAGCTGTCTTCAAGCCCAAACCTTAAGCTCAGCTGGTTCCTTCTTTTGCCTACATGACTAAATCCTTGTAGAAATCGCTTTGGGGAAGGAGATGTGGTGTTTAGAGCCGGTGAATTTCTAGAAACAAACTAACGTATGCAGGAAAGTTTGATCACTTCACACAGGAGTGTGGGAATAAAATTGTTCCAAATTGGTATGACATTCAGAATGTTTTATTCTCTTGTCTAATTTTAGTACCTAATAACCAGACGTTATTAAAAACTCTGAGTCCTAGAAATTGGCTTGCTTCTACCTCATGTGGGATTTGAAAATTTCACAGGGTTTCTTTCCCCCAAATTAAAATATTGCAAGGGCAGTTATAAAAACCAACATCCCTTACCAGTCTTCTTAAGACATTGTGACATTGAATGGGTCTCTAGTGAGAAAGAAGGTCAAAGTGGTTAGACATTAACGTGAATATGTTGTATTTTGAGGTGGGAAACAGAGAGGGCTTGGGGCCACAGCCAAAGATATTCAGGCCTTACTCCTAGCTCTGTGCTCAGGGATCACACCTGAAAGTGCTCAGGAGACTGGTGCTCCTGAGCACCAGAGATCAAATGTGGTTTGGCTGCATGCATGGCCAGCACCTGCTGCACTATCTCTCCAGCCATGATGTTCTTATACTCAGAAAGAACAATAAGACACCAATATTGAGACTTAGCCATGCAAAGGGCCTCAACCTTAAATATCATAAGAAATCCCCTAAGTTTTCTAATTTAGAAATCGAAATGGAACCCCGGAACTGAGTGGTTATCAACATCATCCAGTGTGCCTAGGGCAGGCTGTACCTAGACCGCATTAAGAAGCATTGCTGATTCTGAAGCTATTAGAGTGCAGGGAGAGGTAGAGGAGATGGTGGAGAGGGCTAGGGTTTATGGCCCACAAATACTTTGAATCTATTCCAAGGAAATGCTATAACACTGGGAAAGGACACTAGAAGTCAGTGATGTCATCAAGCATGGAAATGAGCATGGGGTCGCTCTAAATAAACAGGCACTGTCCTCAAATTAATATTCAAATGTTCTTACTTAAGGAAAGTTCAAAGGTGCTGTTTAATACTAATACCTGGGTGACTGGCATCAAGTCCTAATGTTGTTTGACTATTTTAGTCTTAAGTTTTTAGTAGTTGGAACACGCAGTACTAAGGTATTTCTGAGCATTTGAGCAGACCCCTTCAAAGATTTTAGCTTGTTCGCTCATATAACCACTGGTGGTTCAATCATACACAGCAGCTCCCTGAGCTTCAGCCTAAAGGGCTACCCCAACGAGACATCTGTAACCAAGAACTCTTGTCACTCTCACTCTTTCTTCCTTTTTTCTGTTCTCTAGTTTTTCCATTGTTTTTTCTCCTCTCTGCCCTGCAGTGATCTCCTGTGTAGTTTACCATAGTCTTCTTCACATGTCATATAGAATGACTGTTCATTATATAAAAAGAAAAAAACCACACCTAGTGCTGTGGACAGTATCCAGGCAAAGAAAAATACATAAGTACTAATATCAGTAGACCTCTCCGAATAACTGTGTATTACTGGTAGAACCACTGCTGTGTGATACAGTTCACCAAGGCATTGGATCCATGTTCCTGCTGTGCGTGACCACAACTCTTACACCTCCTCCTTGGGAAGTCCCCATGCGATAGTCCTCTATTCCCCAAAACTGACCAGGGTACTAGAGGGTGAGCAGAGTGGAGAGTTAAAAGCGTGCTTCTATCTCTGAATAGATGTAAAGCCCAATAACAACTGTATACTGTCCTATTTACCCCCTCCTCCAGATAGATAACTCATCTGGGTAACATCTTTTATATTTTTCCAGCAACATCTAGTGTAGTCAGTTTCCAATATTCAAAATTAGACCACGTTCATACAGTCCTTCAAAGAAATTAAACCAATGCAAAAGCCTGGCAGCGGTTATAAAACAGGGTACTTTTCTTCTACCAGGCTTTTTGGTTGATCTTCAAAGGTAATGACTCTGAAGAAAAGTAGACTCAAGTTCAGATGCTTCTGAAAGATTCTTCCAGTGATGAGCCTTGTGGTAAAGGGAGAGGGCAGATGTGACCTGATGAAAACGAGTAATTTTTTTCTGTTTTTGTTAGCTGGAAACTTTCTTTTTCACCTGACTGTGAACTTGATAGAAGAGCTTTGCGAAACCCCTATGTACATTTAGTGATCCATGAGAAGATATATTCTAAAGATAGGGCAAGTTCTTTATTTGAAAACAAAAAAAAAGCAAGAACTTACACAGTTGTTTCTCATTGTGAAGACTACAGAGCAGGGAATTTGCTGTTCAGAGTATAAGCTCTCCTACTGGGTAGAAGTTCAACCCCCAGCTAGCCCTATACCCGCTTCACTCTGCGGTGGGCAGTGGTCCCTTGCCTGACCCCAGCACCCTAGTATGTGTGGCCATTCCATCTCTGGTCTGGCATCTTCTTGGGGATTCTATTTTATTTTCAACTGATTTCTGTTAAAATCTTTTGGGGTAGAGGTTGTCTGGGTCACACTTGAGGTTGCTAAGGGCTTACTCCTGGTTCTGTGCTCAGTGGATAATATGTGTTCCAGGGATCAAACCTGGCTAAGCTGCATGCAAAGCTAGTGCCTTAAGTGCTACACTATCTCTCATAGTCCTCAAGACTATGATTCCTTGTGGCCTCTGATCTACCAAGGGTCTGTTTTCTTGCTTTGAAATTTGATATTTGTTTTTTTGTTTGACCATCATTTCCTAAAATTTGGATAGGATATTTTCCCCTTTGCTATCTGGATTGGTATCTGTTTTAATCACATACCTAAGGAAAAAAAACATTAGCAGAACATTTAACTGTTACAAAGCACCAAAAGCAGGAAAAAAATCCTTCTTTTTTTGGTTTGTTTGTTTGGCTTTTTGGGTCACACCTGGCAATTCTCAGGGGTTACTCCTAGCTCTGCACACAGGAATATGCCTAACAGTGCTCAGGGGACCATATGGGATGCCAGGAATCGAACCTGGGTCAACTTCATGTAAGGCAAAACCCACTGTACTATCACTCCAGTCCCAGCAAAATAAAAAAAAAAAATTCTTAATAGGTTATCTTAAAGAATTATCTACAGTTTGGGTTTATATTAATTCAAATATTAATTCAAAATAGGTGAAAACATCAACCATCCTTATGTACTGACAGTGTGTACATGCACTAATGTGGAATTTATATCTCTTGGCAATGTAAAGGACAACTTCTCTGAAGGAGATTGTTGCCAATATGTGTTTTTCACATCTTGAACAATAATGGTAATATCTAATGAGTACTCTTTTCTATCTGCAAGGTCTTATAAAATCTAAAGTGGTGATTTAAAGAAATGCTTTGGAGGGTCTTATAGGGACAAATATTCACTGTACTTTTAAAAGTTATCTAATCTGCAGAAAAGAATTTTGACTTAGATGATGACATACTTAAGCCCAAGATTCTAACAGCATGTAAACTGGAATCAAAGTTAATACAGCTGGCTCAGAGCTCATTTTACTTACATTGTTTTCCATTTAATGGAATATGCACAAATAAAGTTGAGACAGATATTAATTAATTTTTTTATAAAATGCTATTATTCATCCAGAATACTTATGCATCTTCTGCTTTCAGGAGAGAACTCATTTATTTCACATATTTAATAAATAGCTCTGCATATCGATAAAATTAATTTTCTGTCAAATCAAGAAATATACACATTTACTTTTAAAAGTCACCTGAGTGAGTGATAAAGTTTCTGCAGCATCCTGAAGCAGAAGGGTAAAGTAAAATTATCAAGCAGACTGCTAGTTTACCCTGCAAAGGAGAAATTTCTCTCACTATTAAATGGGCTTATCCAAAGCAGAAATCCTTTAAAAAATTTCTTTAAAATCCAGAAAATTAACCTTTCAGTAGTCAGTGATTATATAAATAAAAGAGTTATTCTAACTTTTATTGCCTATCAACTTAAAAGTTTTTGTGTAATTTCACCAAAATAACCTATTTAAATTTGCATTCAATGCTCACATTTTAATTTAATCAAAGTGATTTAAATATTCTACGACTTTGTTGATTTAAGTACACTCTTGGAGGAAGAAAACTCACAAAATGTTGTTTTAGCTAAAATGTTTAAACTGTTCGTTATTTTAACTTTTTGTCATTCTCTTACAAGTACAGCATTACAAAATGTTTCATATTTCACTGCATTGTATAACTTACCTCAAAACCTTGGCAGCTATATCTACTTTAGATAATTTAATAAACAATGTGATCCAGTTTTCTGATATAGCCCAAAAATTACCCTAGAAAATTAGTTTTTAATTTATTGCTGTGTTTTTTCTAGAAACTGAAAGTAGGTTTCTCTTCTAAGTTACTCAGTAGGAGTAGGACCAGGTTTGTCATTATATGAAGTTAATTTTTATCACTGTATCACTGTTACTGTCTTCCCGTTCATCATCGATTTGCTCGAGCGGGCACCAGTAACATCTCCATATGTCCTGTCTCATGCTAGTAGAGCCCAAGGGCACTTGCTTGCTCCAGGAACATAAAGAGCCTCAAACCATTCCATCAGGTCATGGGAATGAGGTCTAAAATTAAATAACTCATCTGATACCTATTGTAAAATTTCTTTCACCCTCTTTCAGCAGGCACTGTTCTGCCCACTGTGGTCTGTACATCAGCTACAGCGGAAAGGGCTGGGGTCCTTCTGGAACTGTGAGATAGCCGCTCCACCCCCAACTCACCACCACCATCATTCCCTTTCTGAATCAGAGCTTCTGGTTCAGGGACCTAGGTATTTCCATTTTCGATTATTTCCCAAGAGATCTTCATATACTTACAACAGAGAGGAAAATGAACTCAAATCAGCCCTTCTTTTTAATGTGTATATGAATATTGTGTGTATTTGCCAGGGTCAAATCTAGAGCTTCACATATGGAAAAAAAGCACTACCACAGTACCCATCATTATCCAAAATCAGCCTCTCTTTAAAAAAAAACAAACATGGTAGGGCCGGGGTACCAGTACAGCTAGCTGTCAGGGTGTTTGTCTTGCATGCGGCAGACCTGGGTTCTATTCCCAGCATCACATATGTCCTCTGAGCACTGCCAAGAGTAACTCATGGCAGGAGTAACCCCTCAGCATCACTGAGTGTGACCCAAAAAGCAAAAAAATGAAATCAATAAAATGACAAATACCTTAAAAATAAATTTTAGTCTAAGCCAGTTTGTTTTAAGCAGTGTTTGTAGCTGGCTTTGCTTACAGCACTTGAATGGAGGACTGGAAGGGCATACATTCTAAGAGTAAGGACATCTTGCAAACCATCACATGTACGGGCGTTCCAGACCATCTACCATTGACTCTAGGCTGGTCTCAAGAGCCACAAGAGCTGCCGGAATCCGGCAGTTGACTTGTGCAGTGCACAGAAAAAATTTTGACAGCTCTCCTTCTTCCCTTGTGCAAAAAAAATCACACTCAGTCCTCATGACAGAATCATGTACTCTTAAGATTGGTTCTATCAAAAGATAGAGGCTAAGGAATTTACCTTGAAAGCGCTCACCCATGCTCAATCCCTCGCACCACATACCAACTATTCTGACCTTTAAAGACCTCCAATTTTGGGGCCAAATGTTTACCCTAATTGGAGTTTGTGATGAACTAGTTTGCATGGAATGTGATGGTGCTAAAATAAACTCAGTTTTCCCTTGTCACTCACATCAGCCACACTAACCCAGATAAGATGAGCGCATGTCTGGAGTCTCTTTGAAAGTCTTCATTGAACTGAATATATATTAGCTGAATCAAGCCTCAGACTGAAAGGAATGCGGCACCTGCATGGTTCCTTTGGGGGCTTCCTCAAACTGTATTAAAAGTAAGTAACAATGGGGTAGTAACTTTACACACATGTGTGGACACACACACGCACACGCTTGTGCATGCCACCTGCTTTTAGTCACATCGGTATTAGTTGATGAACAACATGGCAAATCAGATTGCAATCTGTAGAATGGAATAAGAGAAACAAAATACAGAACTAAGGTGGAAGATAATAGCTTGAGATATCTGCCTAAATATAGCACTGATGCTTGGGAAGGATTGTTCTAGAAGCTGCATAAAGAAACAGAAGACCTTTGCATTATGAGAAGCAGGGCCTTAAACTAGAAAGGTAGCAGTTGAGATGGGGAAAGGTGAGTCTGAAAGGCACATGAATTAGAAAACCAAGGGTTAACTCAGCGGGAGGAGCATGATTTTATTTTGAAGGTTTTCAATTGGAAAAGTATTTGTCACGTTGAACAGTTCCTTAGCAAGCCCTGGAGTTCATCAGAGCTACAGTTCTTTCTCTACAGGGCTGATACTCCAGCCCACCTCTTGGAACCCAATTTTCTTCTATTTTTACCTTTCTTTGTTGTTGTTGTTATTGTTGTTGTTTTGTAATGAGCAACACCCAGCGATGCTCAGAGGTTACTCCTGGCTCTATACTCAGAGATCACTCTTGGTGGTGCTTGGGAGACCATATAGGATGGCGGGGATCAAAACCTGGTCAGTATGTGCAAGGCAAGCACCCAACCAACTGTACTACTCCTCCAGCTCCTGTTTTCTGCTACGCTATTATTAAGACTTATATTGTCCGGTTTCAATAACCACTATCTAGTGGTAAGTATCTATTAAATAAAATTTAAAATTCAGCTTTGTAGTTATAGTAGCTAAAATTTAGAATCTTAATAACCAGTATACTCATTCTAGTATAAGACAAAAATAGATATTGAACTTATCTAACAAGTCAGACTATTCTGCTTGACAGTTCTGGTTTAATGACCTGCTGGTACATCAGTACCTTCATTGACAAAACAGAATCAACATTTTCGACATTATCAGACAAATTAGAGTCTAGGTGGTGATCATTGATTTCAGTGCCTAGATCCTTGTTTGTTGAGATTCATGAAAGCAAGGGCCTGTCCTACTCAGGCTCCCCACAGTCAGCAAAATATATGTGTGCAATTGTACTAGTTGCATGAATAACTCAGTGATTCTATACCAGAAATTCTCTTCCCCAAATTTAAATAACCATGTATGAAATTTCTTCAGTTTCAAACGGACAAAACAGCTACTAAACATTCAAAATGCAAAGTGATATATTCTGGTTTATAAGATAGCTCCTGTAGGAGGGTATACACAAAAATATCAGAGCTGGGGGAGAATACGTGAATTCATCACACATAATGAGAACAGAAGCCAGAGGGGGAGAGGAATGAAGCGGCCTCCTCTTGTTTCCCACTTCACAGTAACGCCTGCTGCTGGAACATCTGCCATCTCTCACATGTCTGCCCTTACGGGCCAGAATACCTGGCCGGAAAGCCATAGCGGTGGTGAGCGCTCTGCCCACATGGTCTTCCTGGGACTGGCCATGTCCTGATAGGGACTTTCCTGCAAGTCTGGGCCCAGTCCCATCCTGCATATTGTCATCAAAGGAGATACGATGGGAATGGTTGATAAGTGCTAGTGGAGGGCCCCCAAATTTTATCATTATTATTTTGTCATATATATATATATATGATATAACAAAATAATAATGATAAATTATTATGTATATATATATTATGTATATACATAATATTATGTATATATATATATATATACAATATGCTCCTGTTTGAGTTTAGGTTCTACAGTGATCCACAACCCATCCCTCCACAACCCATTCCTCCGCCCATCTCCCGTCACCAATGTCCCAACCTCCCTCCCCCACCCCAGCCCACCTCCATGGCGGGTTCTGTATCTCCTTTCTCTCTTTCACTCTTTTTCTCCCTCCTGCCTACCTTTCTACACATCGTGGAATGTACTATATTCTAGGACATGACCGGTCCCACTAGTTTGATGGACCGGCGTGGCCACAAGCAGCCTGCGACTTGGGGAGCCTCATGGTCAGCTAAGCTAGGGGAGAGCCGGGTACCAGCTCTCCCGGCTATGTCTGAGACTCCACATGCTATGGCTGGTCGTCCCAGGGCAGTTCCTGGGTGGGTCCACCAGGCTCAGGGACAAGATGGAGAGGGGAAGGGGTGGCCCCAGCTCCACTGATGAAGAGGGCCCCGAAATTAATGAGGTGCATGAAAATAGAGAACAGAGAGGCAGAGCCTGAGCAGAAGCCATCCCTTTTGTCCCCAGCATGGGAAGCTTGATCTAATCTTCCAATTTGTTCACTAAGAAGAAGGAAATCGCAGCTCAGCGATGATTATCTTGGCAGGCTGGACCTATGAGGAAGAATGCAGGTGGGGATGGCAAGAGTCACGTACTGTGTACGAGCGAGTCTAAGGACTGTGCTGGTCCTGAAAGATTAGCAGAGAATGACAGCTCCAACTCTCTTTCCTAAAGCATGCCTCGTAACAGAAGATGGAGACAGACATGTCACTCACTGCGCTTTCATTACCCTGTGATAAGAGCGCAGGTAGGAAAGTGCAGGCTACTCCAAGGTTTATATATTCCTAGGAGGTTGGGGGGAAGTATCTAATGAAAAAGATACTTAAACTGAGCCACAAAGGAAAAAAAAAGCCGCTGTCAACCAGACCAGTGAGAGGAGAGGAGAAAAAGATCAGAGTTGGGGGAAATGCTCGAATATATGCAGGCATCTGGAGGACGTGGTGTGTGGTCGTTTGGGCAGTGAGTTTTCAGCATGAGCTGGAGAAGCAGCGAGTGGGAAGTAAACTTACTTCACAGATTACACACACAGAACAAACACCACACACATACACTACACACTCTATATAACCTCTTTCTTCTGGATAGGGAAAAGAAGGTCTTATCTTTTCTTCACTGCTTGGCCCAATTTTTCTCACTCACCAAAAGGGAATCAAACCAACTAAACAGACCCTGGAATAACATTGCTTCGTTACTCACTTGATGAGAAAAAGCAATTTAGGCAGGCATTATTCAAATTGACATTATATTTAAGGACTTGCTTTTGTTGTTCATTTGGCTGTGAGCATGGCAATTTCTAAGAACCCAAGGACATTAGGACAAGATTTACTGTAGTGCATCAAATTTGCGCACTTGAAACTGGGTTGTTTGGGTTAGAATCGGTTCTGCCTCCTTGGCGTTATCAGAATTTGAGCAAGCTAATAACGTGTACTAGGTTCCACACCTACACCTGAGAAAAGTAATACTCCATGTCTTGTAAGGGTAGGGAGGGATCCTGAACATTTCCATAAGCAGGACTTTGAGAACCATGTTGGTATGTGACAAGAGCTCTCCAGAGGTGACCCGCACTTATGGACTGCATAAGTGACCTGGAAACAGGGCCCAGAGTCGACATTTCCATTGGGAAGCACCTTAGGTGCTTTTCTGTGCCCTGATGCTAGACACCAGTGTGAAAATAAACACAAAGCTGTGTACATTTAGCAGCTTTCTGTGTGCTCCACGATATATCCTAAAAGCAGAGATTTTCTAAGGTGCTGAGAAAAATTGATTGAATGTCTTTCAGAAAACAATGATAATATATTGGGATATGTGGGAGAAACAAGATTTTGGGGGGGGGGGTCACACCTTTCAATGTGCAGGGGTTACTCCTGGCTCTGCACTCAGGAATTACTCCTGGTGGTGCTCTGGGGATCGAATCCTGGTTGGCAGCATGCAAGCAAATGCTCTACCTGCTGTACTATTGCTCTGGGTGAAACAAAGTTTTCTTATTACACTCAATGGTGAAATCCCAATGGTGAAATCTCAAATGATATTTTGTAAAGATTAGAAAGAAAAAAAAGGGGCCGGAGCCATAGCACAGCGGGTAGGGCTTTGCCTTGCAACTGGGCAACAGAGTTCGATCTCAGGCATTCCATATCCTGAGCACTGCCAGGAGTTATTCCTGAGTGAAGAGTCAGGAGTAATCCTTGAGCATCACCAGATGTGACCCAAAAAAGCAAAATAAATAAATAAATAAATAAATAAATAAGTTAATTAAAGAAATAAAAAAGCTCCTGTTTTTATCATAAACCTAATAGCACTTCTGTAATATTTAAAAATCTTGGTGTAGTGAAAAACAAACAAACGAACAAAGGATTAGCCAGACAGAGACAGCACAGGGGTCAGGCTGCGAGCTCCATGGGCAGTGAGCCCGCGGCTTGAGGTCCAACACCCTCGGCCCGTCTGAAGCAACATCTGAGTCCAGCTTTGGGGGTTGCGAGTGTTATTTTACTGTATTTGAATATGTTACCACTAGGCTTTTTCCTTTTTTCTTAAAATTAAATGATTTCCCAGACTCTTCTTATTTTCTCCATTTTCCTCTGAAGACAGTAACAGCGATTAGGTAAGATCCAAAGTTATGCAACTGGCAAGAGGTGTGGCCAAAAGTGAGTCCTCTGCCTTTTTATATGTTTATACTTTATTTTTTGCTTTTTTGGGTCACACCCAGCGACGCTCAGGGGTTACTCCTGGCTCTGCACTCAGGAATTACTCCTGGCGGTGCTCCAGGGACCATATGGGATGCCGGGGATGGAACCTGGGTAGACCACATACAAGGCAAACATCCTTTGTTTGACAGCTGTGCTATAGCTCTGGCCCTACCTTTTTTTTTATTTTATTATACCACCGTGAGATACACAGTTACAAAGATGTTCATAAGATGTTCATATTTGGGGTTTCGGTCATACAATGTTCCAGCACCCATCCCTCCACCAGTGCCCATTTCCCACTACCAATGTCCCCGACTCCCTCCTCCCTCCCCCAGCCTGCCTCTGTGGCAGGTTCTTAAATTCTTTCTCTCTCTCTCTCTCTCTCTCTCTCTCTCTCTCTCTCTCTCTCTCTCTCTCTCTCTCTCTCTCTCTCTCTTTCTCTTTTCCTTCCCTTCCACATTGTGTTTACAATACATACATTAAGAGGTAAAACTGAAGAGCAGTTTACGGGGATAATGACATTTATGAGGAAGTAACTTTTCTGTGTTGAGGAGACCTCTTCCTTTCTTACTGTATTTAGTTTTTCTGTCCTGTGTCTATAATGAAGGGGATATTTCAGTGATTTGAAGTAGTTGACCGGCTCTCCCTGTGCCCAGCCACTCACGAGGCTCCAGGGAGGAATGGCGGGTACTGGCCCTGGCCCATCACCCCAGCAGAGCCTGGCAAGATCCCAGACGACCACCCACTCCATGAGGGCCTCCATTTTCCACATCCGGACTTCCCTCTCATCAGAACTCCACCCAGCAGAAGAGCCTATCACAGCCCGGCTCGTGCAGTTCATCAGTAAATGCTGGAGATCAGAGGTGACTACAGGAGTATGCCACCCTCACAGCAGAGCCTGGCAAGCTACTCGTGTTGTATTGATATGCCAAATACCAGTAACAATTATAGACCTCATTCCCATGACCTGATGGAATGGTTTGAGGCCCTTTATGTCCTGGAGCAAGCAGATGCCCTTGGGCTCTACTAGCATAAGACAGGACATATGGAGATGTTACAGGTGCCCACTCGAGCAAATCGATGATGAATAGGAAGACAGTGATACAGTGAAGAGGTACAAAGTTTCTTGTTAAAAGGTAGGGCTGTGTGTATCTCCAGGTAAAAGATACACATGGCCCTGCCTTTTGAACAAGAGACTTTGTACTTCAATACACCAGCCTTAAACTCACTTCATTCTGAGTCCAGACACAGTGTCTAACTCAGAGTTCAGTCCCGCACCCATGGTCTCCTGAGCATCACCAGCTGTGATCCTGGAGGCTGGCGGGCCCTCTTGGTACTGGCTGAGCAGCACCACACCTCAGGCTGACCACTGAATTGCTAGCCTGATTGGCTGAGAATCACCGGGAGTGACCCAGGTCATTGCCATCTACCGGCAGCCCTAGGAGGTATTGCCTACTCTCATGGACAAAAATAATCCAAGTATGTTTAGAAACTGCTTAATTAAGCAAGTTTAACTTGGTATTTCCCATAAAGTTGAGCACTTGGAAGAGCAAAAAAACAGAATGAGGTTGCTAGTGGTTTCCAAATCATACTCGATCACAGAACGTTTTTCCCCCTCAAGAGTTCTCCGTAAGATCAATGTTCCCCGGACCTCACTTTGGAGGAAGTGCTGCATGAGATAAATGCAATGTAAGGGAAAGATGCAGAGCAGCATAACGTTTAATGAGTCCAATTCACTGCGGAAAAGCTTATGTGTTGGCTGGGAACGTGTTTATGCAGAGCAGAAACTGAATTAAAAGGAACTTGAAGTTTGTGCTCTAAAATCTTAATTTGCTTGAGATGGGGAAGCTGACTGCAAACAGCTCTGCAGAAATATGTTGCCAGTGAAGTAGGAAGTGGGTATTCGTGCAGCTTTTAACAGCTTCAGCAACTTTGTTGTTCAAACCCAGAGCTGCAGACACTGAGAGCACAACCATGCACACACACCCGTGTGGGCCTTTGCGTGGCACCTCAGATATAAAACTATCTATGCTTCAAAATTTAGAACTACAGCATTTTCAATTTCAAAAACTTTCTGAAATTTTGCATTTATAATTATTCCCTAATTGTATGCCTATCAAGAGTCTGAACACTATAAATCTTTTATTATTATTATTGTTATACCACTGTGAGATACATCATCACAGAGATGCTCATGATTGGGTTTCAGTCATACAGTGTTCCAGCACCCATCCTTCTACCAGTGCCCATTTCCCACCACCAGTGTCGCCAGATTCTCTCCCCCCTCCCCAAGCCTGCTTCTCTCTCCTCTCTCTCTCTCTCTCTCTCTCTCTCTCTTTCTCTTTCCCTCTCTCTCTCTCCTCTTAGATACTGTGGCTTGCCCTACATATCATGTACATCATTTGTGCACACCATAAATCTTAACTAGGTGTTGGGTTTGATGTTTAGAAATGTCCATCTTGGCCTGGCTCTAGGCATTTTGAATAATCTTGGGTAGCTAATTTCTTTTCTATTGAAAACAATTGATATGCCATTATGTTTTGGGCACGTATCATTATACCTCAACGTTAAATTCACCATTGAAAGGTGTGCATTTAGTTTCTCATTTAGTTTCATTACCCATGTTCTCACTTGCAAAATGAAAGGGTTAAATTAGACCACCCAGAAACACACCTTTAGAGAGTTGTGAAGTTTAAAGAAATAAGAAGTTTTTTCTTTGTTAATTCCTGAAAGAAATAGAGGCCCCCTTCGTACAGCAGGAGCGTTGTAGTGAGAAAGCAGTAACGAAAACAATAACTCTGGGGTTTAGCCACAGACCTCAGGAAACCAGATAGGTGACAAGCCTCTAGCCTACAGAGCTGCTGTAGAACGTTACTAAATTCGGACTGTCCTGAAATAGTAAGTGGGGACCACCGGTGCTTCAAAAAATACTACCTCTGTTTAAAAGTCTCATTCCAGAATCTCCTCGCAAAACGTCCTGAAATGCGGCTTCCATAAGAACAAAGCATGTGGCAGTGAAGAGTCTTAACTTCCGCCCTGGGCTTCACCAAGTTGAAAGGAAGTTTGATCCATCCCAGTCTCTAAAACAGTTTTAATTTGAACGCATGCCTTTCTTTTTTTCTTTTCTTTCTTTCTTATTTTGGCCTTTGGGGTTACACCCAGCTCTGTTCAGGGGTTACGTCTAGTTCTGTACTGGTGGTGCTCAGGGGACTATATGGGATGCTGGGGATGGAACCCAGGTCTCAGTAGTGTACAAGGCAACCCCCCCACCAACCCTCCACCCCCCAAACCCCCCGGACTATCTCTCTATCTCTCCTGCCCCAACTCCTGCCTTTCAAGGTGAAACTTCCCTGGGGTTTTACCAGAGTGTTTTTCACGCCTACACCACTCAGTTAAAATGGCTTGGAAAGCCAAACCAAATTACTTACCCACTAAATGACTTGAATCAGGAAACCAGGAAGTTTTGTAGCTATTTTTACTTTACTTTTAACTTCAACAACAAAAAAAATGGGGGAAGGGAGAATCACTTCAGAAAAACTCCTATTACCATCATTGTCTCTCTTCCCATCATGACCACCATCTTGTGAGACAGACGTTTGCCTTTTCAAGGACTGACACTTGAAGTCAAGTTGTTCTCGGACATCTGGTGCCACACACAGACATATCAAAGGCCCATCTCAGTTGCATCTTCTGGTTTGCAAACGTGGACATCCTTTTACGTCTAAGGTGAAGTGTAGCAGTAACAGTGTGTCTCGTGATCATACTATCTTAGGTAGACATAAAACTGACTTGGAGAAAACAATGGCACAGGCCACAGAAGCAGCTCTGGTAGAAGGACGCCTCGGTGCTGCCTGGAGGGGAAGAAGGTGCACTCTGCACTTCTCTCTGGGGTGTCTGACGCTCGGATCTCCTCCACAAAAACACTTGTCCTGGTCAAGCAGAACGTCCTGACTGGAGCAGGAATTTCAACCTCCTTGACTCTATCTAGCTACTGAAAAGCCCATAGCACTCACTAGCCATTGTAACCACTGAAAAACACTCCCTACCCGTTCCCCACTCTGTCACCTTGAAATCTGGTCATGCCCCACTCCCATTTGCAGCCACCAGCGGATGTACCCGAGATTCCTTTTGGTCCAGCATTCTATAAAACGTGACCAAGAAGAGCAGTGGAGCTCGTGCACCGGTCACTGTGGGCCATGAGTCCATCACCATGTCTGCTCTGCTCTTTTCGCCTTCCCCTGGCTTAGATATTGGTGGATTCCCTCCCTCTCAGAAGCGAAGTATCAAAGACTGTCTGTCCCAAGTCAGCACATATATGCATCCATATGCACAGACAAGCCGATGCAATCGCCATGGCTTAGGAGAAATCTTTAGGGACTCCTCTTCAATGAAAACGTGCACAATCGGTTTCTCTCTAAAGGAAGAGTTTGGCCTGCTTTAGCTGTTTTTATTCCTTGTTGTTTTTCTTTTTGCATTGTCTCTACTAAACTGTTTCTTTCAACTCAGAGATCAAACTTTTTCCTTTAGTTAGTTTTTATATAGCAAATCAGTGGTGAAGTAACCAAAAAGGTAGATTACCTTTGAAAATAGAGATAGATTTTATTTTGTGGGATGAAATAAGAATCTTTGTATTTCATTGAATCACCATGCAACGGACCATTCCAAAGCTATTATGATTGGGTTTCAGTCATGCAGTTTTCCAACAACACCATCCCTCCACCAGTGCATATTTCCCAACATCAGGGTGCCCCATCTCCTACCACTACAACCTGACTTATGGCAGGCTCTCTCTCTCCCTCTCTCTCTCTCTCTCTCTCTCTCTCTCTCTCTCTCTCTCTCTCTCTCTCTCTCTCTCTCTCTCTCTCTCTCTCTCTCACCTTTTTGGTCACACCCGGCAATGCTCAGGGGTTATTCCTGGCTGTGCACTCAGGAATTACTCCTGGTGGTGCTCGGGGACCATATGGGATGCTGGGGATTGAACCTGGGTCAACCGAGTGCATGGCAAACCCCTTCTCCTTTATGCTGCCACTCCAGCCCCTTCCTTTTGAAACAAGAATCTTATCTTAGATCTCATGATTGTAAGCTTTGAGTCTGGAGTATCTGGACTCAATTACTATCTGGCCTTGGAGTTCTTATCTCTGATCCTCTGGAGGCTGATCAAAGACACACTATATGTTACGTTATTCCTAAGACTAAGTGATTATCTCTTTGAGGGTTTTAAACTACTAGACAAGAGCATTTAAATGACTTGATAAGAGTTTGGGGCTGGAGCAATAGTAGAGCGGGAGGGTCCTTGCTTGGCGCTTGGCCCACCTGGCACCACATATGGTTCCCTGAGCCCCACCAGGAGTGGGCCCTGAGCGCAGAGCCAGGAGTAAGCCCTGAGCACTGCTCAGACCATGGCCCCCAAAACAAAAGCAATAATAAATAATCAGAAGTTTCATTTGTGCAAAGCATGAAAGGTACTGGAAGTGTAAGTTCACCAAAACTGTCAGTTTTTTAATTTTGTCAGTCTTTGAATATCTCAGAACAAAGTTTTCATCGCATGGCCGTTTCCTCAGCATGTAGCGCAGGGCAGGTGATCCAGTGAGCTTCTGGCCCCTCGCTGCATATACTCTGCCCGGCCTGCTCCCTTCCTGCCTTTCTTTTCCATGACATCTTCGAAAGTCATTCTGAGCTAACCCTTCCTCACAATCTACCTATCATCTTTTATTTTAGCTAAAGTGGACTCATAAAATATTTGGATCTCCGCCTTATCTACAACCACCCCCCAATAAAAGGAAAGTGTAAGACCCAGAAAATGTGGTCCAGGGTCAAGTACAGCTAATAGGGCATTAGCCTGTGCACTGCCGGCCAGCATTCAATCCCTTTGGGTTGGTGTCCATTAAATGTTGCTTTTTTGTGGTGAACATACTAAAAAAGGAGATACAAAAGTTAGCAATTTTTGTCACAATTTTGCTTAATTTAATTTCATGTTGTTTTATTAATGAAGCAATAACTTGAAAAAATAATTTGCATGTATGATATATATATACTTATGTGGAAGAGTTCTATGAAATTTTCCATTTATATTCCAATTAAATATAAATGGAAAATTAAAGACAACAAAGTTATTATTAGTTTATTTTTTAACAATTAAAATAATTCAGAAATATGTAAAAGCTAACCTGAAACAGAAATTCGAGATAGTGATCCAAGTCTTTCTTTACTGTTTTTTTAAATTGATTATACTAGTTTTTATCTCTTTTTTTTTTTAGTTTTGGGGTCACACCCAGATGTGCTTGGGAATTACTATCTCTCCAGCACTATCTTTGCTTTTCACCTTTATCTTAATTTTTGCTTTTATGTAAACACTGATGTTTCAAAATTACTTTTCTTTCCATTTTGATGGATTTTTTCTAAGCTAGCTAGCATGCCAGTCAGTTGCCTTTAGAGTAAACGGTTTCTTACTAATATAAGTACAGTGCCTTGTTTTTTAGTTAAGTTGATTCTGAAAATTTCCCATTCATTATCATTTACACATCCTTTGAAGATAAAACAGATAGCTTTGAATTAGTGAAAGGATAAAATCCATAAAACTAAATTTTCTAAGTCAGTGACCAATAGGTGTCAAGAACTTACCTTTGAAGTTTGCTGGAGACTTTCTGAAAAATTTTAAGAGAGGAAAATTTTAACAGAGGAAGAGAACAAATACCAGATGTTTCACTCATCTGTGCAATAGAGAGAGATAAAACAAGGGAATAGACACTATTGAACAAAGATAAATACTTGGCCTTTGATTAGAAAACTCATTAATAAACAATAGAAAGGCAAAAGGGAAAAATAAAGATCAGACGAGAGGTGACGTAAGGATAATGGTGGAGGATCATGGGAAGTTAGGTCTTGGTGGTGTGCAGAAACTTTGTAAGTTAATACTGTAAACTAAAACACATTGTAGCCATATTTCCTAGACTACAGTAATTTTTTAAATTCAAATAAAAACTGAAGAAAAATATTTTGATAAGATTTTTGCCTAATATGTCACAAGACATGACTCTCCCTGTGCCCAGCCGCTCACGAGACACCCGGGAGGGATGGCAGGTTCTAGCCCTGGCCCGCCACCCCAGCAGAGCCTCGCAACAAGTCAGATGACCCCCCACTCCATGAGGGCCGCCATTTTCCACATCCGAACTTCCCTCTCATCAGAACTCCACCCAGCTGATGAGCCTACCACAGCCCAGCTCACGTGGCCACTTGTGGCCGCGCGGTTCATCAATAAATGCTGAATTTAGAGGTGACCACAAGAGTATGCCACCCGCATGGCAGAGTCTGGCAAGCTACCCGTGTCATATTTAATATGCCAAATACCAGTAACAATTATAGACCTCATTCCCATGACCTAATATAATGGTTTGAGGTTCTTTATGTTCCTGGAGCAAGCAGATGCCCTTGGGCTCTACTAGCATGAGACAGGACATATGGAGATATTACTGGTGCCTGCTCGAGCAAATCGATGATGAACAGGAAGACAGTGATACAGTGATACAGTAATAAAAAGTAGCATCCAGTTATTTGCCTGTATTGTACATGATCTTCTATGTTAGAAACATGGTCTAGGCCATACCACCCTGAACACTCCTGATCTAGTCCGATGTCAGAAGCTAACTAGGGTTGGGCCTGGTTAGTACCTGAATGGGAGAAAAATTCTAATTTCTATATTAGAAAAATGTCAATCATAATGTTTAATTTTTTCACACACTTAACTAGATAGGATACTGTAGCTCTAAAATTCTGGATACGGGACGCAAACACACTGAAAGAATGTCTTATGAACACATATAAAGATACTAGTCTTGGGGCTGGAGAGAGTGTAGGGGGTTGGGTGTTTCTCTTGCATGAGACAAGGCAAGGGTGATTATAAAAATAATAATTTTATCATAAACCAAAATGCAAATTAAAATTCTATTTCAGTTTTTACCCATCAGATTTGTTAAGGCAAAAAGGTATGAGGAACCAGAGGGATATTACAGTGGGTAGGGTTCTTGCCTTGCACACAATCGACGTGGGTTTGATCCCTGGTACCCCATTAGGTCCCCAAGTCTGCCAAGAGTGATCCCTGAGCCAGAGTGAAGACCAAGCCCTGAGCACCACTGAGTGTGGCCCCACAAAAAGCAAACACAAAGTATGATAATATATAATACTAGTGAGATTATAGAGAACTAGTTACTTTCTTCATGTAGTAAAAGATAGATAAAATCAATATGTTTTGGAATCATATATTCTCAAATCTGCCCAAGAATTACTTGCTTTGAGAGGGTTTTTTGGTTTCTTTGTTTTTGACTTTTTAGGTCACACCCAGTGATGCTCAGGGCTTATTCCTGGCTCTGCACTCAGGCACTAATCCTGGGGGTGCATAGGGAACCATATGGGATGCCAGGGATGGAACCTGGGTCAGCAAACGCCCTACCCACTGTACCATCACTCTGGTTCAGTTTTGAGTTATTTTATAGAATTTCTTCTGCAGGGGGTTCTTTTGGGTTATTTGTTTGTTTGTGTGTGTGTGTGTATATTTATTTATTTATTTATTTATTTAATTATTTATTGCTTTTTTGGGTCACACCCGGCAATGCTCAGGGGTTACTCCTGGCTCTGCATCAAGAATTACTCCTGGCGGTGCTCGGGGGACCATACAGGATCAAATCCAAGTTGGTCATAAGCAAGGCAAACGCCCTGGTTTGCTATCGTTCCACTCCCTATTTATTTTTATTGAATCACTATGAGATACACAGTGACAAAGCTGTTCATGATCAGGTTTCAGTCATAAAATGTCCCTGGTTTCCCTCCCACCACTGGCCAGTCCCCTCTACCCCCATGCCTTGCAAGGGATTCTGATATCCATGGAAAGAAAGGAGGGCATCCTGTGCTCTAAACTTTAGAGATCTAAGCAAAATTAATGTTGAATTTGATTTGGGGTCACACCCAGCATTGCTCAAGGCTTCCTCCTAGTTATTTGCTCAGGGGCCACTCTGGGTGGTCTCAGGGCATTATGTGAAGTTCTGATCAAACAAGGGGGACTGTACACAAGGCAAGCACCTTAGCCCCTTCACTGTCTCTCCTCCCCCAAAATTATTTTTAAATACAACAAGACGGTCTTTTCCCATTCATTCAGAAATATGTGTATATGCACACGTATATGTATATGTACACACACATAGATACAGGCTCACGCCATCTCCAAAGTCACTGCCCTTTATAAACGAAGTGGACGTTTTACTTCACCCATTTCACCTACATATGGATGTTGATTTTTGCATTTACATAATTAAAGGGTAACCTCTGCTTGCTCCTGTTTCCTCATAAAGTTTTGCAGCTTCTCAATTAATCATTTTGTCCCAAATGATTAATCTTTAAAGGGATTAAACAGAAAACAGCTAAGTTTCAAGCCAGGTCTGAATTACTCACAAAACAACCAAACTGTTCAACTTCCCATGTTTAAAAAAAATGCTCTTGGGAAATGAAGGAAGTAAGAATATGCAAAGGGGAAGTGACAGTGCAGGGAGAGAGAGGCCCTCGAATAGCAGTAACGTGGGAGAGTGGTATTGCTGTATATCCCAACCGCAGTCAACCAAAAAAAGCAAGCAATTCAAACTACAACAACCAACCTTGAAAATGTGCCTGTCAAGGTGACAGACTGGGGGGGGAGGGTTAGGGCATGAGGAGGAGGGAACAGGAGGTGGAAGAAAACTCGGGAGAGACACGAGGAGGGGAGTTCACACTTGGGATTGTTGATACAATTCGTATCACTTGTATCACTTGTCTTCTGCGGCACAATTGTGAATGGGATAGTTTCTTTAATGTCCCTTTCTTCTCTTTCGCTGTTTGCATATAGGAAGGCCATTGACTTTTGGGTATTGATTTTGTACCCTGCCACTCTACTATAGGAATGTATTATTTCTAGGAGCCTCTTGGTAGAGAGTTTTGGGTTTTCCAGGTATAATATCATGTCATCTGCAAATAGTGACAACTTGGCTTCTTCCCTTCCTATCTGGATGCCCTTAATGTCTTTTTCTTCCCTGATTGCTATGGCAAGTACTTCCAATACTATATTGAATAGAAGTGGTGAGAGTGGGCAGCCTTGTCTTGTCCCTGATCTTAAGGGGAAGGCTTTCAGTTTTTCCCCATTGAGAATGATGCTTGCTGTGGGCTTGTAGTAGATGGCCTGGATTATCTTGAGGAAGTTTCCTTCAATCCCCATTTTATGGAGAGCTTTTATCATGAACGGGTGTTGAATCTTGTCAAATGCCTTCTGTGCATTTATTGATATGATAATATGGTTTTTATTATTCTTTTTGTTGATATGATGTATTATGTTGATTGACTTGCGTGTATCACTTGTTTTCCCATTGTTCATCAATTTGCTCGAGCAGGCACCAGTAACATCTCCATAGGTCCTGTTGCTTGCTAGTGTAGCCCAAGGGCCTCTGCTCACTACAGAAACATAAAGAGCTTCCTTCAGGTCATGGGAATAAGGTCTATAATTGTTACTAGTTTTTGGCATTTCAAAAATGACACAAGTAGCTTGCCAGGCTCTGCCACGCAGGTGGGATACTCTCAGTAGAAGGCTCTCATCTCATGCGTTTACTGATGAACCTCAATGGGGAGAGATGGGCTTTTCTCTTGGGTGGAGCTCTGATGAGCTGTGGAGTCCGGATGTTGAAAATGACTGACCTCATGGTGTGAGGGTTCCTCTGGATTCTTGCGAGGCTCTATTGGAATGGCGGGTCAGGGCTTGAACCTGCTTTCCCTCCCGGGCACCTCATGATCAGCTGAGCATAGGGAGAGCCAGTAGCTGCTCTGCCCTGTGTATCTGAGTCTCTGAATCAGGTAGGGCTTGAAATAGGCTTCGTTGTAGGGTGGGACTCTGATGAGCAGGGCTTGAGATTGGCTTTTTCTCTTGGGTGGAGCTCTGACAAACTGTGGAATCCAAATGTTGAAAATACAGTGATAGAACTATATTATGTCTAAAGCTCAGCTATCAGGGACTGGGCATTTGGACAGCAGGTAGGACATTTGCCTTGGCACACAGCTGACCAGGGTTCGATCCCTGGCATCCCAAATGTTCCCTGAGCAACGCCAGGAGTAATTCCTGAATGCAGAGCCACCAGTAATTCTTGAGCCTTGCTAGGTGTGACCCAAAAAAGCATAAATAAATAAGATAAAGTTCAGCCATCAGTAGCTCCATACATCACGGTTCTTGAATAACATAGAGGGGGAAATGCTTTGGGTAGGTTTAAAAGTGAAGGGAAGGCAAAGGAGCCCTTGTTTTTTTTTTGTTTGTTTGTTTGTTTTTTTTGTAATGATTTTTTTTTAATTTTTTTTATTTTTAAAATTACAAAGATATACAATTAAAAAGTTCATATTTGGGTTTTGGTCAAACAGTGTTGCAGCACCCATCCCGCCACCAGTGCCCATCTCCCACCACCAACGTCCCCGGTTCCTCCCCTCCCCCAGCCCTGCTCCATGGCAGGTTCTTGATTTCTTTCCATTTCTCTCTCTTTTTCTTTTCCTTCCCCCCCAGACTATGGATTACAGAACATACATTAAAGGGTTGTCATGCGTATCTTTTTGCCTCTATTTAATGCTCAGTTCTAGGTTGGCATTAGTACCCTCAACAATTGTTAGCACACTGTTCCATTTCTGTCTTACCTAGCCTCTGAATCCCACACGTTTGTGATAATTTCCACCTTTGACAGGACCTCCTGATATATGCTTCACTTGACCTTGGATATTGGTATCATAATATGTACCTATATATTTATGTAATGCAGATAAATGCAGTCATTCTGTATCTGTCTCTCTCCTTCTGGCTAATTTCGCTCAACATAATCTTCTCCATGTCCATCCATTTGTAGGCAAATTTTATAACTTCATTTTTTCCTAACAGCTGCATAGTATTCCATTGTGTAGATGTACCAAAGCTTTTTTATCCAGTCATCGATTTTCGGGCACTCTGGTTGCTTCCAGATTCTGGCTATTGTGAACATAAAAGTAGGGATGGTGTTTCCGCTGCGTATTTTTGGCTTCCCAGAGTAGATTCCCAGGAGTGGTATCGCTGGGTCAAATGGGAGTTCAATTTCTAGTCTTTGGAGGAAAGTCCATATTGTTTTTCCAGAAAGGCTGTACCAGCCGAGGAGCCCTTGTTTTGATACCTAAACGGAATGACTAAAGATTTGGTTAACTTTCTGATCTTCATTCTAACAGATTCAGAATTTGGCAATGTTGTTTTGGAGAAAAAGTTGTGGTGTTTTTGTGTTTTAGTTTGTTTTCCTTTAATGAGAAGAGGAAAAGTGCAGAGGAGCTAAATTCTTAGTAAATTTTAAGACCCTGCAGTGAGTAGTGGAGTCCGAATTTAAACCAAGCTGCTCCCCCAATTTTTTTCCTTCCCTGCTTTGCCATGAAGCCACCCAGGCACAGTAAAGAGACACAGAAGAAAATAGACTTTTTTTCTTCAAGTTTGTGAAGGTGTAGAGGAAAATCACCTAGTAACTACAGTGGGAGAAAAGGGCAAGAAAGGATGTTGTGATTCTTTTGTCTGGTTTGGTTTGAGATTTTGTTTTTAGGGCCTCCACCCAGTGGCGTTCAGGCCTACTCTTGGCGCTGATGACTCACGGTCGTGCTCAGGGGACTGTGCAGTGCCAGAGATCGAACTGGTCTCACCTCCCACGTGCAAAGCCTTTGCCCAATCTTTTGGAGCCACCTTGCCAGTTCCAGCCCTTTAGAGGAGGTCAGACCATGTTCATGATTGAAGCACATCGTAAAGGATCAAACATAGTCCAGAGCACATAGTAAGTGTTTAATAAACATGTCCTGCTTGATGCAAAGGAAGGAGTTAATTATTAACGGAGCAGGGTCTATAAGGAAGCAGGCACTGATAAGAATACCGATTAGTGCAGGTAAGGATAAATAATATGTTCCCAGTTATTCTGAGGCAAAGAAAACAAGGAAGAGCAAATATAAGGAAAGTTCAGTCTAGAGTGAAGGGCCAGTGGAGGTGGTCATCCAGCATACTCCGCTAAGGTACATTTAGGATGAGCTAGAGGGACGGTTATTCAACATACCCTGCATAATTTTTTTTTTTTTTCTTTTTGTGGGTCACACCCAACAATACTCAGGCATTACTCCTGGCTCTTAGCTAAGGAATTACTCCTGGTGGTGCTCAGGGAACCATGTGGAATGCCGGGGATCGAACCCGGGTCAGCTGCATGCAAGGCAAACATCTTACCTGCTATGCTATTGATCCTGGCCCCTATCCCTGAATATTCTTAGTTAATCAAAAGTAAGGCTGTAAACGGTAAGCAGGGAAGGACTGGATAGGGCAGGGAATGTGGCAAGGTTTGAGACAACCAGTATTAGAAACATGTCGAAGATTCAGGGAAACTCTGTCCTAGGGAAACCCGTGTTGAATGGGGTGTAAACAGATGTTTGGAGGCATGCGAGAGTAAGGAGGCCCATTAATCCTATCCTTAGATGGTTTTATCAACTGGCAGAGTCCATGGTCCAGACTCTGCAAATGTCAGACTGTTGCTAGAGCTTTGCTTCCTGTTTGGATAGACAACAACTGTGTATCTCCCCAGGTCCGGGGAAAGTAAGTCCACATGCCAAGGCTCATCTTGAGGCCATACTTAATAATTCCCAAATAAACAATTTCATATAAGTGATTTCAAATGTTTTAAGTGAAGATTATTTAACAATGGCTTTATTTGTGGCTTTCCTCATCCTTGCCTAATCATCCTTTATATTTATATAATGTCTTAGACTTTTCAAGATGCTTGGATACACAAGCTTACTTAGCCCCACCCCCACCCCCAGGAAATAGTTGGGATAAGATTACTTCCATTGGACAGATAGAGAAACTAAGTTTTGTCAAAATGAACTTATTCACCCAAGAAAAGAACGCTGGTCATTAGAACTGGTACTTGATTTATAGTGCTTGGTCCAATTCTAAGTCATGCCACCAACACAAGAATTAGAAATGCCTAGGTCTAAGAGGGAGGTTTAGAGGGGCATTTGGAAGGGAGATATGAAACAGTTGTCTGGTTTTGTAAAGGAAATCCATATTTAAAAAGGAAATTGAAAACTCCAACTCTAGATGTTCCTTGGACCCCTCAGGACATGGAGACTACATACATTCTTAATCAAAAATCACAAATGTCAATCTGTAAGACGAATTTTCTGAGTTCTCATAGATCTTTGCGCTACAAAAGTATTGTGGCCATAAACACATTTTAAAAATATCAGTGTCTTGAGTGCAGGACAACGTGTCGTGCAAAGTTGGTGAACTAATCCAATTCCTGCTTCTGTCTGACTGTGCTTCCTGCTTCTTGAGGTCTCTCTAATCATCCCCTCCTCACCTCTTCTTTCCTGGTCCTCAGTTCTCCTTCTCTGTTTATAGAATTTGGGATCTTGACATCACCACTATGGGTAGCTTGCTTTGCAATGAGCCTGCACCAGTCTCCAGGCAGGGGCCAGATAACCCCAGGCACCCTCTGACTCATACAGGGCCCCTCCTAGTCATTTCCTCCCGGTAAAATGACTTTGGGGTCCCACCCATCCTTTGTATGCCTGAGTAGGGCCACCTGACATGGGCAAGGCCTCTTCTGAACTTCCAAACTTAGGGATGAAAAGTTTGCACAGGGGATTGTCAACTTCCCAGATTCTAGGCAACTGGTTTCATGTCCTGGGTTTTTCCCTTTCTCTCCCTTCATGCCCACTCCCCACTATTTTCTTCTGCAACTGGTTTGAACTGTTCCTGAACAGAACGCCAATAGGTTCTTTGTCAGTGTTGCTAATAGCCACATTTTTAATAATTATTTTATTACCAAAATTACCACCACTCTTGTGAATGTTCAAATGTTACAGTAAAGGTATGTGAAGCTTGCACTTGATTTTTTTTGAGCAAAGCACCACTAGCTCCTTCCTGATGCTATCCTGTATTTGACATTGGGTAAGAATGGGCTGTGTATTGAAAAGTCTCTTGATTAGAGCAATAGTCCTCCTATAATGTTCAGGAGACCAGCTCAATTCATGGTGGTGGGCTCCTTTCTTGGAGGAAGGGATTCCAAATTCTATTTTCAGTGTTTTTAAGCCATAGACCAACTGGGCAGTGCCCCCTGAGCCCTAGGGGATCCAACTCACAAGTAGATCAGGAATGTATGTGGGTGCTAGCACTCAAATATTAAGTCCCTGATTCTTAATGCCAGATAAACTCTAAACTTGTACTTTTTCTCATTTTTCATCATATTTTTATTCATTACTGTTTAAGCTCTTTCATGACTTTTTCAAATTCCCAAATTCTATGGTACATCTATACAATGGAATACTATGCAGCTGTCAGGAGAAACAAAGTCATGAAATTTGCCTACAAATGGGTGGACATGCACATTTTCATGCTTAGTGAAATCAGTCAGAAGGATAAGGACAGATGTAGAATGACTGCATTCATCTGTGGGCTATATATATATATATATATATATATATATACATATATACAATATAATATATGTATATAATTATATAATTATACATATATAATATATAATATATATGTATAATTATATAATTTATAATTATATGTATAATATATAATATATATGTATAATTATATAATATATGTATAATTATATAATTATATACATATATTATATTGTATATATGTATACATATATCCCACATATGAATGGGGGATATATATATTATATGTATAATTATATAATTATATGCATATATTATATTGTATATATGTATATATATCCCACAGATGAATGCAGTCATTCTACATCTGTCCTTATCCTTCTGACTGATTTCACTAAGCATGAAAATGTGCATGCATATCATATATAATATATATGTATAATTATATAATTATATACATATATTATATTGTATATATATGTATATGTATATGTGTGTGTATATATATATATATATATATACCACAGATAAATGCAGTCATTCTACATCTGTCCTTATCCTTCATGGGGCAGAGCTGCTACTTGCTCTCCCTGTGCCCAGCCGCTCACAAGGAGCCCAGGAGAGATGGCGGGTTCTAGCCCTGGCCCGCCAGCCCAGCAGAGCCTTGCAACAAGCCAGACGACCCCCCCACTCCATGAGGGCCTCCATTTTCCACATCCGGACTTCTCTCTCGTCAGAACTCCACCCAGCAGACCAGCCTATCACAGTCCGGCTCATCGAAATCCACCCTGCTGCAGTCTTTTTAATCCGGCCCAGGTATGCTGATCCAGAGACAGACATGGGGCAGACTGCTACTTGCTCTCCCTGTGCCCAGCCGCTCACAAGGAGCCCAGGAGAGTTCTAGCCCTGGCCCGCCAGCCCAGCAGAACCTTGCAACAAGCCAGAGCGACCCCCACTCCATGAGGGCCTCCATTTTCCACATCCGGACTTCTCTCTCGTCAGAACTCCACCCAGCAGACCAGCCTATCACAGACCGGCTCGTGCGTCCAAGCGGCCGCGTGGTTCATTATTAAATGCTGGACTTAGAGATGACTACAAGAGTATGCTACCCGCAAGGCAGAGCCTGGCAAGCTACCCGTGTTGTATTTGATATGCCAAATACCAGTAACAATTATAGACCTCATTCTGGAGTGGATTGAGGCTCTTTATGTTCCTGGAGCAAGCAGATGCCCTTGGGCTCTACTAGCATGAGACAGGACATATGGAGATGTTACTGGGGCCCGCTCGAGCAAATCGATGAACAACGGGAAGACAGTGAAGACAGACAGTGATATAATATATACATATACATATATATATGTATATATATATATATAAATATATGAACTGATATATATATATATATATATATATATATATATATATATATATCATGCCCGAGAACAGAGGACTGGCTAAAGAAACTGTGGTTCATCTACACTATGGAATACTATGCAGCTGTCAGAAAAGATGAAATTATGAAATTTACCTGCAAATGGATGGACATGGAGACTATCATGCTGAGTGAAATTAGTCAGAAGGAAAAGGACAGATATAGAATGACTGCATTCATTAATAGGATATAAATAGATACCAGTGTTTTACTAAATGTGTGAAATGGTAATGGCAGATTAAAACTCACCATTGAATATACACAAAGAGGCTTAAGTGATAAACTATCTTCAGGGCTAGCCACAATGTGTAAAACAAGAGGGAGAGAGATGCAGAGACAGAGAGAGAGACAGAGAAGAGAGAGGAAACAGGGCTACCTGCTGTTGAGGCAGCCTGGGGGTTGGTGGGAGGGGGGTGGGGTACATTGGTGGTGGAAATGGGGCACTGGTGGAGGGATGGGTGCTGGAATACTGTATTACCAAGAACCAATTGTGAACACCTTTGTAATTGTATGTCTCACGGTGGTATAATAAAAATTAAAAAAAAAATAAAAATAAAAAATAATTCTAATCAATTCAAATTAATGTAAAAATCATAGTTTTAACCTGTAGAATTAAATATCACTTGTGTCACTTGTCAAAAAAAAAATATATATAACAGTTCTAGCCAGACTAGAATTGAGCATTGAATGTAGGCAAAGGGTTTTACATGATAACCCCTAAAAGTATGTAGGGCAATCCACAATGTGTAAGAGAAGGGGGCGAGAGAGAGGGGGAGAGAGAAAGAGAGAGGAATGGGGGTGGTGGTACTGGGAATAAAACTCCAGGCCGTAGGAAGATCTTAGGAGAGAGAGAAGAATTCTTGGTTCTATAGCTGGAAAAGCGCCTGCTAGAGAGCCAGGCTGGGGAAGGGGAGAGACTCTGGGGACAGTGGTGGAGGAAATGTGCACTGATGGAGGGGATGGGTGCTGGGCACTGTGTCATTGAAACCCCATCACGAGCAGCTTTGTAAATGTCTATCTCATGGTGTTATAATTAAAAATATTATTTTTTAAAAATTAAGAATAAGTAAATAAAAATAAATTTAAAAAAAAATTCTAATCATCGAGGGTTTTCTCCCGTTGGTGTTCTGTGTAAGTCATCCAATTTTGAGGGCCTATGTTCCACAAACTAACTTCTAAAATCATACCTAGCTTCTAAAATCAAAACCAAAATCTGGCCCATGGGAGAAAACTCCGGTGGTAGAGCACAAGCCTAAGATATATAACGTCTAGAGGTTTTTCGGGGTTTTTTGGCTGCTTAATTGACTCACCATGAGATACACAGTTACAAAGTCCTTTATGATCTGGTTTTAGTTATACAATCACAGTGTTCCGACATTCATCTCTCCACCAGTGCACATTTTCCAACATAATAATGCTATTAATTGCACTGCATTCCACGAAGAGCAGGAAAGTTTGGCGGGAGGGAGAGATAAAGAGGAGAGAAATGACATACAGAACCCGCCAAGTAGTTGAGGTGCGGGAGGGTGAGGGAGGTGGGGACATTGGTGATGGGAGATGGGTTTGGGTGGAGGGATGGGTGTTGGAACACTGTAGAACCAAAACTCTACATGAGCATCTTTCAATTGTATGTCTAAAACTGTGTAATAATATTTTTTGGGGGAATAATAACATTTAAAAAATAATAATGCTATTAATGATTATAATTATTATTCTGATTAAGAGCATTAATAATGCTATTATTATCTCAAATTTTTCCTATGTATGTATTGTTTATTTCTTCTTTGCTGATTTTATCATATTTCTATACCAACCACCACACTTTCATCCACAACAGAGTTTATTTCTGCTTTTGAGAATTGGAATGAAACTCATATTTTGGTATAATTTATAAAGTCAAGAGTAAGAGTCTATCAGAGTCAGTCTACCTGTTTTCCTCTTTTCCTCCCTGAGATCCAAGGAAGTCTTTCCTTTGAATTACTTTGCATATAGAGATGTTACTGGTGCCTGCTCGAGCAAATCGATGATGAACGGGAAGACAGTGATACAGTGATATTCAAATGCGCTCCTTGTGGTATTTGAATGTGACCAAAGTTTTTGCAAAAAGAAAACAAAGTCTCACCACTGAATACTATTAATTGGGAGGAATTTAGATATGTTCTCCTAAGCTTAACAGGATGCTTAAACAATTTAGTGCCTCATTGAAGTCTTAAAATTATCAGTGACAATTTTTCAAAGATAAATTTTGGCAGATGCAGGTAACCCCAAGCAGTGACCAGGGGGTCTGTGGTCCACTCGCAGCGATACTGAATGGCTCAGGACACCTGGGGGCCACTTTGCTGGCCAGGTGGTTCATACAGTGCTGCTCAGGTCCAGAGGCTCTAGGGGCCACCAAAGCCACTTCAGTGACGCCAGAATCACCAGGCCGTGTCCCGACGAGCTCAGGAGGAAGCTCGTGCTCTCGCTTGCCTGGCGTGTGTTCCTGCCCTTTGAGCTGTCTCCCAACTTGTTCTCTCTGTCACTCAGTCCTGCCTTCCTCTGCTTTGGCTGCACTCACAGGCAGGTCGTTCAGGGGTATTGGAAAGGTGCCTGCAGGGTACACCTGAACCATGTTTCAGTCCCAAGTCAGTGGGAAAGCAGGCAGACTCTCTCTGAGTAGTTAAGTTATGCTAACGAGGGAAAGAACACATGGCAGGAAGGCAGAACAACGGACTCTGCCATGGACACCTGCCCCACTTTGAGCCCTAGTTTGATCCTCCTGAGCCAAGAGTGATCCCTGAGCACCTCTGAGTACCACCCAACCCCTCCCCACCAAGAAAAAAAAATTAAAATCACACCTCGAACAAAATGCTTGTTTCATTAAGGATTCAAGTAGCTCATTGAGAACAAGAATGTTATCCATCCACGGAAGCAGACACAAAAGTTAAACCTCTTTTCTAAAAGAGAAGTTAGATGGAAGTTAGATGGAAAATAGTGTCTGGAAATCTTTATGATTTAATAAATCAGACTTATTAAATATGTGTGATATAAAGTTGGTTTGATCTTGTTTACAAATTCCAGACTCTTCAAACTGAGGTTTCAACAAAAAAAAAAACTAGAAATTTTCAAACCAGGAAAATAATAGGTTAGGACACGTACCATGGTTTAGCCCAGTCCCACATGGCCCACTCCTCACTGCTGGGTGTAGCCCCGCAGGCCCCCCAGAAGACCGGTGGCCCCCTGCACACCATGGTAGGTGTGTTCGCTGTGTATCACTGGAATCCCACACATACACACAACCCTGACACTGCTTTTGGAGCCCCCACACCCTTCTCCCCCCCACCCCCGCCCCCAAAGAGATCACTATTAATGGAAATTCAATTCAAAATATTGATCCAACCCAAGAAAGAAAACATTTACCTACATTACAAATCAGTGAAATTCAAATGAAATCCACATTATGATAGCACCTACATTTTATCAAAAGACAGGAGATAATGGAAATGTCCAGCCCCTGTAGAGAGGAACATTCTCGAGAAACTGGAAATAAAACTAACAGATGCTCTCTCTTTTTCTCTCTCTCTCTCTCTCGCTCACTCACTCACTCACTCACTTGCTCTTTCTCTCTCTCTGGCTCATTTGCTCGCTCTCTCTCTCTCTCTCTCTGGCTCACTTGCTCTCTCTCTCTCTCTCTCTCTCTCTCTCTCTCTTTTTTCCCACTCTGGAAAATCCCATATTTTCGGTTGAACATCTCTTTCTATCCCCCATCTTTCTAAATAAATTTTGTTCAATAAAATAAAACTATTTTTCTTCACTAGAAAAATAAAACAACCATATTCCACCTCTGTATATGCATGTATATACATATATATAGAGAGAAACAGATCATCTCTTCAAAATTATCTGTACTCCCGTGTTTATCACAGTGTCAGTGACAACAACTGAGGTATGGGAAAAAAACTAAATTTCCATCAATGGATGAATGGATAAAGAAAGCATGGTGTGCCTTACCTAACAACGGAATGCATTCTGAGAAAAACATCTTTGGGTCATTTCATCAAATGTCATAGAGCAGAGATCTTAAACTTTTTCCAATCAGGATCTCTTTTCTTCAAAGACATGCCTGATGTGTGAGTGCTAGCTGATGTACTTCAGTTCCCTTACATAGTTTATTTTAAAATAATGTTAAGTCATTGTATATTTATTGCGTATGAATAAAATAATGCTTAGTCATTGCATATTTTAATAGCTGGCAAGTTTTTTCTGTAGCACCTACATTCAGTTATATGACCCTATGTGGGTTTACAACCCACAGTTTAAGAAACTGGGTCATAGACTATAACTCTACAAGCCTAGATGGTATCACCTGCTACACCTGCAGCTGTTTCCATTAGACCATTAAATGTGAGCTTCGTCACTAAGTGACACATAACTATATTTAAAGTGGAATGTCATTGATCCCCCTTCTTCCTAAAACACGCAGTTTTGTCACTTACAACAACATGGATAAACCTCAGGGACGTAATGCTAAATGTGGCAGAGAAAAACAAATACTATATTGAAACACTACATACAAAATCATTTTATTTTTTAAAGAAATCATCTCATGGAAACAGAATAGAAAACTGCCAAGAGATGGGGTGGGGAAATAATGAGGTTTTTGAGGACATTTTTGGAAGGGCCTTTGGGTCACACCTGGTGATGCTCAAGGGTTACTTCTGACTCTGCACTCTAGAATTCTCCTGCGGTGCTCAGGGGACCATATTGGAAGCCAGGGATCAAACTCAGGTCTGCCACATGCAAAGCAAATGCCCTCCTCACTCCAACCCTGAGGTTAATTTATTTTTTAGGTACAGACCTTTTCTTAGACAATTAGTTTGACAATCCAATGTAAAAATGACTATAATTGATAAAACTCTGTTGTATAATAGGTATTCATTAAACAAAAAGAATTTAAAAGTTCTCACCAGAAAGTAAATGTTTGAGGTACTGATTATTAGCTCGATGGAGGAATTTTCATAACATATGTACATAGTCATAATTTTATACACTTTAAACATTTAATGATTCTATAAGTCAATTTGTCCTCAGTAAAACTATGGGAAGGAAGCATTTAAACTATCATGTCTCCTAATACTTTATTAGGTGCTAAAGCATTTATTCAATTTAGGATGTATTTCTTGTTTATGAATAATTGAGATGAGCCCATCTTACATTTTGAACATTTCTCTCAGTGCATGCTCTTTTTGCTTTACTTTAGGTACCAGCAGAGACCACACATCTTACTCAACAACTTCCCCACCACCGCCTCCCCCCAGCCCACCCAGCCACTCAGCCACCGTTACCAGCGTCTCACCCAACACAGTCATCTGTCCCGAGTCTCCCTCCCAGGAACATGAAACCTGCATTAGACCTAAAGTAGGCAAAAAGTTGTCTGACCTTTTCTTTTGTTGTTGTTGTTTTCGTTTGTTTGTTTTTGTTTGGGGTCCACACCAGGCTGAGAGTTCCATGGTAGCTTTAAGGACCTTGAAGGGAGGCAGCTAGCAGGGGAGATGAGGGACTTTTATATCTGGCTGAGCAGACTCTTTAAAACCCGCAACAAACCCTACGGCCTGAGCAACGTTTTCATGTTTTCTAGTTCATGTTTCCCTTAGGGGTTCATTTAGAGAACATCTTCACTGCTCTTTTTCCAGTTCTGAGTAATTCTTCTGGCCAGGCACCTCCCCATCACCCCTACCACCGTTATCTTCACCACCATCACTACCATATTCCGCTGGCATGTGCTAGGAACCGTCCTAATAATTCCTGTAAATTATTGATTGCATATGTTATTTCAAAGATGAGGAAATTCTCCAGTATCGTTTTTTAAAAATTGATTTAAAAAATTAAGCCAGTGCAGTTGTCTTTCATCTTTCAGATTTTTTTTAATTGTGTGTTAAATACTAGAAAACTTACTCAACTCTGCTGTTGCTTAAATTTCCTTAGTATTGTTTTAGAAATGTCTAAACTATTTGCATTTTTGTGTATGGACTCCTCATCCATGATTGACTAAAATAGGTGGTTGAGAAAAAATAATGAGTGTAACATAATACAATGCTGTGTCTAAAAAGAAATACCTAAATTACAGTAAATATACATTTTTATGGCCGATCTGATTAGATATATCTCTAATCTTCTAGAAAACTGCTTTACATGATTTTCCTTTACCACAAATAGTTAATGTCCACAAATATTTAGTTCAAGTTTTTTATCCTTTACTTTAATTTCCCATTAGGTTGATAGATTGATGTTCTCCCCATGCAAAATAGAATCTTTTAATAAATATATCTGACTAATAACTTTCGCTTAACCATATAAACTATTTACAGCAAGAGTCAAAAGCACATTTGTTGTGGGCAGCATACTCTTTGTCTTATGGTATTGTGCCTTCTTTGAATTATAGGCTTAAGACTATAATTTACTAGAATGTGTTAACAGCAGCTTGGTGACTATTATCATATGGGGCTTCATTGTGCATTTGTAAGAATTGCATATTCAAGACATTTGAGTTTATGAATAGTAATTTAAAGACAAATATCCATGATATCTGGCTGCCAAGTAAGATTACATTCATGATATCTAGATTTCAAGGAAGACTATAAGACACCAACCTACTTGTAAAATGTATAAGACCTAAATACTAGTTTATTTAAAATAATATATGATATTATATACAACTGATATCTATATAACTTAGTTTGCATTCATGTTAATTAAATCTTATTGCTTTTTCTTAATTTTTCTACTATATTAGGGTTTTTTTAGTGAATTCAAAATAGTTTTTATTGAAAGAAATTTACTTAGAGAAGTGTGAAAACAGAAAGAGAGGAATATATGCTTCAGAAAGAACATGGGTTTTTCAAGAGAGGAAAAGAACTTTGTGCTATTATATTTTTATCTTAATAGTTTTGAATTTTATTATGTGACCCTACCCCAGCTACTGACTTCAATTAGCCTTCTTGATCCTGTGTAACTCTAGTGATAAATTGTAATAAAAAACTTGACCATGAATTCCTAGAATTTTAGAAGAATAATGGTCTTTGACACATCTCTTCGACTCCACTGTTCTCCCTGCATTAACATACACCTCAGAGACCTGGGCCCTATGAAAGCAGGATAAGAATGCTATTCGGGTCTCCCAGAGAGGAATCGAAAGAGCTATGCTTGGAATATCACCCCTCACTCAAGTGAGAGAAGGAATTCGGAGTTCTGACCACCCTCACTATTCCAGAATCAGGGACGCTGTCTCGTTTGCCAAGGTATCGAAAATCAGATGGGCTGGACATGTAATGCAATTTGGGGATGACCGCTGGACTAGAGCTGTTACCGACTGGATCCCACGGAATGTCAAAAGATCACGTGGCCGCCCACCTACAAGATGGTCAGACTTCTTTGTCAAGACCCTGAAGGAACGGTTTGAGGCTCTTCATATTCCTGAAGCAACCAGATGCCATTGGGCTACATTGGCACGTGATAGGGTCCAATGGAAACGTTACTGGCGCCCGCTCGAGCAAATCGATGAATAACGGGATTCAAGTGATCAAGTGATCAAGTGAATGGTCTTTGGATTGAAGAAATTGTGGAGAAGAGTATTTTTTACCATTCCTGCCAGTTGGAAGGTTCAGACAGACCTCTAATATGTTTTATAATTTACTAAAAGGACTGGCAAGACTCATCTTACAGTAATATTTGTTCATGGTTAAGATTTATTACAGTAACATTCTCCATCTAGAGAAGACACAGCTGAAAGCCGACACGCTAAGAGCACTTCTTACTCCAGCTACCAAATTCAACATGGTATGTTTCAGGACAGCCCACAGAGACCATTTTGCAGAGGCATCATCTACCTAGCAACTCTCAAAATACCGGACTTCTACAAGGAAACCAGATGCTCACCATGATCACACTGTTGTAGAGTCTAGGCAGAGCAGAGCGCTCACCAATTAGGCAGATTTTCGTAAGAGTACAGGTAGTTTTTTGGAAGCTGAGTTTCCAAGATGCAAGCTCAGGACCAATCTTGTTAGCACATTCCTCTAAAGAATGAGAAGCCTTAGGTCTGCTACATTAACTCTTTTCTGCAACTTGTTCCCTAAAAATCCATTAGGATATGGCAGACAGATAGTTGTAGGTGAAGATAGGATTTCAGAAACAGACCTGTGGTCTTTATGGTTACATTTTACAGAAGCAGGTTATTTTATCAGCATTTTAGTGAATTCTTGCAAAGTTGAAAGGGCCAGGCCCTGCAGGCAGGCTCAAGCTAGTTCTTGTATTATTCTCAGCAGAAATTAGCAAACCCACCCATTGAAATAAACTTTATCTTATTCCCCATTCATATATTATCGAGTGTTTCTAATTGGAAAATCTTATTTATCTAAGACTATTCTTCACAAAATGCATGTTCTCAGAACAAAGATGACGAGAAATAGTTTTATATGTTATAATCCCTACAATATATCTCTAATTTTGAGATAGAGGAATTGAGGAAGTGAAAGGAACTATAAGGTTATTTTTATTCCAAAAGTGAAAATGTAATGTAAAGTCCAATTAAGCTTCCACCGGAAAGATCAAGTTAATTCCAAAATGAAGAAATAGCTGACTTGGAAACTTTCTCCCCACGTAAGGGAAGTTAGTTAAGATGCAAAGAGGAAATGAAAGACAAACGGGTATTGATGTTTAGGTTCAAATGCTTTTTATTTCTTGTGAGAGGGAAGTTTATGGGATTAGCTTTAAGTAAAAGAATCAATACGGATGTTTCTGTGCTTGTGGAACTGAACACCCTTCAGAATACACTCATGGGAATTTCCCTGGAGCGCCCTCTGCTGGCCAGCTGGTGCCACCCGCACTCCAATCAAAGATCTAACCCTTTTTGTTTTCCACTTCACTTGTATCACTTGTTGTTCATCGATTTGCTCGAGTGGGCACCAGTAACATCTCCTATTGCAAGCAAGTGTAGCCGAAGGGCATCTGTTTGCTCCAGGAACAAATGTTGACTGTTTTCCACACATTCAACAATTTTTTATGTCACGATTTTGTGCCTTTATAATAGTGCTCAGGGAATATCAGCAAACACAACAATATCCCTTTCCCACATAGAGCAGGGAGCAAGGGACCCAAGAATGGAAAATAATAAACAGGAAAGGATGCGGAAGTATCTAGTGCTATGGGCGAAAATAGATCAGGGTTAAGTGGCGTGGTCTGAGTTGTGGCACTGGAGACAGTGTGTTGCAATTTTGAACAGAGACGTGAGTGTATCCTTTTAGAGAAATACCGAACTTCTCAAGAAAGTAAAGAAGTTAGAAGATAGGCTGAGGAAAACTGTTGGAAGCAGATGAGAGCGAACAAAACAAAGTTTTCAAATGTTCAAGCTGGGGTGAAGGTAGATGGGTCTCCGACAGAGCAAGGGAAAGAGAAGCGAGAGAGGAATCAGCCTACAGGCCTCGTGGTGCATGGTAGAGATTAAGCTAGTGGGTTGAGTAAGATGGGAATGTTTCTTAACACAGGTTTTTATGAACATGACCTTAATAGCTTTGCTGAAGCAGTTAGACAAGATGTAGAGATGGTGAGGCTAGAAGGATTGTACTACAGGTTGGGAATTTGCCAGCATGGATAAACGGGGTCAGCCTGGCTCTCATTGGGTCCCCAAGTCCACCAGGAGTGATGCCTCAGTGCTGAGCCAGAAATCCCTGAGCAATGCTGAAGTGGAGGCACTTCACACAGAGAGGGTGGCAGTGAAGGTGGGGAGAGTTGTCGAGATTTTGGATATTTTTTGAAGCCATAGGAATTTGCATTTGATACTAAAGGAAGATGAAAGTGGTCCATAAGGAAGATTCGGGGTCTGAGGAGCTATTCCAAAATCAAGGATACTGTCTCATTTGCCAGGGCATCAAAAATCAGATGGGCTGGTCATATAATGCGATCTGGAGACGACCGTTGGACTAGAGTTGTTACCGATTGGATCCCATGGGACGTCAAAAGATCACATGGCTGCCCACCTACAAGATGGTCAGACTTCCTTATCAAGAACCTGAATGATTGGTTCGAGGCTCTTAGTATTCCTGAAACAATCAGATGCCATTGGGCTGCACTGCCACGTGATAGGGTCAAATGGAAATATTACTGGCGCCCGCTCGAGCAAATCGATGAATAACAGGATATCAAGTGATCAAGTGATAACAAACAATAACACACATATATGCATTATATGTCATATGTGTGTTACATGTGTATATATGTTTTATGTATTGGAGAGTCATATGCCTATATGCCACCCTTTAAACCATGAGGCTGGTTAAGATAACCAAGAGGATGAGAATACCTAGAGAAGGGCCCGGTCCTGGAATGCTCCAACTCGGCTTGGTCTTGGGAAAAGAGAAACCAGCTGAGGTGACTACAAAGGTGCCAGCAGTACAGTGGGGGAAAACCCACAGTGTGATATCTGCCAGGCAAGTAAAGAGACAGTTCCCAAGGAGGAGGTGAGAGATGGTATGGAAGCAAAGAGCAAAAAGTGAGGAGTGGGGAGGTCAGTGGGGAAAATCTCGGGAGTGCTGGGGAGATGTGTCTCACTGAAGTAGCCTGATCAGAGCATGGGCAGTGAGGACTCTGAAAGACAGAACTCAGACCGTGCTTTTTCTTCAAGATATTAGATTGCTTTTCTGTTTGTTTGTTTTATTGTGTTTTGAGGTCACACCTGGTGATGCTCAGGGGTTACTCCTGGCTCTACACTCAGGAATCACTCCTGGAGGTGCTTAGGGGACCATATGAGATGCCAGGGGATGGAACCTGGGTCGGTCTCATGCAAGGCAAATACACTACCCTCTGTACTATCACTCCAGCCCTTTTGAGTTGGTTTTCCATTGTAGTTTAGTTTACAATAGCACTGACTTTATGGTTTGAGGGTACAAAGTTATGCACTTCCCGATCACCAAAATGTCCAAGACCCTCCACTAATGTCATGGCGTCTCTTGACCCCTTACCTCATGCCCATTTGGTAATGTGAGTTTTGTAGTCCACAGCCAAGGCCTTGTTATTGTCCAACACCATCTATTCCATCATTTGTTTTTGTATGTATCACAGATGAGTGAGACCATCGGACATCTGTCCTTCTTCCCATGACTTTGCTTAATAAGATAAGCACCAGTTCTATCCAAGTTGATAGTATTTTACAAAAGAAGAGAGAAACAATGAAATAGGGCAGTTACTCGTGGCAAAAATGCAATCAAGGAATGGGGAAGGGGCGCAGAAAAGAATGATATCAAGACTTTTTTTTTCACTTAGAAGAAGAAATAATAACATGTTTATAGGCTGGTGGGAATAACCCAGTAAGAGGAGGAAATGATTATGGTGGAGAGGAGAGAAATCTGAAAATCAAGGGTGAGAGCAACTGGGATCTAGAGCTCAGAAGAGACTCTGGCTTCCCGAGAACGCAAATAACTGATAAGGTTTTTCGCTCTTCCTGGGATCTAGAGTCACTGCAGCCAGCTACACTGCTTCCCAGAAGTCCCTTGTAATTATGTTATTCCAGTCAGGATATGTTAGGAATGAACAATATTTAAAACTGGATGAGAATTAGAACTTATAAATATACATTTTAAAGAAAGCAATAAAGACCCAAGTTATGCTGTATTTTAAATTGTATTTTTTCCCCACCTAGTGGTGAAAAATCACCAAGTTACATTTTTGGCTACTTAGACATCCAACGAGGTCAAAAGAATATGCTTATCGCAAGTACTATTCAAATCAACATCTTCAGTAACACACGCTTCTTGGAACCATTTTTTAAAAATTCCCTATCATTTGAATGTTGTAACTAAATCTTCTAAATACAGAAAGCAGAGCCAAGGACTTTGGTATACTAAACACATCTGTGGTTATTAATAGTACTCAGACAGGAAGAGTGAAATCATAAGAGATAATACATAATGAGAGGTGACTAAGGTTGGAAAAAAGTGATTATCAGTTCTAACGGTGAGGTCATTCATAGTGTAAGAGTTTGGGCTCTACAATTAGAGGAAAAGTAAGAACTTTACCATTAGAACTTTTATAAAAATGCTTACAAGTTTCTGGAATTTAAAACTTAGATCAGTTCTACATTAGCAGATTCAGACCTAACTCCATTTGGAGAACATTGCCCGACAGAAGTCCTCATTTGAAATTTCCTCATGTGTTAAATATACGAAATCATGTTTTATTTTATTTATTTATTTATATTTGGCTTTTTTAGGTCATACCTGGTAATGCTCAGTGGGCACTTCTGGCTCTGCACTCAGGAATCACTCTGACCAGGCCTGGCAGACCGTATAAGATGCCGGGATTGAACCGGGTCAGCCATTGTCATGGTACACTGGGTACGCGACAAAATCTGGGAACAGGGTATAGGGATCCCCTTCTGCCCCAGAGGCTTGGCAGCTGGAGGACCGGACAAAAACACGAGAATCCAGCAAAGTTCCAAAAGGCTTTACCCTCACAGGTTCTGGTATATAATCCAATAACAGGAACCCCCATGGTTTAGGTTCCTGGCTGGGCCCCGGCAATGTGTAAGTTTAGAATCTTAAACCGAGATGGCCACCACCACGTATTAAGGCCCAACAGGAAGGAGAGACGGAGAGGAGGAGGAGCAGAGAGCAAGAGAGAGCCAAAATGGCCAAAAAGCCCTTTCTCCTTTCTCCTAGCTTATTTTATACATAGAAGCCCGCCAAAATCTTCCAGCCCAGCCCATGGTGGACTGGGCTATCTAGAGATGAAGCCAGGTAAATGACCCTATTGAAATGTAGATCTTCAGGTGGGCTTTATTGCTCAAACTTTACAAATGCCAGAGGTGACTCCCTAAAATAAAATCTCCCTAGCAGAGAGGGGAGGGGCTGCATCTCTGAACCAGAAAGCAGTTCAGAATATACCTTGTAGAGAATGGCATTAATAATTCTTACCATGAATATATAGCCAGCTGATCCCTGACTCTAGATCCCACTAAGGTCCAAAATTCATCAGAATAATTCACTTTGGCATTACCTTTAGAGTCAGAGACACATCAGTATATCTGGAGGCACACTAGCATATCTCTTTGAACAAGGAGAATTGATTACATTATGGTTGATCCAAGCGTGGCCAAGTACTCTTGGTATATCTACATGTATGTCCCACCCAGGGACCCATGAGAGCAGAAAGAATATAGAACTTGGGCAAGTGAGATTTATAATATTCATGATAAAAATCTTTATGCCATATCACTATATCACTGTCTTCCCATTGTTCATCGATTTGCTCTAGTGAGCACTAGTAACATCTCCATTAGTCCTGTCACAAGCAAGTGCAACCCAAGGGCATCTACTTGCTACAGGGACAGGAGGAGCCCGAAACCATTCTTCAGGTTATGGAACTGAGGTCCATAATAGTTACTGTCTTTGGCATAAAAAGTAAATAAAACACGGTAGCTTGCCAGGCTTTACCATGTAGGTGGTATACTCTCAGTAGAAGGCTCTCAACCCGAGCATTTACTGATGAAACTTAAAGGGGGAAGATCAGGTTTTCTCTTGGATGGAGCTCTGAGGAACTATGCAGTCTGGACGTTGAGAATGACTAACTGTATGCCATATAAAATTATGAAATTAATCCAATTCTGCCCAAGCTCCCATTGTGTCTGCTCGGAGATTCCCTAAGCGCACATAAACTAAGTGTAGCTGGAAGAGCTAAGTGTAGCTCTTCACATAGCTAAGTGTAGCTGAAGCCTAGGGCTCGTAGGGTGCGTCACCCAATAGGCCACATGCAAGGCAAATGCCCTCCAAGCTGTACTATTGCTCCAGCTCCAGAAAGAGTGTTTTAGAGAGAAATTCACAGGATTTCATTTCTCAGTAATGGCAGGAACAGAACAAAAGTTATGTCAGTTAGATTTTTTTCTTTCTTTAAAAAAATACTAAAAATGAAGAGCTAATTATGAATAACAACTGTGGTGTAAAGGTCAACAGCTTTAGATATTTAAAGTGAGAAACTAGAACTCTAATAGTTTTCTAAAAATAACAACCAGGGCCAGTGAGATAGTACTGTGGGTACTTGCTCTGCAACAGCTGACTAGGGTTCAATCTTCAGCATTCTATATGGCTTCCTGACCACCACCAAGAGTGATCCCTGAGTGCAGTCATGAGTAAGTCCTGAGCACCACTGAGTGTGGCCCAAAAAACAAAAAACTAAACTAAAGGTTTAAATGACAGCCATATTAAGCGGACTTCCCTTTCCCTCTGGAGTTATGCATGCTATAGCAGGAAAGCAAAAGCCTTTCCTGAACAGCTATTACTCTAACAACTAGGAAGCTCACTTTTCTTCGCCTTGACTGTCCCCCTATTTGGCTTCCTGAGACTTGGCTTGGAACTAAGTTGACTGTCTTTTTATTTTTTTCTAGTGAAGGCTTTTTGTTTTTTAAATATTTTATTATACCACCATGAGATATACAATTACAAAGATGTTCATATTTGGGTTTCAGTCATACAGTGTTCCAGCACCCATCCCTCCACCAGTGCCCATTTCCCACCACCAATGCCCCCGATTCCTCTCTCCTCCCTAACCTGCCTCTATGGCAGGTTCTTTATCTCTTTTTCTCTCTCTCTCTCTCTCTCTCTCTCTCTCTCTCTCTCTCTCTCTCTCTCTCTCTCTCTTTCTCTCTCTCTCTCTCCCTCTCTCTCTCTTCTCTCTCCCCCCCTCTCTCTTCCTTCTCTTACACACTGTGGATTGCAATACATACATTTAGAGGTTATCATGTGTATCTTTTTGCTTATATTTAATGCTCAGTTCTAGGCTGGTATTATCACGTTCGACAATTATTAGCACACTGTTCCCTTCTCTGTCTTACCTTACCTCTAACTCCCACACATTTGTGGTAATTTCCACCTTTGGCAAGAACTCCTAATCCATGTTTCGCCTGACCTTGGATATTGGTATCATAATATGTATATATATATATACACATATTATGTATATATATACATAAGAATGTATCATAATATGTATATACACATATTATTATTTGTATATATACATATATTATGATATGTGTATATCTACATATATACATATTATGATTTTAATATAATATATTGAATATATTTATTTAATATATTTATATTAAATATAAATATATATTTATATAAATATATAAACATATATTTATGTCGTGCAAATAAATACAATCATTCTATATCTATCTTCTCAAACTTCTGACTAATTTCACTCAACACGATCCTCTCCATGTCCATCCATTTATAGGCAAATTCCATGACTTCATTTTTCCTAACAGCTGCATAGCATTCCATTGTGTAGATATACCACAGTTTCTTTATCCAGTTTACTGTCTTTTTAACCTCTTTGTAAGCCTTTTCTCAATTCAAACCTACGTTTTGTTGGAACTTAACTTACATAGTTTGATCTGTGCCCCCAATATTCACCTTTATTTCTTCCTCATCTTCCTCTCCTTTTATTCCTCTCATTTATAGTTTTACTATTTTATGTTTATTGAATGCTTAAATGTTTACCTATTATTATTATTATCATCATCATCATCCATTCAGACCCATATAAAATAAGCAAGATTTATGTGGATCCCTGAATCAATGAGTACATGCCAACAGGTAATAAATGGTTTGCATAAATATGCTGGTACATACATAAGAATGTGTTCTGCACAGTATGCCAATAATTGTCTAAAGTGCTAATATCAACCCAGAACTGAGCATTAAATACAGGCAAAAAGATAAACATGACAGCCTCTTAATGTATGTATTGTAATCTACAATGTGGAAGGGAAGGAAAAGAGAAAGAGAAAGAGAGAAAGAGAAAGAAATAAAGAACCTGCAGTAGAGGCAGGCTAGGGGAGAGAATCGAGGACATTGGTGGTGGGAAATGGGCACTGTGGAGGCATGGGTGCTGGAACACTGTACTGACCTAAAACCAAATATGAACATCTTTTATTTTTATGAAAAAATAAAAATAAAAAAATTACCCAGTTAAACACATTGACAAAAAAAAAAAGATGTGTTCTGCACATATCCAACATTTGGTGAGTATTTTTTATTCATATTGCCTACACCCAGGACTCTGTCCCATGGGCCCTGGATGGTTGGTGGTCTGACATAGAAAAAGACTGGGGGGCTGAAGCGATAGCCCAGCGGGTAGGGCGTTTGCCCTTGCACGCGGCCGGCCTGTGCCGGTCTGGGTTCGATCCCGGCATCCCATATGGTCCCCGAGCACTGCCAGGAGTAATTCCTGAGTGCAGAGCCAGGAGTAACCCCTGAGCATTGCCGGGTGTGACCCAAAAAAGAAAAAATAGTAAAAAGAAAGAAAAAGTCTGGGCCCCCTGGGATGAACCCAGAGTCACGGCAGAGTCTGGCAAGCTACCCATGGTGTATTCAATACGCCAAAAATAGTAACAATAATGGACCTCATTCTCAACGAATGGAGACATTACTGGCACCAGCTCAAGCAAATCGATGAACAACAGGAACACAAGTGACAAGTGACAGCATCGTAGGAAGTAAACTGCAAGTCCAGTAGTCTCGCTTCACCTTCTTTTTCCTAATTGGTATTTTTTTTTTAACAATTGCTTATTTATTTATTTATTTTTTGCTCTTTGGGTCACACCCGGTGACGCTCAGGGGTTACTCCTGGCTTTGCACTCAGGAATTACTCCTGGCAGTGCTCGGGGGACCATATGGGATGCCGGGGATTGAACCCGGGCCAGCACAGGCTGGCCATGTGCAAGGCAAACGCCCTACCCGCTGGGCTATTGCTCCGGCCCCCTAATTGGTATTAAGCCATTAACTTTAGTACTGAAAGTTTATATTCTTTCTTACTGTTCCTAGAATGCCATTACATCATACACAAGAAAGAATTATTTTTATAGCTTTCTGAAAATGACAGAATAATAAATTAACTAGCAAAGTGACAGGATTGTTCCTCAAGGGACTTACAGGCTCACTGTGGGAAGAGAAACCTGAAAGCAATTATTATTTAACATTATTTTATATATGTATATTATATATTATATCATATTATATATTATTTATGTATAAATATATATTATATAATATATTTATATTTGCTTTTTGGGTCACACCCGGCAATGCTCAGGGGTTACTCCTGGCTCTGCACTCAGGGAATTACTCCTGGCAGTGCTCAGGGGACCATATCGGATGCCAGGGATTGAACCCCATCGGCAGCTTGCAAGGCAAATATCTACCTGCTGTACTATCACTCCAGCCCTATTATGTAATTTTAAAAATTCAGAACAAACACTGTAAGGGTCAGAGTGATAGTACAGTCGGCAGGTGCTTGCCCTGCACACCGCTGACACAGATTCAATGCCTGGCACCACCTGGCACCACATACCACCTCTCGGGCCCTGGCATTGGTGCAGAAACAGGAGTAAACCCTGAGCACCACCAGGTAGGCCCCCTCACAAAATAAAACCAAAAAACCCTAAAATGATCACTTTAATAGCAAAAAATCAAAACAACAATTTTAAGGAGTAAAATTTCTGAAACTTCATGAAGTTTTCAGACTAGAGGTATCTTAGGATAGCGGGTCATTATCATGAGTATAAGTCTATGTAAAATTTTTATCAGTAAAATAAGGGGCAAGATGCAAACAAGGGGTCAACTGGAAAAATTATAATGAGATTGTAGATTAATGTTAAAGATGTTATTGAGATTGGATACCAATTATTTGTAATATCCACATCCGATATAAGCGTCAATTTTTCTCTTGCTTTGCAGTCAACCTGAGTATAGAAATGGGAGTAGAAATCATTCTGTTAGACATGAGGGGGAGTTTCTGGGCTAGGTCCCAGTACTTTTTAAACGTATTGAAATGATTGTAATGAACAGTGTGGAGCCCAAGTCACAAATGATGGAGGTAAAGCCAGCAGGGGACCATCTGAAAACAAAGGATGGAGTCAAGGATTAGAACCGCTTCTCTTTGATATCAACAACCATAGGATCAATAGAATGCCTTAAGGATCCCAGCACTGAATTAGTTCCTGCCAGTTTATTGGAAAATTTATCACTGCCCTGACACAGAGAATTGTTTGCCTATGCAAGACTCAAGTTCTCCAGTCTTCCACATATTTTACAGCAGTAGCAGCATAAAGATAAGGAAAAATTCTATTCTAATGGCATTTGAAGTCTTCAATCAGGGAAGAGATGAAAGAGAAAATAATCATTCAAAATTGTATCCTGTAAAGAAAGTGTGGTACATCTACACAATGTCAGAAAAATGAAGTCATGAAATTTGCTTATACATGGATGGACACAGCGAGTATCATGCTGGGCGGAAATGAGTCACAGGGAGAGGAATGGACATAGAATGATTGCACTCACTTGAGGGATACGAAAAAACATACTATGAGACTAACACCCAAAGACAATAAAACCAAGGGTCAAGACTGGTTTATAGTAGGAAGCTTGCCACAAGTTATGGGGAGTCCAGTTAGGAAGGAAAAGGGACCACTATGTCTGTGTTACTTGATCACTTTGAATAAGAAATAGGTCCTGAAAGGAGGCAAAGAATATGCATGATTCCCTTGTAGTAACAGTATTGCAAATGGTTCCCCTTTAATGCCTAGAAGGGAAAAAAGGAGAAAAGAAGAGAAATGTACCTGCCAAGAGACAGGCTACAGGAAACCGGGGACGCTGGGGTAGGAAATGTGCACTGGCGAAGGGATGGGTGTGGGGACATTGTACGACTGAAATCCAATTATGAATAACTTTGTAACTGTATTTCACAGTGATTCAATTATATATAATTAATTGAATATACAATTGAATATATATTCAAATATATATATATTTTATTAAACTCTGATCCTGTTCTTTTCTGTTTTACCTTGAAGTGTGAATATCTACTGATTCTCTCTTAAACTTTTCTTTCCTGTTTCAGAAGTCCTGTAAATGAAGAAAATCAAGGTACTATCATGCACTCAGATGGTAAGGGGCAAAAGATTTATCTATTTTTTTTTTTGCAATCTCATACACAGAAATTTGAATTAAACAGTGTGCTAATATTTGTCAAAAGTGATAATGCCAGCCTAGAACTGAGCATTGAATATAGGAGAAAAGATATACATGATAATCTCTAAATGTATGTATTGCAATCCACAATGTGTAAGAGAAGAGAGAGAGAAAGAGAGAGAGAAGAGATAAAGAACTTGCCATAGAGGCAGGCTGGGGCGGGGAGGGAAGTGGGGACATTGGTGGTGGGAGATGGGCACTGGTGGAGGGATGGGTGCTGGAACACTGTATGACGGAAGCCCAAACATGAACATCTTTGTAATTGTATATCACATGGTGGTGTAATAAAATATTAAAAAAAAGAAATTTGAATTAATTATCTTAGGATAGCAGGTCATTATCATCAGTATAAGTCTATGTAAAATTTGTATTACTTGTTTATTCTTTTCTGTCTCCACAACCTCCTCCTTTTACTCTCTTCTTATCAAAACAAATTATTTTATTTTTAATTTTTTATCGAATCACAGTGAGAGACTCAGTTTCAAAATTGTTCATGGTTGGGTTTTAGGCATACAATGTTCCATCACCTGTCCCTTTACCGGCGTACATTTCCCACCACCAATGTCCCCAACCAAAACAAATATTTTAAGGTATTGAAAGTGTAGATGTCTATATTTTCTTCAGATACGATTGTATGTGAGCACACTTCAATGTAAATGCTTCTAGTTTTCTTTGGTCTTCTCTTTATTCAGCATTTATATTAGGTCATTCTTATGACCTAATATAATGGTTTGAGCTCTTTATGTTCCTGAAGCAAGCAGATGCCTTTGGGTTCTACTAGCATGAGACAGGACATAAGGAGATATTACTGGTGCCCGCTCGAGCAAACTGATGATTAACGGGAAGATAGTGATAGTGATTCAGCATGATGATTTGGGGAGAGACCCATGTTTGAATTTGTGCTTTAACCAGTGCCTTGAATGGAAAGCACTCCTGGCATGTGGTCCATGCAGAGAGACCTCCAGCACACTGCTCCTGTGGAGAGGACTGCAACACACTTGTTCACTAGTGTTCTCAGAGATCCCATGTGGATCTCTGAGATACTAAAATAACCAGCAGTAGATGGATGCTTGCAAGCTATGAAATGTTTGGTCTTTGTAGGGTGGAGCTCTCTGTTTTAGCTATGTCCCTCATCCCATTAGCAGGGGAAGAAGATTCCAAAATTCCCACATTTCATGAACATGTAGCATTTTTTCTAGTGTTGCCAATCTGCTATGTATAAAATAATATCGAATTATAATTTTCTTATCTACTATTGAATTTTAGAACTGTTTACTAGTTTTGTGGTTTCTTCTTCAGTGTATTGCCCATGCATATCCTTTGACTGCTGTTCCTTGGGGTGGTATATTTTTCTGATTGGCTTGCAGGAGTCCTTTATAGTTAGACATTATTCATTTCACATCAGATATAAACATTGCAAATTCTGTTAACTATTAATTTAACTCCTGCTGTTATCAGTGAACAACTATTTGGCATAATCAAACTGTTAACTATTGATTTAACTCCTGCTGTTACCAGTGAACAACTATTTGGCATAATCAAATTAAGTAAAATTTAATTTATAATGGAGATAAAATCCCATATTTTTTCTTTATCCCGCAATTTTAAGATTTGTATGAATGTTCTTTTTCCCAGTGAACTTTATCCTTGTAATCTTGTTTTTCCCTCTCTTTTCAGACAATCTATGAAGAGTTAGTAAAAATCGTATTTTATAGCCTTTATTAAGGTTCCATTTTTCTAATTACCATATTCTGGACGAGCTATTTTTCTTTTGGTTTACCGCCTTTATGCTCTGTCAACTCTCTGAGTCTCTTTGTATCTATATGTATTCATTATATGTGTGCATCTGTGTAAATTTAACTTTCAGTTCTCAATTCTTCTCCATTAGTCTATCTTTCTAATACCAGAATCACACTTTTTAGTAATGTTGATCTTTATCTTATTCCTTGATAATTAGTTGATATTTCTGAACACTTAAGCAATAAAATATTTTAACCTGATTCATTTGATTTGATTCATGAAAGAAACGCCTTTGGAAAAAATAACAAAAGTATGAAATCATTGTAATTTTTCTTTTTTTTCAGTTTTTATTGAGGCACCATGAGTTACAATATTGTTAATAATAGTGGTTCATGACTACAATGTTCCAACTTTACAATCACTACCAGAGTGCCAGTGTTGCTACACCATGTCCCAGAGTCCCCTCCCATTTACCTGCTACTCCATTCCTTGGTGAACCGAGTTCTGTAGGCTGACTTTCAGATTTTGTTGCTCTTGGCCATTTGCAATTTCCTTGCTATTTTTATTTCTTCCTTCCTTCCTTCCTCCCTTCCTTCTTTCCTTCTTTCCTTCCTTCCCTCCTTCCTTCCTTCCTTTTCTTTTCTTTTTTTTGGCTTACAATACTATCAATAATGGTTTCCACACTTTACAATGTTTCTTTATTTTTCTCATATGATAGAGTTCATTCTATCCTTATCCCTCTCCTAACTGACTTCATTCATCACTATACCCCTACTTCTTTATATTTATAGCAGGGAACTGTATGATTTCATCTTTTCTTAGACCTGAGTATCAGAATTCCATTAGATAGATAGATAGATAGATAGATAGATAGATAGATAGATAGATAGATAGATAGATAGATAGATAGATAGATAGGTAGGTAGGTAGGTAGGTAGGTAGGTAGGTAGGTAGGTAGGTAGGTAGGTAGGTAGATAGATAGATAGATAGATAGATAGATAGATAGATAGATAGATAGATAGATAGATAGATAGATAGATAGGTAGATATATAGATAGATAGATAGATAGATAGATAGATAGATAGATAGATAGATAGATAGATAGATAGATAGATAGATAGATAGATAGATAGATAGATAGATAGATAGATAGATAGATAGATAGATAGATAGATAGATAGATAGATAGATAGATAAAAGGTAGATAAAAGGTAGATGAATGGATTGATATAGAGAGAGATACAGATAGATAGATGGTAGACAGACAGACAGGCAGACAGACAGGCAGACAGATAGATACCACAATTCCTTCGTTCAGTTATAAGTTCTGGGCACTTGAGTTGTTCCCAGATGTAAACTAACGTGAATTGTCTTGCCCGTAAGCAAACGTCTTTTCAAAATAATATTTTGCGGACCTTAGGATAGACGCAAAAAAAGTGAAGTTGCTAAGTCATATAAGAGTTCAATTCTTAGTTATTTGGGAAGTGCCCATTTTGTTTCCCAGAACGTTTGAGCCATTTGACATGCCCACTGGCAGTGAAGTTTCCTTTTTTCCTTACATCCACATCAACACTGGTTGTTTTTAGTTTTTGTGATATCTGACCATCTTGCTGGTGCGAGGTGATAGTTAATTGGTCTTTTCCATGGAGGTTAAAGCAGTTGGCATTAGACACTGTCATAATTTTCTAGTGTCTTTGCTCTGCATAAGAACCAAATGTGTATTTCACGCAGATCGAAAAGGTGTCTTTGTCTATTTTTGGATTGTATGAAAATCGTGAAATTATTTTGTAGCTAAGCTATAAGCATTAAAATGAATGTATATGCATATTTTAATTACCTTTGATAAAGCATAAGTTATTATGAACTGTTTTGAATATTATGTCTGATTATTCTGAGTCAAATTGCTTCTTAAAAATAATACATTTAATTTATTTCTTTGTTTTTTAACACTTCAGGTGCTGGCAATATAGATGAGGTCAGATCTTTTATCTTCTTATACTATATTGTTGAACAAACGTTTAGTAATTATTACAATTCATTCTCTAATGCCATAAGCCAAAGTTAAATTAATGAGTAACTGTGATGTTTTCCATTTATATTTTATCTAAAATATTTGAAACATTAAATGCTCATCATTATGCTTATCCATAGAAATATCATGGTACTGAAATCTGGCTACAAGTCTAAATTGTGTTGAAAGATAAAAAGTGAGATATTTTGTCTTCACCTTCTCAGGCTGCTTCTTAGAGGGAAAGATATTATTAAAATACCAAATTTACACACACTTAAATTTAAGCTTGTTTTGCTAAGTATTTGATTAATGTAATATGTATCTGATGCTTTTTGGAATAATTAAATTTATCATTATTCATGCTTTATCCACAGGAGGAGAGTGAAGGTGAAACCTATGAAGACTTGTATGTGTTATGCTTTTCATCTTATTTTCCTTCTAAATTGATTGCAATATTTCATTATGTGGGAAACTGCATTTACAACAAAAGGAAACATTATTGTTAAGCTGACTGACACTTAATGATCATGGTATTTCAGTAAAAAGGATTAAATATTCCTTATTTCTTTAAAATATTTAGAGAGAACTCTCAAAAATCTATTAGCAAAGAGCCGAGAGACATATAGTCTACTAGGACAGTCACCGGTGAGAACTGAGAGCCAGGAAGCTGCTTTTACCTTTAGGTGTGCTGAGAGATAACTGATACAACTTATAGATTACAATTTCCTCCTCCAGCAACACTTCTCTCTCGGTGCTATGAGAAATAATTTAGCACAGCACCAGATGCCAAAGTAACAGGCAAAAGATATGCCAGATGAGCTCTAAAATGATCTGCGGGGTAGCCCAGGACCAAGACATTTCTTGAAGAGCATAAATATGTTCCTTATGATGACTTCAAATCTACATTTTTCTGCTCTGTTTTTTGTTGTTTGTTTTTGTTCTTGTTTATTTATTTATGTATGTATATATGTGTTTATTTATTTATGTTTTCTTATTGGTTATACCCAGCAATGCTCAGGATTTACTACTGACTCTGCCCTCAGGAATTATTCCTGGCAGTGCTCAGGGGTCCATATAAGATGCTGGGGATTGAACGTTGATTGGCTGCATGCAAAGCAAACGCCCTACCCACTGTGCTATCACTCGAGTCTCTCTGCTCAGTTCTTATTACGCCAATTCTAACTATTGTTTCTGAATCAAATATATATGTGTGTGTATGTATATAGATATAATTAAGCATAGAATTAGTATATATATGTATGTGTGTATATATATATGTGTATGTATATATATATATATATATATATATATATATATATATATATATATATATACATCCTAATCCTACACCATCTGACATGCGTCGTTAGAGCGGCCATTGTGATTTCCACTTGCTGGCCCGGCCAGAATGAGAGTGGACCGACCTGCAGATACGAGGTTAAGGCACATGCTGGCATGCAGCTGTCTCCGTATCTGGGGCCCTCTCACTAAAATATCAGCCTAGCTGATCAAGAGCCATCTGGAGTAGTCCCCCAGGGTCCCTAAGTACAGTTATTGGACCCCAGCCCCCAAAAGTAGTAGAAAGAAGCAGAACAACTAGAAGGTACCTTCAGTTCTGTGTTTCCTACAGGTTTGAGTAAGTCTCACACACTAGGAATGTTGACAACCCACTAGCATCTCCACTTCAGTCACTTCTATGGTGGGGAGAAACCTCTCTAAATAATGAACTTCAACACTTGCAAATGTTGAACCAGCTGAACAATTTTTTCTTCACAGAGGAACAACCAAAGAACAAGAGAAAAAGAGAGAAAAGGAGGAAAAGAAGAGACTAGAACTGGAGAAAAGGAGCAGAAAGAGAGAGAAAAGAAAGAACACGAGATTAGGAAGAAGTTTAAAGTAAGAGCTTTCTTGCTGATGGGTTTTAAAAAAAACAGCTCTAACACACACACACACACACACACACACACACACACACACACACACACACTGGACACTATTTTGGAGCCATACATGATTGGTTTCCTTTTTGTTTTCTAAAGAGGTACCACTTTTCTATTTTTTAAAAAAATTTTTTATTTATTTTGACAATTACAAAAATGTTCCTGTTTGGGTTTCAAGCCATACAGTGTTCCAGCACCCATCCCTCAACCAGTGTCCACCTCCCACCACCAATGTCCCCGAATACCCTCCCCCTCCCCTAGCCTGCCTCCATGGCAGGTTCTCCATCTCTTCTCTCTCTCTCTCTCTCTCTCTCTCTCTCTCTCTCTCTCTCTCTCTCTCTCTCTCTTTCTCTCCCCCTCTCTCTCTCCCCCTCTGTTACAAGTTGTGGATTGTAATAGACTTTCGACAATCATTGGTCCACTGTTTCTTTCTCTGTCTTACCTAACCTCTACTCCCACACATTTGTGGTAGTTTCGACCTTTGGCAAAACCTCCTGATCCACATTTCGCCTGATCTTGGATATTGGTATCATAATATGTACATATATATGTATATATATTTATGTTATGCAAATAAATGCAATCATTCTATATCTGTCTCTCTCCTTCTGGCTAATTTCACTCACCATGATCCTCTCCATGTCCATCCATTTATAGGCAAATTTCATAACTTCATTTTTCCTAACAGCTGCACAGTATTCAATTGTGTAGATGTACCAAAGTTTCTTTATCCAGTCATCAATTTTCAGGCACTCTGGGTGTTTGCAGATTAAAGAGGCACCACTTTTCAAACAGTATTTTCCCCTGATGCATTTCCTTATCACTGCATAAAAATCATAATATAGTATGGGGCTGGAGCGGTAAGTACAAGCGATAGGTCATTTGCCTTGCACAAGGCAGAACCAGGTTCGATCCCTCTAGCACCCCCTATGGTCCCCCTAACCTCACCAGGAGTGGTCCCTGAGTGCAGAGCCAGGAGTAAAGCCTGAGCACCAGCAAGTCTGGCCCCCAAACTATATATACATACATACATACATATATACATATATATATATGTATGTATGTATATATAGTTTGATATATAGTTTCATATCTGCTATATAGTTTGATATATAGTTTCATATCTGCTATATATAGTTTGATATATAGTTTTATATCTGCTATATATACAGTTTGATATATAGTTTTATATCTGCTATATAGTTTGATGTAGTTTGATACCTGATATAGTTTGATATATATCTTGCAATTGTAACTAGTGAGTGCTCAGAAAATCACAAGTTGATTGAGTGAATATTTACTTACTCAAACTCATCTTGGCTCCCTTCATTACATATTTTCATATTTCCTACTTAACCTGTGAGTTTCTACTTAGCCCACACACATGAATATCATTATGGCATATATAATAGGGTAAAAATGACACAAATACCTAACGGTGAACTTTATCTGTCTGGAATAAATTTTCCTTCAACTCCAATTTCTGGTATCTTACATGTTTAACTTTATTTTAGACCTATCTATTTTAACTTCCATTTTTTTCTTTTAAATTTTTTTGTTTGTTTTGTTGAATCACTGAGATACATAGTTGCAAAGCTGTTCTTGTTCTTGTTCAGTCATCCAGTTCTCCAACACCCAACAGTTCATATTTCCCCACCAAATTTCCCACTTTTCCTCCCTCCCTCCTCAGATTTTGACTTCTGATACCTGCTATTTCTTTCTTATTCCCCTTTGTCTATCTGGATTTTTTTTACCTCTGTTGCCTTTGATTTTTATTTCTTCAGTGACTTTTATTCCGATCGTCTCTAACACTACGTTTGCAGGCTACACTCTTAGCTGCACCATTTTGCAAGGGAGGGGAACACCGTAGTACTTGGGCTAGTCTTAGCTCTGTGCTCAGTAGTGACCCCTGGCAGTGCTGGAGGACCATGAATTACGGATGCCCTAAGGCAAGCAAGGCAAATACGGATAATCAAATTAAATCAATGTGTGAACTGTTACTTAGTACCATCATTCATTAGTTTGAAGACAAAGTATTTGATATTTTAAATTTCCGAAATTGGAATACATCTTAAAATCATCAGTAGACAATCTAATTTAAGTTGTTTTGTGTTCCTTAGTATTACATAATTAATTTATATCACAATTTATAACATCGTGAGAACAATAAAATGGGTTGAGCTTATTAAAGCTTGCAATGCATATTGCATATCAAAAGATACAGGAGGGGTCAGAGCTAAAGTATAGTGATTAGGGCACTTGCCTTGTTCATGGGGCTAACCCAGGTTTTATTCCCAAGTTCCCTTTTGATCCCCTGATCCAATCAAGACTTATCTCTAAGCACATATCCAGGAGTAATCTTTAAGCACTGCTGGGTATGCCCAGTAAAATATGTGTATATATGTATATATGTATATATATATATATATATATATATATATATATATATATATACAAAATTATAAAATTCTCTTTAAGACATCTATTTAGGATTAGGAAATTAAGAGTTTAGGAATTACAGGGTTTTTTAAATTTTATTATTTTATTATACTATCATGAGATAGACAATTACAAAACTCTTCATAAATAGCTCTCAGTTATACAGTGTTCCAGCACCCGTCCCTCCACCAGTGCACATTTCCCACCACCAATGTCCCCAGATTGCCTTCCCCAAACTGCCTCTATGGCAGGCACTTTGCTGCTTCTTCTTGTTCTTGTCTTTCTTCTCCTTCTCCTTCTTCTCCTTCTCCTTCTTCTCCTTCTCCTCCTCCTTTTCCTTCTCCTCCTTCTCCTCCTTCTCCTTCTCCTCCTTTTCCTTCTCCTTCTCCTTCTCCTTCTCCTTCCCCTTCTTCTTCTCCTTCCCCTTCTCCTTCCCCTTCTCCTCCTTCTTTCTCTCTCTTTCTTCTCTTACACATTGTGGCTTGCAATACATACATTTAGGAGTTATGTTTATCCCTTTGCCTACATTCAATGCTCAGTTCTAGTCTGGCATTACCATTTCCAACAATTATTAGCACACTGGTCCCTTCTTAGACTTTAAGCTAGATTATTTTCCTAAATAACAGAAACAGGCTATTAATTTTTAAAACTCCATAGAACTTTTTCTTTCATTGATATTTAAATTTTTTTAATTTTTTATACCACCGTGAGATATACAGTTACAAAAGTGTTCGTTTTTATTATAGCTTAGGTAATATGGTTACAATAATGTTAAGTTTTGTGGTATTTATTTGCAAAGTTCCTGCAGCCCACCTCCATCCAGGGGCCCAAGACCCTCTACTGCTGTTCCTAAGTCCCCTTTAGTCTGATCTTCATTCACTAGCTACCCCAGCTCCTCTCCTACTGTCTGCTAATCAATTCTGTGGTCTGTGCCCAAGGGTTTGTCTTTGTTCAATACTGTATATTCCCATTTTCTCTCCCTCTTTGTAGATAAATGAGATCATCCAGTATTTATTCTTCTCCCTCTGATTTCTTTTGCTTAACATGCTAGCCTCCAGTTTCATCCATGCTGAAACAAGCAGCATGATATCATCTTTTCTTACAACTACATAAAACAGCTGCATAATATTTTTATTTATACAGCTATTTCTAGAATGTTGTTTTTATTTATAGCCGGTAACATCTGCTTCCAGTTTCTGGATATGCAAATACTACAAAGTGGAAATGCTTTTCCCTATATGCACAAACCATTACTACCACCTACCTTTCTCCTTACTGTTTTAGACCTGCATTGAACCAGCAGAATAACTATAAACTAAAAATAGGGAACATGTCCATTTACCAGACAAATTGCTAACATACATAGTCCACAGAAACACACAGCATTCAGTATGGCGTGTTATACATAACTAATATTCTGATACTGGTGGCTGCTTTTGCAAATCTTTTGCAGAATTTTCATTGCCCTGACATGTTCTTTTGTTTTTTTTTTTTTTTTGCTTTTTCATTCACACCTGGCCATGCTCAAGGGTTACTCCCATCTGTGCACTCAGGAATTACTCCTGGTCGTGTACAGGGAACCATATGGGATGCCTGTGATCAAACCCGGTCAGCTGCATGCAAGGCAAACGCCCTACCAGCTGTGCTATCATTCCGGCCCCCACTTATTCTTTCTTGTTTGTTATTGGTCCCAGCTTGATCTCTGTGATTCCTCTCCATCTTTTCTATGAAAAGAACATTCACGAAGAATGGCATTCACCCTCAATTTTTAGTTCAAAGCATGAATGTTGAAAATAGGCAAGATGGGAAATTATGGTTGTGTTGTCTTTAAAACTGCATTCCTTAAAGATTTTCCAGATAGGAAGAAAACCTCTTGTGATTTTTTTCCCTTCCCTTTGCAGCTAACAGGCCCTATTCAAGTCATCCATCAAGCTAAAGCTTGCTGTGATGTCAAAGGAGGAAAGAATGAACTGAGCTTCAAGCAAGGGGAGCAAATTGAAATTATCCGCATCACAGACAACCCTGAAGGGAAATGGCTGGGCAGAACAGCAAGGGGGTCATGTGAGTGCAAATGCAGCTGTGACTTCAGTGTTTGCTCTTAAAGCCAGTGTTAAATGCTTCAGAGTCTCCCAAATTAAGTTAGGTTACGTGGCACTTAGAGATAGGAAGATTTCTAGTGACAGGGGAAAGAATGACTCCAGCTTCACATCATCTGTGCTATCCTTTTTAGTGGGGAACATTGTAAATGTTTATGTTATTACAGGAAGAAGTGGAGAGCCTTGGATTCTTCACTGTTTAAAAAGCTAAAAATGATCTATGTCAAGCCCTTGAAATCTTTAAAAATCAATTCTAGTCTTACTCCAAACAACACCATAAGATTTTCATAAAGTGTAGTAAAATCTGTGTGGCAAGTCTGTCAATCAAAATTGCCAGCAAATTCAGGGATGGGAAGTTTTTTTTCTGCCAAGAGACCTTTAAATATTTATAACATTATTCTGGGATCACACAATATAGGCAGACAGGAGACGGGCAGCCATCAAGAAGCATACATGTCTGTCCCCTTATGGACCAGATCACATGATTTGGAAGCTCTCCACAACCTACATGTTCCCCACCTGGAATAAAAGAGGGAAAATTTTAAAGAGCAAATGTGCAATTTGACAACTTAAAAATATTTGAACCCCATTTGCCTAAATATGAATCATTCTCCTGTTGGCAGATGGCTATATAAAAACAACTGCTGTAGAGATTGACTATGACTCTTTGAGACAGAAGAAGACCTCTTTTGGTGCCCTGTCACCCAGACCTCTGGAGGGCGACCAGGAACTGTACGATGATGTTGTAGAGCAGGACGCCATCAGCAGGTATGTTCAGAGATGCTTTGTAAAACGATAGAACCATCTTCTGGTCACTGTTTACACTAAGATCGCAGACTCTCAGCCACTGAATTAATTGATCACTAATGGTAACTCTGCAGTGGATTCAAGGTCATATGAGATTCCATAGCATTGTCTCTTACTCTTTCATTATATATATCAAAGACAACTTGCAATATGATGGCCGTTTGTCAGATATTGTAGGGCATGGTCATTCCAAAATGCCGTTGGGGAATGTTCATTCTGATTTTTATCTTAGGGATGTGCCAAGAAAATAAGATTGTGTAAAATATGAAGCATGAAGGGTCAGGGAAGATAGGTCCCATGAAAGAGCACATTTCAAGGATGTAAGACCCTGAGTTTGATCCCTAGAACTACATGAAGTGTGGTCCATGATTAGAAAAGGCATAATATACAAAGCATAAAATATAAACTTGAGCTCTGAAAAAAATACCCCACATTATTCATTCTAAAATATCCAAGTCTTTGGGGCTGGAGTAATAGCATAGCAGGTAGGGCGTTTGCTTTGCATGCGGCCAACCTGGGTTCGATCTCCAGTATCCCATATGGTCCCCTGAGCTCCGCCAGGAATAACTCCTGAGTGCAGAGCCAGGAGGAACCCCTGAACATCGCCAGGTGTGACCCAGAAAGCAAAAACAGAAAGAAAAAAAAAACAAGTCTCAATATACTAGCTGCTTATAACTGAAAATAGGGAAAGGGCTGACAATATAGTACAAAAGCTCAGGCGCTTCCCTGGATGCGATCACTTCAGCTGCAGCCTGGGATTCATCCTCGATGGTACCCACATGGCCCCCTGAGCACCACTAGAAGTGATCCCTTAGTGCAAGAGCAGGAGTAAACCCTGAGCACAGAACCAGGATAAGTCTTGAGTATACCTTCAGATTTAGACCAAACCTCAAATAAGTAAATAAATAAGAGAAATAAATGCTTTATACTATGCTCTACCTTGGTGTTGTAAAGTGAAATGTTAATTTCCTGCCATTACTGGGATTTAACTTTGACAAGGTTGGCAACTTGTATCTCAGTGTGACAATGGGGGGACAGTGGACAAGGCCAACTTCTGCCAGTGCACATTTTTGTTGGGGCCTGAAGCCAAGGAAACCAGTGCCTATGTCAGCCACGGCCCATGCAAAAAGAGAAGGGTAGGATCTAGACATCTGCAAATCCGAAGCCTCTGGGAAGGCTGGCAGCACCCCTGAGCATCAAAGTGGGGTTCTCGGGGGTAAGATAGGTGTGGTTCTCCCCACAGTGCTCCCCAGCACTCCCCTCTTTCACTCTTTCTCTGAGCTGGAGGGGACAGTGTGTGTGTGGGGGGGGGGGTTTGTGTGTGGGTGTGTGTGGCGGGGGTGTGGAGATCACCAGCTGAACCTTTATGCTTGTAACACTGGAGAGAAGAAGGACCCCTGCAGGAATGTGCCTTCGGGTCACCAAGAAAGGAGGTGTGGGTCTTCTCCCATGCACCCCAGCACGCTCAGAATGAACTCTCAGAGGACTATATGGGATGCGGGAATCAAGCTGGGGTTGGCTGCATGTGAGGCAAGAGTGTGACCCTCTGTCCTATCTCTCTGGTCCCCGTATTGCTATTTTAATAGTTTTCTTTTTTAGACACTTAATCATTAAAAAAAAATTTTAAAAATCTGGGCAATGCTCACACTGACCATATGTCTGACTCAAGGGAAGAATTCCACATTCACAAAAGTGAATGTCAATAAATAATGCCTCTCGGCAGAGCTGAGATTTTCTTCCTTTTCTATTTCTTCTTGTGGATTATGGCTTTCCTAGGAAAAGGAAGGATATTAGAGGAAAGAAGGACTAGAAAGAAAACCCCAGCTTGATTCCCCCATCCCATTCATTCCTCTAAAAGGGATTCCTGAGCACAGGGTCAGGAGTAAGCCCTGAGCACTGCTGGGTGTGGCCCAAGAACAAAAACAAAACTTGTATGCTCTCCAGGCTGTAAGGGATCACCTTTCCATCATGGTGCTCTTTTCTTACTTGTTTAGACTTGCTGTGCTGCAGTCTGGAGACTTCATTCCTCCAAAAGGAATGACAATCTGAGATGCCTCTTGCCCTGTTCACCATGAATTCTTTAACACAGATCAAGCCATAAAAAGCATGCAGAGGGACTCCAGGTCATAAATTGGCCCTTGTAATAGGAACATGTGAACCTTGTTTGCATGTTGGTAAATGTCAGACTGACGGGCATTTGGCTTTCTAATTGCCATATCATGAAGGCAGAATTTTCTGTATATGAGTTTGTTATTTTCAGAATGTCTAGACATGCGTGTCTCATACAACACATGGATCCATGAAAATACTTTGTCTTATTTTTCATTTAAAAAATGCATTTCTTCTATTTGGGGGTTAAAGAACTCTAGTTATATTTATAACTTAATTTTTAAGCTAATAACCATTCTCAAGGAAATATAAAAACTCCATGAAAGAAGGAATGATTTGCTTGAAATGTAGCATTCCTTAATCAGGAGAGATAATTCCCCAAAATAATACTAAGATCTTTTTTTTTTTATTTTATTGCGTCAACTGTAAGTACCCAGTTGTAAATAACATGGTGCAGAAAAGAGTCTTGATTTTAATAAACTGGAGGAGAAGGTGCATGGTTTTCATGTTCAGTGCCTAAACAAGCCTTGCATCACAATATTTACTAGCATCAATTCCCTTATGTATATTTAATAAGCAAATGAAATCAGAAACATAATCTCTATGCAAGTTTTGTACTTGAAACTCCAGCTGCCGCTGGCAGAGCCCCCTAACAGAACACACTTTGTCCTTAGAGAAATGAGAATGACGCTGAGCCTCGCTGGCAGCTGGCTCTGGCAAGAGGAAGCGGAGGCGCCGTCCTCTCCTTCTCCCTCCTCCAGATGCTCCTGGTACCTCGCTCTCATTTCCTCTTCTTCGCCCATATCTCCAGGGTTAGGATGGCTGCCTACGGGATTCAAGTTCTGAGAAGGCAAGAGACTAAGTATGCAGGTCCTGAAAGCTGTCCTTTTGCTATTCTCAACAGTCATTTCTGGAGTAAATATGAAACATCGGAAGACAGGAAGTTATAAACAAAGCACCATCACATCAGATCACAAGCTTGCTGCAGCAGTGCCTCTTTACCTTCCTTTAACCTTTTCCTCTTTCTCTTCCCATCTCTTTATCGTCATTCCTTCCCCACCCCCACCCCCATTGCCAGTTAAATAGTTTGCATTCTAAACTGACCAATTTAGGAAGTTAAAGAATTGTTCTAGGCATGAAATAATGAGAGTGTGGCATTGCTTCTTATTATTTAGAACCTTGGTCTTTAGAAATTGGCAAGGAGAATTTGCAAGATGGAATAAATCTTCCAGGAATGAAAACCACTCAAAATCACCACTCTGCATAAATCCAGCAGCTTGCTTTTGAGCTCAAAGGAAATAGCATAGAAAATGAATATAATAATAGCTCATACGCACGTGGAAAAAATATACTAAGTCTTATCAAAGATCATTTTCTTGGGATCCAGAAAGATAGTACTGTGAGTAAGGTGCTTGACTTGCATGCAGTCAACCAGGTTCAATCCACAGCACCCGTGTGGTCTCCAAGCCCCACCAGAGCTGATCTCTGAGTGCAGAGCCAGGAGTAAGCCCTGGGCACAGCGAGGTGTGGTCTGAAATATTTTTTTTAATTTTTTTATTATACCACCGTGAAACATACAATTACAAAGGTGTTCATAATTGGTTCTTGGCAATACAGTATTCCAGCACCCATCCCTCCACCAGTGCCCCATTTCCACCACCAATGTACCCTCCCGTCCCCCAGGCCGCCTTAATAGCAGGTACCCCAGTTTCCTCTCTTTCTCTCTCTCTCTCTCTCTCTCTCTGTCTCTGCATCTCTCTCCCTCTTATTTTACACATTGTGGCTAGCCCTGCAGATATTTAGAGTTTATCACTTAAGTCTCTTTGTGTATATTCAGTGGTGAGTTTTAATCTGCCATTACCATTTCCCATATTTATTAAAACACTGGTATCTAATTATATCCTATTAATGAATGCAGTCATTCTATATCTGTCCTTTTCCTTCTGACTAATTTCACTCAGCATGATAGACTCCATGCCCATCCATTTGTGGGTAAATTTCATAATTTCATCCTTTCTGACAGCCGCATAGTATTCCATAGTGTAGATGAACCACAGTTTCTTTAGCCAGTCCTCTGTTCTCGGGCATTTAGGTTGTTTCCAGATTCTAGCTATAGTGAATAGCGCAGAGATGAATACAGAAGTACAGATAGTGTTTCTGCTATGTGTTTTTCGGTCTCTAGGGTATATTCCTAGGAGTGCTATTGCTGGATCAAATGGGAGCTCAATATCTAGATCTGAAATATTTTTTAATTCTCTTTTATATTGTAAGTCATTTCCATCATGTTTTTCTACAGCATTCCGTTAACAAGATTTTTATTTCAAAATTGACTGTAGATCTATGGGAGATGAATTCCTTGGGGAGGTGCCAGAGCTTGTATCACACCCAGCAGTACTCATGAGCTACTCCAATTTCGGTGTTCAGGGGTCCTTCCTGGTGGTGCTTTGCAAAACTATGAAATATGGGATATTGAACCCCAGCCACCTACATGTAAAACTTGTCTGCTGCTTATTAAGCCATCTCTGTGACCCACATTAATTTCTTTCTTCTTGACTTTAAAAAAAGAAAGAAATCTGGGGCCAGAGTGATAGCACAGCAGGTAGGGCATTTGCCTTGCAAGTGGCTGACCCAGGTTCGACCCCAGGTTCGACTATATCCCATATAGTCCCCCGAGCACCTCCAGGAGTAATTCCTGAGTGCAGAGACAGGAGTAACTCCTGAGCATTGCCAGGTGTGACCCAAAAAGAAAAAAGAGATCTGGTTCAGGCTGGATTATATGCAAGGCAGCTGCATGCAAGACAAACACCCTAGCCGTTGTACTATTGTACCAGCTTAGAACTCACATTTTAATGGGAAACCAAGCAAAAATAAAACAAAACAGAACTATATATGTATATATGTAAAAAAGCAAAAATACACATGTGTATTTATATATATACATGTATATGTATATATACACACAGTTACAAAATAGGAAAAATCTAGAACACTATAGAACTAAATAAAAATTTGGCCATCCTGACTTAGATAATTAGGAGCCACACTATAAAAATAAGTAAGATTTAATTTTTTTTGGCTTTTGGGTCACACCCAGCAATGCTCAGGAGATTCTCCTGGCTCTGCACTCAGGAATTACCCTAGGCTGTGTGCTTGGGGGACCATATGGGATGCCGGGATCAAACCCAGGTCGATCACGTGCAAGGCAAATGCCCTACCCATTGTGCTATCGCTCCAGCCCCAAGATTTAAATCTTGAATAGAAACATAAACACTCTTTCAAAGTTTTAAGAGTTTTTCCTTTAAAAACATTTAATGCCATTGGGTGAAGAGTAAATACTTTGGCTATAAGATACTTGAAGATAATTGTATTTGATGCAATAATGATTTTATACTCTTGGATTTTAAATGACATCTACCTGTGAAATAATATAATGTATAATAGTAAAAGTGTCCTATGGGAAAATGTTAGACGCAAACAGTGCCATTATTTTGAATACTTTATGTAGCACTGACTTTCACTTGATTCTTATTGAGTTAGTTTTGTTTCCTTCTCATTGTTACTATTCATTTATTACTATAAAGGTCAACTTTTCTCCCTCATTTCTCCAGGAATAGATGGTGTACAAGTGATATATATCTGTACATCTTCTTTTAATGGCTAAATTACTCATGCGAATTTAATTTGTATGTATTTTTTTCCAGCCACAGTCATAGTGGAAGTGGAGGTAAGTCATATACTTTATCTACAATATCTCTAACAAATCTTCAACAGTTGGTGTATGTCCATGACTGAGTAATTTCATTTGCAAATAATGAGGATATTAATATGATATAATACTGACCTGGGAATCAGTGACCTTGCTTCAGTCCTGGCCAGTGAATAATTTTCAGCAAGTCACTCCTAAATTTTTTATGAGTCCTAAGATGACTATAAATTCACAGTGCCCGAGGAATTGATGTATTCCAACTATCTGAGCAGGATTATTAGCATGTATCTTTCAGAAATATGCTTGCATGAATGATAACTTATTTGATCTCCTTAGTTATAGCTTCTAAAGTCCTCTGGTTTTCTCATCAACAGAACAAGAAAGTTTTACTAATATCTAGCTGCTAATATACTGATAGTGAATTTTCCAGTTCATTGTTTATGTTTCTGTACAGATACAGTACTAAGTAAATGTTGGTGAAAGAATTAGGATCTTAAGGAGAGTAGGATAACAAGTTAAAACAGAAAGTGAACATAACAAATTAAATCACTTGTATCACTTGTCTTCCCATTGTTCATCGATTTGCTCAAGCGGGCACCAGTAACATCTCCATTTGTCCCTGTTCACATGCTAGTACAGCCCAAGAGCACGTTGATAAAATGAAATACAAGACAGGTCTTCTTTTCGCTGTTTCATCAGTGTTTATAAACTGACCTTTTATCCATTTGGTTTTTTACCTATAGCTTCATCAGTACGCTTCTTGAATATGTACCATTAACTAATTTCTCTTTATTGTTCCTTCCATTCTCTTTTCCTCACAACGAATATTTAACTCTATTCATATTCTCCCATTCCTTTCATCTCTGCAGATGAAGATACACTGTACCCTTAACCTCCCCTGTTCCCTTATTACATTAGGAGTTCTAGAAACTACTTTTTAAAATAAGCCAAAAAAAAATTCCTGGGCCAGAATGATAAAACAACAGGTAAGCCTGTTTGCCTTACATGCAAACCTGGGTTTGATCCCCAGCACCCATATGGTCCCCTGAGCACCACCAGGAGTAATTACTGAGTGCAGAGCCAGGAGTAACCCCTGACCACTGCTGATAATGACCCAAAATGTGCCCCCAAAAAAAAAGTTTTTGGTTATGTGAGAAGTAGAAAGCAAAGTTGAATTTTATTGAGTCGTTAATATTGTATGTCATCTGGCGTCCATGGCAGCCTGCTCACAGTTGTCAAGACCTGGAAATAACCCAAGTGCCCAGCAGTAGATGATCGTAAAGATCTTGTCTATCTGTACACAAGGAATTCTACTCAACTTTTTTTAAAAAATAAAATCTTGGGCTGGAGAGATGGTAGGGTGGGCATGGTGCTTGCCTTGCAACAGCAGACCTGGGATCAATCCCTGATGCCCTATAAGGTTCCCCCAGAGCCCCATCAGCCCTGAGCACAGCTGGTGTGGCCCAGAAATGGAAAAAAAACAAAGCAAAAATATTAGTTTTAAAAATAAAATCTTGCATTTTGCTACAGCATGTATAAAAGAATAGTGTTCTCTTACATGAAATAAGTCATAATTTAAAAGACACTGGCTGACTAATGTGTTATATAAACAAACAAAGCAAGGGATTAGACAATGGCTATTGAAAAACAAACCCTTAGGGTCTGGTAACAACTGATTGCAAAGGGGAGAAAGGAGGAGAGGGTGAGGGTAGGATAAGTAGGGGTCCAGAAACAGTGGGGGACCCCAGAGGCATCAGAGTGGTGGGCGTGGCACGGTAACACTAGGCATCTAAGTTATTTATTAATACTATTATAAGCCATGTTCCCTAATGACAAAAATACACCAAATAAAAAGGGGAGCTTTCTGCACAGAAAGAAAATTAAACTTATTATCGATTTTTGAATGACATTTATATGGCAAAATTATAAAACTAACAAATTTCCCTTCTTTTTAATCCAAAGGGATGTTCCCCCTCCCCCAGATGACGATATTTATGATGGAATAGAAGAGGAAGAAGACGATGATAGGTAAGAAAATTACCTTTGTATATACTACTTTGTGTAAAACTTTTGCCATATATGCTGAAATATACTTTCTCCTTTCATTTAGAATAAGAAGTAGAAAAAAATGTATGTTTTTATGTAGAAAAAAATGTGTGTATTACTAATGTTAGCATTTGAAGACAATAGTAGATCAGGAAATATAATTGAGCATGTAACAAATGAAATAGCATTTAGAGTAAAAGAGTCACAGAAATGTTTCAAAAGAAGTGAAAAAGAATAATAACTATAGATGGTATACATATCTCTGCAAACTTTCCAATTATTTATTCATCAGTAGTGATTTTCTTTATATCTAAAGACTTCATAAGTTGCATAACTATCCTTTGAACAATTACGTATACTTATGTGCAATTCAAATAAATTAATATCATGCTATTTACCAAATAATCAGCAATGAATATTTAATTTTAAGTGTACCAACTTAAAATGGTATTTTAAAAATTCAAGATTTATCTCTTCATTTTAGTCACAAAAATAAAGCTGAGTTGATGTTAAAGCTTACACCTGAGTTAGCTTGCCTTACTGAGAACCAAGAGGAATGTCTCCAAGTAGAAAAAATACTAACTTTTCTATTCCTGCCTAGCAGCAACAGTATTCAAAGACCATGTCCTAGAAGCCCAATAGCATCATCTTGTTAAATAGCATGATAGATGCAGTAGAAAGATTTGAAATTTCTGAGTAGCCACCCGTGTCTTCACATCCCACTGATTGTGCCATTTTGATCAATGCCTGCATGCTCCAAAGCTCCATGCAACAAGTTGAAGAGAAGAATAACACGTGGTCCTGGGGAATTTTGAAGATGTTAAAGGAAAAAATGACAAAAAGAAAAGTATACGAGTGAAACCTAAGGAATCTGAGTCAGACGATAATGAAGGTTCATCGTAAGAGTCCACCAGCCAAATCCAGTGCACAATAACTACACTAATAATTAATTTAATCAGCTGCTACTAATATTTTATAACCCATAACCAGATTCTGAAGACTTACACCATTTGTGATTCTCCATTTGTTATTAACTGTCACTCTCTCCATGGTGTCACCCTTCAACACGAGCATTCATGTAAGAGGAGGAGGTTTTCCAACATCATCATGTGAGGCAAAGACGTTATTTTGCCTCTCTCTATGAGCATGGTCACACACACATACCTCTGACACACATTTGAACCATTTCACACAAATTAAAGTTTAACACACATGGGTGTATATAGTCACATTTGATTTACTAGAACTTTTATTTTACCTTTAGCACCATATCTAAAAAGTTCACAATCCTAATGCCTCATTTTATTACATAATTGTTTATACTGACTACTTTTTAAATATACTTTTTAATTTTTAATTAATTTAATTGGTGTTAAGAAAGTAATTTGGAATTCTTTTATCTAAATATAGCATTTACAGTCTTTATCTCGTTCCACAATGAATATATTCAGTTCTTTTTGGATAATGTATTTTTCTACATTAGAATCATTTAAAATAGTTTAAAATATTCTAATATAAAAACCAGAGTCTACATTTTCTTTCCCATCCCTCACATAACACTTTAAATATAAATTTTATATGTATATATGAATTTAAAATCTTTTAATCACTTTTTTTTATAAAATAGTCTCTTTTTGTGGATTTTTTTGGCTTTTTGGGGTCACACCTGGTCATGCTCAGGGGTTACTCCTGGCTCTGCACTCAGAAATTACTCCTGTTGGTGCTTGGGGGACCACATGGGATGCTGGGAATCTAACCCGGTCGGTCACATGGAAGGCAAGTACCTGCTGTACTATCACTCTAGTCCCTAAAATATTTTCTTTTATTCAGTCACAATAATTAAGTTTATGTATAATATTAATTTACATAGATTCCCTGATTTTAAGTCAGTTTATGAAACACTAGAACAGTACTCTAAAAAAAGACACTTAAAATTTTGCTTGTTTGGGGCCAATCCTGGCTATGCTCAGGGTTAGCTGCTGACTCTGCACTCAAGGATCACTCCTAGGGCTCAGAGGACCATATAGGGTACAAGGCTCAAACTGGGTAAGCCACATGCAAGGCAATCGCTGTACTCACTGAACAATTGCTCCAGCCCTGAACACTTAAACTTTTTATATGAAGATTAAATAAGAAATCCCTTGATGCAGTGTTGCCCAAATGTCATCTTTACTTTAAAATAAAGCAGAGATGTTTTGTCTGCTTCAATTACACTTCACAAAGTTCTGATTTGGGGTGGGGTGGTCTGAGCTAACATACCCTTTCACACTTTCATTTACCTGTGCACCATTCTTTCAGTGATTTGTGTTTTATGTATGTGTTTGTGTGTTTAAAGTTCAGAAGGTAATGAAAGTAAAAGTATTTTTTGCAACTAAATTACACTCAATTCTGATTTCAGATCACGCCTATTAATAAGCCGTCAGTCTCATTTCAGTAGATACTCCTCTCTTACCCACCGTTCTCTGTATGGGGTGGTGTGTGTGTGTGTGTGTGTATATATATATATATATATATATATATATACACACACACACATCTCTACACATATATACATGCATATTGGGAAAATGTGGTCATATATAGATTACTATGACTCTCATTTGACTTTTGACTCTGCCTATGCAGTTTGAGCTAGATCTATGCCACAATTACTTCAAAACAGAGTCTGTTTTATTTCCTCCGGTGTGATAATATGCATAAACCTTATGGAACAAATGTGGAAAAAATTGCTTCAAGACTATGGGGAAAATAAGCCATGGAATATCTTGACTTCATTTTGGGGGGCTTGTATTAGAGCTCTAAAACACCGTGCTAAATTTCAGATTACTGCAAAGACACTGACTTTGTGGAGAAACGGCGGATGAGAAAGGAATGATGGTCAGCAGATTTATTAGTCTATCCAAACTTTTACTTGTCCGTGGCTCTCCTAAATTCTGTTTGTGTTTACGTTAGACTGATTGCAGTTGTTCTTATTTTCTGTCCAGGTTTCCAGCTCCTCCTAAACAATTTGGTAAGTAATAAAGCCTAATTGCATATTTTCTGTCTTACTCCTCATAATTAGGGTAGTGGGAGAGCTTGGTTATAGTACATTGTTAATACAAGTGTGAAATCACAAAATCATTCTGGAAAGCAGTTTCTTAAAATGTTAAGTGACGTTAAGTATACATTTGCCTTAGTATCCAACAATTCCACTCGTCGGTGTTAAAAGAAATTCGAGTATAAAATTTACCTCCACTCATCCGAAAAGACCTTTGCAATGAGTAATTCTTCATAGCGGTCAAGCTCAGCAATTCCCAGAGGCTGAGGTCACTCCAGCGAAGTATTGGAGTTTATAGTACTGGGGATTGAACTTGAGGCCTGGCATGAGCTAAATGTGTACCCTACCACTTGTGTTATCTAGCTTATAACTTGCTCGTTTTGTTTTTACCCTGTGAAGTGTTAGTATAAACTGGGGAAGAATGCATATATGACAATACATTAGTACATATTCATGTGTGTATTAGTAGGCATACATAGGCACTAACTTATGTGTGTCTTAGTCTCTATTAATAGGTGATACATGCATACATTGATAATACATAGATGATGGGTGATACACACATACCTCTGTAAAGCTGTTTTTTGTTTGGTTGGTTTTGGATTTTGGGGTTTACACTCTGTGGTGCTCGGGGATTATTTCCTGGCTCTATGCTCAGGGATCACTCCTGGCATGGCTTAGGAGACCATATGGGATGTTGGGGTTCAAACTCAGGCAGATCACGTACAAGGCCAGCACCCTGACCACTGTACTATTTATCTGACTCCCATAAACACATTTTAAAGTAAGTCAGATCTTTGCCATTAATAGAGAATATTTTGACTTTCTATAATATTCACCTCTTAAGATGGTCCAGACATCCCAGTCCATGGCACAGATCTCAAGAACACAAGAGTATGAGCTTGCAGTGAGGCTGCCTCCAATAGTCACTGCAGCCCGGCTTACAATAGCCAAGATCTGGAAACAACCAAAATGTCCAGTGACAGATGAGTTGATAAAGAAGCTCGGGTATACAAGGAGAATGAAATACTACTCACTTAAAAGATGAAATATTGCCTTTCGCTATAACTTGGATGGAGCTATAGGCAGCCATATTGAAATAAATCAGAGGAAGAAAATCAAACATAGGATGATCTCATTTACGTGGTATATGAAGAAATAGAGCAAGGGAATGGAAATTATCTAATGATAACACGCCCTTGAACTTCAACGAGAAAGCTGAGGCTGCCGGGTGATGGGGGAAAGCAGCTGGAAAATGAGGAATGAACGTTTCGACGTGATACAAGGACATCGCTGGAGCATCTTTGACTCTTTGTTGATGATGGAAAAAATGCAGTAATTTTTACACATCAAATGCATAAACAATAAAACTCTTGTAATCATGTTACAATAACTCATATTTTTTAAATGTCAGTGAGTTTTTTAACCCATCTCTTCAGTTTAATCTGCCATGGAGCATCTTAACAGGGATAAAGGGGAATCAATACTCTGGGTATTTTCTTTTCTTACACTACTTTTTAATTTTTTTTAATCTTTCTTGACTGAAGTACTGTGAGAAACAACGCTGCTAATTGGTTTCATATGCACAGAATTGCAACACGACAGCCATCACCAGAGTACCTGCTTGCATCCCCCAAGGTCTCAAAGCCCCTTCCACCCCCACCTCCTCCCACAAGAACTCCAGAAAGAAAGTATGGAAAGTTTCCCAGGGAGTCACACAAGATCTCAGCATATCTGTCTTACAAACCTACTGTCATGAGCACAAATCCTTGCAGTCGCACATGTGGCCAGCACTATCCTGACAGCTCTGTCCTACTGTTCACAGTCCTTGGATCTACAAGTAATTTCCAGTCACACCATTGCCAGGTATGTGTGAGCATCACAGTAAAAAAAAAAGTGCGACCTCTGGTGAAAACCACGCCTCAAATGATATGCGAGCGTTATGGCTGGGAAATATGATTCTGGTGAGCACTGTGCCAGCACTGCAACTATCCCAGGGAGCACCACAAGTATAACTTGTGCAACCCCAGGCCCTGAAGCTGAAGGAGCATGGCTCTGGGTGAGCACAGAGGCCAAGTGTACAAGGTGCTGCTGTGCATCACAACATCAACAATAAAAGTGAAAGGGGAAGGGATTAAAAAAGAAACAAGGAAATAGGCGCCGGAGCGATAGTACAGCAGGCAGGGTGTTTGCCTTGCACACAGCCAACCCGGGTTTGATCCCCGGCATCTCATATGGTCCCCTAATTACTACCAGGCATGATTCCTAAGTGCAGAGCCAAAAGTAACCCCTGAGTATTGCCAGGTTATGGCCCAAAAAGCAGAAAAAAAAAGAAAGAAAAAGAAAAAAGGAAACAATCTAAAGATTGGATGTCTTATGAAGGGCTTTGCAAACCATAATGTTTACATAAAGAAAAATAAAGATAAATATTAAAATAACTTTAAGAAGTTTGAATAAATCATTGAAACCATTAAGGCTATTTTGCTATCAGTACTGATTCTAAATACTTCCGTATCAGCAATGTCTGATTGGGACAGAGAGTACAAGGTAAGGCACTTGTGTGGCACACAGCCAACCCCCTTCTACCTCCAGCACTGCATACGATTCCCAGAGCACTGCCAGGGGTGATCGTTGAGCACAGAGCCAGGAGTAAGCACTGAATACCACGGGGTGTGCCATCCCCCTCAATAATAAATGTCTTATTTAAAAGAAATATGAAAGTATTTTCCACAAAAATGTGTTGTCACTCATATTACTAGAAGCTTAATGAGCAGATTTGTGAAGTGGAAAAGAAAGATAGATGGAGTAGAGAGACAGAAGCTCAACTTTGTAAGTTATTAGCTCATTAGCATTGTATCCAAAACCCAGAAGAATCTGAAATTTGCCATCCATGATCTGCAGACCCAGAGTCCATAACATTACTTTGCCTGTCAGCAGCCTACAAGCCCAGCCATTCATTACACTTGTCTTTAATGACCCCATCAGTGTGGGCCAAGGAGGGAGCTCCCGGCCTAGACCACCACAAGCTATGCGTGCAGGAGCTGCCGAGTGAAACCCCTCCCCAGAGCCACTCAGCATGTTCCTAATATCCAGCTGTGCACAGCCCCACCTCTAACAAGAATCTTAAGTTAAATCATCCTTGTTTGAATTTCTCATTTTCAGAAAATAAGCACTACAGTCATGGTCACTGGCTTTTTATTTCTCTTTCCTTTACTTTGTTGTCACGTTGTCGCTTGCTGTGATGACAGGGAGGATTTTGGTTGTGGGGCTCACCCACACTTGGCCGTGATACAGCCATGCACCGGCACACAGCAGCTGCTCTGCTGGGATATTGGCATGTGGGACACATGCATGCAAGGCAGGCTCTCTCCCGCTGACCGCCCCTGAGTCCTTCACTGACTGTGAGGGAAAGTTAACACACACCAGAGATGAATCCTCTCCTCTGCCAGGAGAAAGAACACAGCCTGCAGAAGAACTTTTGCTATGCTTAACACCATTTTTATTTAAGGGAGAAAAAAAAATCACCAACTTTTAAGTGGACAGTCCTTTAACATTTGATGTTGTGTCTTTTGTCAGGAGATGAAGTCTATGATGACGTGGGTGAGTCTGAATTCCCGGCTCCACCCGTAGAAATGAGGTAATGCCAAGTATTTGCATTACAAAGGAGTAACAAAAGTGAGATTGCTCAGTGCCAGAGAAACAGTACAGTGGGTAGGGCATGTACCTTACTCACAACTGACCCATGTTAAATTCCCGTCATCCCACAAGACCTTCCAACCCTGCCAGAAGTGGTCCCTGAGTACAGAGCCAGTACTGACCCCTGAGCATTGCCTGAGTGTGGTCCCCAAAACAAAAACAAAAAAAAAATTTTTTTAGTGAGATTGCTCAAGAAATGTCATCTGGAATAAAACCCTGATGAAGCACATGTCTACTCTCTATAATCCTTTGTCCACGGCTGGGTCCCGATTCTAAGAATTCTCCCAGAACTGCAAATGGGAAGGCCAGTCCCACAGCAATCCTTCTCCTCACCTACTGCAATTTTCCTTTGTCCTATTCCTCTCCTCCCCCTCCTCCTTTCTTTCTCCTTCTACTCCCTCTCCTCTTCTTCCTCCTCCTCTTCCTCCTCCTCTCCTTTCTACTTCTACTCTTTGTCCTGTTCCTTCTCTCTTCCTCCTCCCCATCCCTCACTAGTCCTTATTCTGCTTTCCCTTCTCCCCTCTTCCTGCTTCTTCCTCTTCTTTCTGCTCCTCTTCCTGCTGTTCTTTCTCCTGTTCTTTCTGCTCCTACTCCTGCTCCTTCTCTCTTCCCTCCACCACCATCTCATTCCCTTCCTCTCCTCATTTCCAGAATTGTCCCTTCTTCCCTGATCGCTCTCCAGCCTGTGATTCACCGATGCCTGTATTCATTTATTCACTCACTGAGGAAATAAGCTTGTTACTTGCCCGTCACATTGAGTCATCTTATGCCCTTCATTTATTTTTATTTCTTTCACTATTTTTCCCCCAAAGCTATTTTATTTCTTGGTTTATATTCCAAGTCTTAGCAAACAGGTCTGGGGCTCTCCTTCCCTCCACAAGAAGAGTGTTTCCTTTTAGGTTTTAACCTGGTTTTTAAACATGACTTTTGGTTATGTCTTTTCGTAAAAGCACCAGAATCTCAGCAGTTCGTTCAGCTTTTTATGTCAGTTTGTAATGACGTTCTTCAACTCACCTAAGGTTTCTATTTAATTTGGGCATAAATTGTAAGAACGTATAATATACATTCATATAAATGAAGTACCTTTTAAAATGTTCTTTCCAAATAGAAAATAGCATTGTAAGATGCTGTTTATGTTTCATAAATGCGTGCATTTCTGATTTATACTGTGTATAAGAGGAAGAACATTTTTCTAGCATTTGCAAAAAACAAGAAAGTGAGTAAAAAGATCTTGGGCTTGATTTGCTCAAGGATAATAGTAACCTACGTGGACGAGATAAGTGGCAACTTTGGAGCTATAATAGTAGAAATGCAAGTGTGAAGTCTAAGTATTTTTAACAACATTGTTAAACTAATTTTACCAAGCAAGAGGCAGTATCGAGATAAAAGAAACTGAAGGGGAAATGTGCTATTAGTTATATATGAAGATCAAGTTTTATAAGCAAAACAAAGTGAAAGATGAAAGGAGAATCACTCCTTTATAGTTTTCCATGAAAGGAAAACCAAATCTTCAGTAATATAAGTTTAAACGTTCCTCACCATCTCACCTGACCTCAGCAAAGATATTTCGTATTTGGTTTTTGTCTCGGGGTGGTGTTGAGGTTTGACAAGGTCCCCAACAGATGATGGGGTTTGGCGGGTCCCCTGGTACATTCGGGCTGATCACCGTCCCCCAATCAATGTTCAAAAGAGCAGAACCACAGGCTTGTTGGCAATAAGTGGCCATTTAATTCAAGTAAACGGCTCTCACGAGGCTCAGTCCTGATGTAGTGGAGTCTGGCTGGAGGTATGGCCGCGGTTTTGCTTGTATGAGAGCGGCCCCTGGGGCTTTGTTTGGAAGGGAGACAAGTTCTTAGACATTTCTTATGCTTTTAAAGACTCTCTTCTGCGTTGGGAAATGGTGTAATTTATGACAGTTGATGAACTGTTACATTCTAAGGAAATAATGAATAAAAAATAGTAAAAATGTAATATTATGAATGGAAGTTTAATATCTGTTACCATTTCTATATTTTTGAAATAAAGCATTATGTGTTCTTCCTTCCTAGTCAAGAATTCAAAGCTAAGACACAAGAAAAGACCCTAAGAAGTTAAAAAAGCAAGAAAAAGAAGAAAAAGAGTTCAGGAAAAAATTTAAAGTATGTCATATTTAATAACAAAAATTTAAAGCACAAATCAAAATATGGATTTTAAATATATTCTTTCTAATACCAAAATGAACAATATATAAATGAAATTATTACAGTTATCTATATAAATTTTCTACAAAATTTATTTTAAAACTAAGTTTATTCTTATATCAATTTGGATGACTATCATAAACACTGTGGGAACTAGAGAATTAGTACAAGTGTTAAAGTGCAAGACTTTCACATGGCTGATCCCGGTTCAATTCTTGGAACAACATATGGTCCCCTGATCCCACCAGGAGTAATCCCTGAACACAGAACCAGGAGAAAGTCCTATGTGTCACTGAGTGTGGCCCTTCATGCAATAAAATGGGTTAAATGTGATATTTATCCATATATGTATATATATATATATTCCTATTATTAACAGTAGTGCAAAAGAATGTTGATTTTTAAAGTGGTATATACTGTATATACCATTGAATATTACTAAAGCTCAGAAAATAAACCCTGCTTCCTGTAGATAGAACTAGAGTTCTATCTACAAGATAGAACTAGAGTCTCTATGGATAAACCTAGAGTTCATTTTAACATGGTGGGGGGGATATTGCAAATCACTTGTATGTGGGATTTGAAAAACCAACCTCATTGAAACAGAGTAGAATGGTAGCAGTAGGGGTTGAGGCGTGGCAGCAAAGATAGGAGCAAGGCCCTGTGCTTATGATTAGTGAGTTGGGGGGATATTATGTACACTCAGTGATTATTGCTGATACTATTGTATTATATATGTAATGGTTGCTAAGAGAGTATATCTTGGTTGCTTTCATCTCAAAAAATGGTATTTGTGGTAAGGTAATAGAACTACTAGCTAGCAAAATAATGCTAATTATGTAATGTAAGAATACATCAAGTTAGCACATATACACATTCAATTTTAATTTCTTTCTTTTTCTTTTTTTTTCTTTTCTTTTTTTTTTTGTTTTGTTTTGCATTTGGATCACACTCGGCAATGCTCAGGGGTTACTCCTGGCTCTGCACTTGGGAATTACTCCTCGAAGTGCTCAGGGATGCCGAGGATCGAATCTGAATCAGCCAGGTGAAAGGCAAACACCCTCCCTGTTGTGCTATCACTCCGGCCCCTTAACTTTTTTCTTTAATTCTATTTATATTAATTTGTTAGGGTTATGAGAAAAATTTTTCCCATAGTACAATTTTTAATGGTTTTGCTGTTACTGTTTGAATGCAAGGATTATTTAGTGAAAATTTTGATACATCTTTCTACCCATGGACAACTTTAATAATATGTATTAATCAATAATGCACATGTTTTTTCGGTATGTTCAAGCAGTATGACGGTGAAATTAGGGTCCTATATTCAACCAGAGTCGCATCTTCCCTACCGTCTAAAAAATGGGGGGGAATAGAGACCTACAGGTGAAGCCAGGGGAAGCGCTGGAAGTTATACAAAGCACAGACGATACGAAAGTTCTCTGCAGGAACGAAGACGGAAAATGTAAGTCACTGTTGATAATATTAAACACAGTTGATCCTGACATTTACTCTCATTCACTCTTCTGGTTGAATACAGTAGAGCTTTTGTCTTCAAGGAGAGGGACAGAAATAGAATGACCACTCTCCTATGGGAAACGAAGAAATGTAGGAGGGAATAACCAACGCCCAAAGGCAACAGAAAGTGAGAGCCGGTCTTTAGTAGGAAACAAGGGGCAGAGAAGTAGGGGCGTATAATAGAAGCGTGGGGCGGAGGTGGGGACAACTGGGACAGTAGAGGGGTGAAGCCCACACTCTAGTGAAGGGGTAGTGCTGGAATTATTTACCCGAAACACTACTGTCCTCCCTCCGCACTGCCCGGCAACCTCCGTTCCACCCCCAACTCAGGTGTGTGTCTGATTTTCTGTGCGCGGGACCCACCCAGCCCCTAGCCTGAAGCCCGGACAGTCCACAAAAGAGACCCTGACTCTCCACAGGTCTCACATCCCCAAATTCAAAGCCTCAAGGGACACTAGTGTGTCCCCGCAAGTACTTAGTGTGTATGCTATATAAAGGGACCAGTGAACTTAGGCCTCAACATTCCTTACCTCCCACAAACTGTCCAAGAAACACTACTATTAACAACAATTGTAAGCCACAGTGCCTTAAAGAAAAGAAAAGAAAATTTAAAGAGAGAGTTATTTTTCTCTTTGATGTTTTCAGTTATTAAAGGGGGCAGATAGAAATGTTTTCGTCCAATTTGTAAAGGACACCTATTTCATTGAAAACCCAGAAAAGAGTTACAGAAATTATATTGTCTTAGCTTAAAAGTAGCCTGGCTCTTCCAACAGCCCAATATCATGGAAAGCGTGAACTCTGAATCAAATTTTAAAGACAAGAATGTGGCTCAGGAATTAAAAACAAATGAGTTTTTAAAATAAAGCATGATGAGTAAGTGGTGGGAATCTAGACCTGACGTCATGGTGCAGGTGCGGTTGAGTGGATGCGGGTGTGGAAGTGGTTTAGTCACAGAAACGCAGGAATTAGGGACCAGAGAGATACTGCAAGGGCCAGACACCAACCTTGCATGTGGCCAACCCCATTTAATCCCAAGCACCACACACAGACGGTCCCCTGAGCACTGCCAGGAGTGGCCCCTTAATACTGACAGGCGTGGCTCCAAAAAAATAACAAAGACTCAAAGCCTTAAAGGAGAGAATATGTACCCAGTGTTCCAAAATGAAGAAAGCTCCCATTCAGACTAGCATTTTTGAATGCTAAGAAATCATTTCAAATGCAGAAAAAATATGCATTAAAATGTTCAAAATGTTAGAATTAATTGAATAATAGTTTAATACATTATGACCAATGTAGCAAATTAAATATCAGACACGACTCTTTGACATAAGAAAACTCTCATGATATAACAGAAAGATAAATTAGAAGAAAATTTATGAGAGAGAATTCACAGTTATGTAGAAACTAAGACCAGACTGTGGCTCAGTGGAAAATGGGAAGGAAAGGAGAGCGGAAAGCTGATCTAAAATTTTGATAATGACCAAACATTGTTATTAGTCATTATTAATTAATAATTAATATTAATACTAATTGATTGATACTAATACTAATAAGTGGCTTATTGATTACTTAGTATTAATATTGATTTTTAATTAATAATGAAATTTTATTGGTGCTGCATCTAAATACTGCATTTTCTTTCCTCTGATTTGTGAATTCCTTCACATTTTTCACAACAGAGATTTGACACAGTCTTTCACATGGACCTCTCTTCCGGTGTAGGTCCTCTGGCGTATCTTGCCCTGGATGTGGTGTTAGATTAAACCTTAGATACTTTCTACTATCTTAAGCAATTCACTTTCAGCGCTGTTACCCGAATATTATGAGCCTAGCCCCAACTCTTTGCTCAGAGATCACCCCTGGAAATGCTCCAGAACCATGTGGTGCTGAAGTCTAAATCCAGGCCTCTCACATGCCTTGCATGCAGTCAACCCTTTCAGCCATCTCTCCGCCCCCAAATATAATAACTAAAATTACAAAGTATTTAGGCGATTCATCCATCTTTTAAGATCATGCCTATCACTTATCAAGCATTTCCCATCAGCAACTGACACTCCCAAAATACAAGCTACTATTTGTCATTCCTCAAACGGATTATGCTATATGTCCATCTATCTATCCTACTTTATTCTGTAGGAATGCTCAAAATTGTCGATGAAAACAATCAGATTTGCCATCTAAAGTTGAAAGCATACTCATCTGGGCTCCCTAATCACCTAACCACAATTAAATCCTCCCTCCTCCACCATACTAGGTTTGTGCTATAAAGGTTCTTATTGTTTTACCAGCTTAGTATCCTTGCTAGGCTTGAGAGTAATAGCTTCAGTGAAATATCCTCAACATGATGTAGCAAGCACATCCTACAGTGCCTAGCACCTTGTTTGGGATTTGCTGAGTTCAGTGTAACAATTTGTAGATTGCAAGTGAACAACCAGATGAAAGTTATTCACTTTCAAAGACACTTGCAGAAAGATTTCTGTTGAATAGTTAAGCTTTGTTAGAACAGCGTCTTTTCACTTAGTCTCAGTCCTGTATCATGGCTCACATATTGTGCCTTTCAGTGCCTTTTGCCTGAATCTTTTGATGAGCAGTAAAAACATTTGTTGTCCAAATCTATGGAGACTGTGTTATTGCCCTTACCCTCAATTCTTTTTATAATTCATCAAAGGAAAGAAAACATAGGTTTCTTAAACCAAATTTGTAAAGGTAGAAATCAATGGTTAAAGCGTTAACAGTAATCAATTCCCATTGTAAAGTGGAGCCGTAAGCCGCTTTTCCTAGGCATCATCACATCTGATCAAGTCTTATCACTAACTTGTAAAAACCAATTTACAGTAAATTTTAAAAAATCCAATTTATAGATGTTGAGGTCTTAAGTATATGTATCTGGAAATTTCTAAATGTTTAGAATTTCCCACCAATATTTACACACATTCCACAGTCCAATGACTCATGAACTTTTGGATTTCCCGCCTTCTATCACTGGAGGAAAAGCTTGTGCCAAAATTATTATAGAATAAGACATGAGCTTGGTGTTTTTGTGGCCAAAAAAATATTCTGTTTCCTCTGAGTGTCAGAGAAAGGGGGATATAAAGGGTGTTTCAATTTTTTTTATTTTTCAAATCAATTATTTCCTAAGAAATTTTGTTTCTAATTTTAAAATAGGGGCCGGAGGCGATAGCCCAGCGGGTAGGGCGTTTGCCTAGCACGCGGCCGGCCTCTGCCAGCCTGGGTTCGATCCCGGCATCCCATATGGTCGCCCGAGCACCGCCAGGAGTAATTCCTGAGTGCAGAGCCAGGAGTAGCTCCTGAGCATTGCGGGTGGGACCCCAAAAGGCAAAAAAAAAAAAAAAAAAAAATTAAAATAACATCAACTCAACTGAAGGTTTTTTTTTGTTTTGTTTTGTTTTTTTGCCTTTTTTGGGTCATAGCTGGTGATGCCTGGGGCTTACTTCTGGCTCTGCACTCAGGAATTACTATTGGCGGTGTTCAGGGGCCCAATGGGAATTTGAGGATGGAACCCAAGGTTCCAAGGGAAAATGCCCTACCCGCTGTATTATTACTCTGGCCCCAACGGAAGGTTTTGTTAAATTCAGAAAATTTTACATGCACCTGATTTAAAGTGCTAGGAAATTAGGGAGAGAAAGTATTCATTTTTAATAAAACAATATTCAATCCAATATTATCCACCATTATTTTTTGGTTTAAGGGTCACACCCAGTAGTGTTCAGGGTTGCTTTTAGTAATGCTCACAGCACCCTAGGAGTGCTGGGGATGAATTTGGGCTCCCTGTCCATGAAACATGCACTCCAGCACTCTGAGCCATCTCCTCAGTCAATGTTGGGTGTTTTCTTCATATTATATTATGATCCTTTCCCCTGAAGATGGCCACTGTTTATTTGCCTGGGTAAATATATGTAATGTGGCTTTATTATTTTGAAGTTGTTTGGGACCAAATTGAAAAGAAAACTTATTTCACAGCAAATAAAAGGAAAGGAAATAATTTAAAAAATGACAATTTAATCCAAATTTTGAAAATATTGCAATCAAGCTTTTTTTCATTTAAAAAAGTTTTTTTGTTCACTTGATAATTTTCTGTTCCCAGTGCCCTTCTGAACGGTGACTCATTCATGCCGGCTCACATCTGCACTGTGACATGCAAATATTTTGAGAAGAAATTAAATGGCACTTATGGGGCGAGTGGGTGTTACTTTCTTAACCAACTCTATGCTGCCCCATATTTCAAAACACTTGTTTGGAGTCACCGTGTTCTGCTCTGTGAGTGAAGAGTTCTTGAATAATAGTTGCGTATTGTCACTTGTCTTCCCATTGCTCGTTGATTTGCTCGAGCGAGTGCCAGTAACGTCTCCGTTCATTGGGAATGAGGTCCATTATTGCTACTGTTTTTGGCATATCGAGTACACCACGGGTAGCTTAGCAGGCTCTTCAATTGCATATTAAGTATGAGAATTCCTTGAGTACCAGCACTCACACTATGATAAGGTAACTGAATGTGGCAGCCATTCCACATGGTACACAACCAAGCTGGTATTTTGTTTATTTTATTTTTGTGTGGTTCATTAACATTTTCTATAACAGACATCAAACATGTAAGCAAAGAAGCAAAGAACTCTTTTTTCATGAAACCATTATTTCTAGGAACTACAAAAAGAGAGATTATATAATAGTTCATGGTAAGTCACTTGCTTTGACACTGTCGTGAATCATGCTTCTAAGAAGATAACAATTTCAGCAAAGGTTTCTTTTTAAGTACTAGACAGAAAACCTATGCTGTAGGAAAAGTCATTAACCTTGTAAAAAATGTTACGTAATAGTCATTTTATAGCTAATGAAAGCAAAAATAATTGTGTCACTTCATGAACGCAGCACAGTAGCTTTCACACTCCATCTCCTTGATTTCTCTTAAATAACATTTACAGCCATTAATGTTTCTGCGCTCACCACTCATGGCAACAAGAACAACAGGCCATTCAACAAAAGAAAAACGAGTCTATAGGACTCTGGAACCAGCAAGAAATAAGAAATCGACAAGGGGTTGGGAACCCAGGAGAATATATTTTATAATTTTATAAAGTTAATCAAATTGTGTGTCATGGTCTTTAATTTTGATCATGCCTGCCTTCGTGCTACTGATAATATTTTATCTGATCTACACACTTTTAGCCTAGTTTAGCTTTAAAGATGACCTAAAACACAGGGAAGAGAAAAGCTTTAATTTTCAAAAAATGGGGATTATATATGGGCTGGAGCGATAGCCCAGCGGGTAGGGCATTTGCCTTGCACGCGCCAGCCCATGCTGGCCCCCGGGTTCAATCCCTGAGCACCGCCAGGAGTAATTCCTGAGTGCAGAGCCAGGTGTAACCCCTGAGCATTGCCGGGTGTGACCCAAAAAGCAAAAAAAAAAAAAATGGTGATTATATTCATTACCTTGCTTCTGAACTTCATAAAAAAAAAAAAACCAGAGCCACCAATTTTAGCTAATGAAAAGTTTTCTAGTGGAAAAAGTTTAAGAAACCCTAATCCACTTAGCGCAGGAATTACTAGAATCCCTAGTTATATTCTTCTGTGATGTGCTTGTCCCAAAAAAGATGAAAATACAAGTGTGGATACTAGCAGAGGGCAAAGCAGTAGAAGTATGAAGAAGTAGACATGTGCCATATGGAATAGGAGAGGTGTCTTGGCACCATTTAGAGTGTGTGCTTTCTAGATTACAGGCTTCTGAAAGGAAAATTGAACACACTTCTGACACTTCTAAATATGATAACATTTGAAGGATTACGTCTTAGATTTGCAGATTTATAAAAACAACCGTGAGTGAGCTAGCTTTGTAATAAAAGAAACTGTGTCTAATAAATTCTTCTTAGAAGGGGGATTGGATGGCTAATAAACAAATAGGTTGAAAACTAAGAATGTTGCTTAAGTTCTGCAATTGCTCTAAAAAAAAATTTTAATTTAACAGGAAAGGACTAAAGATTATCAAGTGAAAAATGTGAGATAGAAGAAAAATAAAAGAAGAAAAGGAGGGATGAATATAAATAAGAAAAATGACTCCTATCTTCAGACTAATAGAATTACTCTATATACTATATTATTCAACTGTATTCAATATCATCAAAGAAGTAGTAAAAATTTCCAACTGTGTTCTCTAATAGGTTATTTTGTTTTCTTTCACAGATGGCTATGTCCTTCGTAGCTACTTGGTGGACAAGTAAGTTCGTTTATTCTTGCTACTTCATTGTAATAATTGGGACTGGAGCTATAGCACAGTGGGTAAGGCAGTTGCCTTGCATGCGGTCAATCCAGGGTGATCCCTGACTTCCCATATGGTCCCCCCGAACCTGCCGGGAGTAATTCCCAAGCACACAGCAAGGAATAAAACCCTGAACGTGACTGGGTCTGAATCAAATACAAAAGAAAGCAATAACAAAATCTTTTCTGTAGGCGCCAATGCTAATCATTTTTAAGACTTTATATGGGACTATTTTAAAAACAGTCATACTCATGCCAATATGGTCAAGGGAACGATAAAAAAAGTTGAGATTTTCTTTCTTAAAAAATGCAATAGTTTGGGGCCGGAGCGATAGCCCAGCGGGTAGGGCGTTTGCCTTGCACGCGCTGGCCTCAGCCGGCCTGGGTTCGATCCCCGGCATCCCATATGGTCCCCCGAGCACCACCAGGAGTGATTCCTGAGTGCAGAGCCAGGAGTAGCCCCTGAGCATCGCCGGGTGTGACCCAAAAAAAGCAAAAAAAAAAATGCAATAGTCTAATTTAAAGAACATTACTGAGAGAAATATTAAGGGAGAGAAGGAGAGAACACGGTGCTCTAGAAAGGGGAAAAGCCAAGTGCACGTCTCAGGTCTAGATGCGAGCCACTCTCCAGGGTGGAGAATGAGCCCAAAATTAAGGTTTGAATTTTAACTTAACAAAAAGCACTTTTCATTCGTTTTTAAACAGTTCAGAGTTTTATACATTCATTAGAGATAGACAGATATCACAAACACCAGAGAAAGAGAGGGCAAAGCCACCAGCACTTCTATTAAAATTCTCATTTCACTCACTGTGAATACAGTTGGTTGAGCTTGATCAGAAATCAATAGTATCTACACAGTCAATGCTACCATCACCTATAAGCAGGTTGTAGCTTGGCCCCAATTGAGGGTTTTGCTTTACTCACACCAGGCATAGTAGAGTATTAAGTTGCCTCTTTGGAAGCATGCCAGAAAAAAGAGTCATCAATGATTCTTCTATTCCTATGAATAAGACGTTGTCACAGCCTAGTACTGGTGTGCTCTAGAGTACAGCAAAGAAGCAATAACATTCTGTCCCAAGGAAAACAAAAGCAGGAAATGAACCCCTTTACCAGGGTAGGGCTAGATACCAATGTGCAGATCCACACATATCAGCATAATAAAAAAATAGAATCAAGACATTCACAAACGGTATTCATAAGCAGCCTGACACTAGTCAAAAAAACACAAATCAGTGCTCCTCTGAAAGCTAGTGAAATGTCCAAACAATAATAGCTGTATTTTCCTCAGAAACGTAATCCTGGAGCTCAGTATGGGACTTTCCAATGGATTTTGTTCTATAAAAGATGCAAATTTCAAGAAAAGGATATATGCAAATGTTAGGATCATTTCATCAGAAATGTTAAGGAGATTTAAAAGCATGTACTTGTGATTATGGATCTACCACCCAGCAAAGTGAATACTTAGAAAATTTCAGTGAATGATTGATAGAGGGGTGAAAAAACCTATCATCATCTTTCCATGAGCCAGACTTTCTCTCAGTCTCAGATCCAAACAGAAGACGTAGAGAACTCACTGCATCTGCCACACTTGGCAGCGATTTAAAGAGCCTGCTGCCGCTCCCATGATGAGAGCACACAGCTACCCGGGAACCAGGGCGGCTCTGGTCTCTGTGACAAAGCCCCTTGCTTCTGAATTTTGAAACTGTTTTCTGCTTTTTAAGGCTCTGTTAATATTTATAATACTTTCTATTTTAATTACCTGTCTATCATCTACTCCTCCATTGACTTATAAACTGAGCTGAAAGCTTCTGTCTCCTGTTACTAAGAGGATCTCTGTGTGTTCAATAGAATGCTTCACACAAACCGGGACCAGATGAAATCTAAAATGTGTAAAAGTACCAGAACTATTATTATGGATGCTGCTTATAGCCATAAATGCTTTTTAGCATTACTTAGCATAAAGAAACACTGTGTTATGTGTAAAATAAGAGGGAGAGAGATGCAGAGACAGAGAGAGAGTCAGAGAGAGAAAGAGAGGAAACTGGGGTACCTGCTATTAAGGCAGCATGGGGTGGGTGGGAGGGGGGTACATTGGTGGTGGAAATGGGGCACTGGTGGAGGGATGGGTGCTGGTATACTGTATTACCAAGAACCAATTATGAACACCTTTGTAATTGTATGTTTCACGGTGGTATAATAAAAAATTAAAAAAATAAAAATAAAAAAAAAGAAACACTGTGTTAGCCATAACGTAGTTAACTTCTTTGTAATGAATTTAATGATGAATATTTATACATTATAATTAGAGCTATTTGAAAATGATACAGGCATTTCCTATGCTAGGTATTATTCGCTCAACATGGGGTGTTCAAATGAATGTATAAATCTGATATAAACAGACTTAAAAGATTAGTCGCAGTTTAGGATTAGGGTTTGCAGTGAAGTATTACATCCTAGAGATTCAGTTTGTTCAGTTCAAGAAGAACTTTTCAAGCTCAGCTGTGTTCTAGGTTGGGTCTAAAGATAAATAAGACACTGTTTGAGATCTTGAGGCTTGTTTCCATTATTTTCGGTACAGAAGAAGTTGTTCACTTGTATTTTTAGAGTGAAACAGAGACAGACTTAGACAAAAGAAGAGGCAGATGAATATTAAATTTCTTCTTTCTTATAAATACATAACATGTAATGCCTCGCCCTCAACTGTCTTAATTATGCTACATAAAATAACAACAATTTTGATTAATTTTTTAACCAAAATTGACTTCATGTTAAAATATTTTTCTTTAAAATAAAAATTATTTTCTATTTCCAGTGAAGGAGAGATCTACGCGATATTGCTGATGGTAAGTCTTCTGTGGCATTTACCATGAACTTGGCATTCACCATGAGAAGACGGGTTGCAGTATATTTATGGTCTTAGAAATACACATTTAGAGGCTGAATCAATAATACCTGGGGTAGGATCCTTGCCTTGCAGCAGTGGATCCAAGTTTGATCTCCTGCACCCTATATGAACCCCACCAGGAGTGACCCTTGAGCACAGAGCCAGGAGTAAGCCTCAAGTACCGTCAGCTGTTGCCCAGAACAAATTTTAAAAACCAGAAAACCAAAGTACCTAAATACCTTCATGAATTAATGTGAGTCTTCTAATTTGCTGTTAGTTTTGAATCATTTGAAAAAGTCAGGAATGGTTACTACCCTAATACACACAAATAAGTATTGGTATACATGATTGATAATGAGACAAATGATCTCATATTTATTTTCCTTGAAATAGTGAAATAATTGTTTTGATAAAAATATGTGTACTTGGACAAATAGAGATGTTTTCATTTCCTATAATATTCTCTAAATATTATTTTTCAAATTTAATTTTTGATTTATTATTGGGTGGCAATAGTATGAAACCTGAAGTGCTTAGCTTCTCACTATGTGTGTAATTCTCACCACTTCAGCACCAAAATTTCAATGCCATGTCCCCTCAAAGACACCTCTATTCGTTCCTCCCACCCACCTCCTCTTTTCCCTCTGTAATCACCACAGTTTTCATGAGTCTAGAAATGTTAGGATCTTTTTATATTCATATTCCACATATTAGTGAAACCATTCAGTAATTATCCTTTACTTCCTTATTTATTAGCACAATCACTTCAAGACTCATCTGTTTGTCCCAAATTGTATAATTTTATCTTTTTCCCCCAATGGTAGAGCATTATTTCTGAATATAGATACCATAGCCTTTATATCCAGTCATCTTTAAATGGGCATTTAGATTGAGTCCATAAGTGATCAAATTAGTGATCTTATGTAACATCAAGTATTTCTAAATTATAATCTAAAAAGAGTAACCTAAGAGCTGGGGATATAGCTCAGCCACAGGGCCTATATAGCCAGGCATGTATGTGGTCCTGGTTCAATTCCTGACACTGCAGAAAGGAGGGGGAAAAACCCTAACCTGGGGCCAGAGTGATAGCACAGCAGGGAGGGTGTCTGCCTCGCACACCACTCACCTGGGCTCAACCCCAAACATCCCATATGTCCCCAAGCACCGCCAGATGTAATATCTGAGTGCAGAGCCAGGGAGTAATCCCTGAGCATCACCAAGTGGGACCCAAAAAGCAAAGAAAAAAAATAACCCTAGCTGAAATAAGCATGGCCTTTTTCATGTTGCCTGTTAGAGTACTTTTAAATATATGGTTCTTGCTGACTTTTAAAATTGCAACCTCATTAAAGAAACACTAAGAAGTGCATTTAACCTGCTGCAGGTAAAATGAAATAGTGTTGAGTTTTATCTGACAGCAAATAAATATTTGCATAAACTTTGCTGGAATTATATATTTAACAATGAAAATGAAATAAATATGACATTGCATTTAGCTAATTTTTCCATCAAGCAAGCTAGTTCTATCTACAATTTAAATCTTTTTTTTTTTTTTGCTTTTTGGATCACACGCGCAATGCTCAGGAGTTACTCCTGGCTTTGCACTTAGGAATTACTCCTGGCGGTGCTCGGGGACCATATTGGATGCCAGGGATCGAACCCGGCCAACACAGGCAAACGCCTCTACCCGCTGGGCTTTCGCTCCGGCCCCAACAATTTAAATCTTTTTTTTTTTTTTTTTTTTTGCTTTTTTGGGCCACACCCGGGCGGTGCTCAGGGGTTACTCCTGGCTCTTTGCTCAGGAATTACTCCTGGCGGTGCTCGGGGACCATATGGGATGCCGGGATCGAACCCGGCCGGCACAGGCCGGCCGCATGCAAGGCAAACGCCCTGCCGCTGGGCTATCACTCCGCCCCCAACAATTTAAATCTTAAACCAGTATTTTATAAATCACTCACCTGTCCAATCTTGTAACATTTTGAGAGTATTTGTTTTCTTCAAATATATTTAAATTTGTATTATTTTCCCTTCCAGATTCCATCTACGATAATGACTAGCTATTATCTTTGTTCATTCAATGCCAATATGATGTCCAAATTTTAATTGTCAGCAAAGAAATGAATACACAAAGCTACACATCGTTATATATTACAAAAATTTATTATCTTCATCAAGTTTAAAATAATTTCAACTTAAAAGACAATCTTTCCTAAATGAACATTGCAAAGACTACATCAGTGAGTATAAGAATTATTAAATATTCCATTTTGAATTCACCCGCAATTGTGAAGTTGCTTCTTTTTAGACCATCAATAAATAGTTTCACCTTTCTAAACAATCATTTGAGAAGAAATATGAAGAATAAAGAAACTTGAGAAAGGAAATTTTAATACAATCCACAAAAGAGTTATTTTTGCGCATCTAATCATGACTGTATCATATTATCTATCCAATTATCTCTATTCAAAAAGCAGAAATATTTTCTCTCCTGATGATGGATTGTTTTTGAAAATTATTATAGTAGAGAGTATTTTTTATAAAGTTTGTCCCTATTAGGAAAGTATGCATTTATTAACACCCCAGATTAAAACGGCATGTGTCATTTTTGAAGATTCTTTTCGCAAATTCTCTCACTAACAATTTAATTCCATACTCTTTAAAATTGTTATGATTTGATCTGTTTAAAATTGTTATGATTTCGCCTGCTCGAGCAAATCGATGAACAATGGGAAGACAAGACAAGTGACAAGTGATGATTTGGTTAGATACCAGTAAAGGCTGTCCTAAAATTGTGAAGAATGGAAGCATATTCTTAGAAATTAACTAGTCTTTTGTGGCATCCTTTTTACTATGAAGACTCTTAAAATATTTGTTTTTATTCTCAGTTAGTGCTAAACAACTTTTATTTTCACCACTTTACTAGATAGTTGACCAGCAGGGGTAATAAAAAAAATTTAAACCCCTCAGATTAGGACTAGCAAATCAATCCATATTCATTTTCTGTTGATATATATTCATTCCCAAAACAACCCCAACATGAAACCGAAGCTTTGATTTCCAAACGCTAAAAACACTGAGTCGCCATGATATGAAATTCACAACTGCAATCACCCAAGAAAATACCATAGTAGGCAACTTTTTCACTTTCAAAATTACACTGATTTTGATGCTGGTGTACCATGATTTTGGTGACATTTTGAGTAAATCGTTTACCCTTTCAGTTTTCTCTTTTATAAATTATTATATTAAACTAAATTTTTCACTGCCAATTACCCACACTTATGTAATTCCTTCCTATTCTAATTCCATGCTTCAGAAGTTTCAAATTTTTCTATCAAATAATGATTATATATCGATCATGTTTTACTATTGCTATGACCTATTTAAGTTTCTGAAGAATAAGTCCCATTGAATTAAAAAAATTTCAAATAATTGTAAAGAAAATCAAAATTTTCACATGGGGAAAGCATAAAAATTTGGAAAGATCATCAATTTCCACTGCTCAACATATAGATTCTAGGACTCTGAGCCCCATATTAGAAGTTCAGTAATCTAAATTATTCATCTTTAATTATGATTTCATAACTAATATGTTGATGTCAACGTTCTGATAGGGCAAATCAATATATACTCATATCATGAATTTATTTAAGTGCTCAAAAAATGATTCTGTTCAGAAGTGGTTGAAAATTTGGTTGCAAGTATAGTTAACATACTAGCAATTCATTTCTAATAAATTTTTAATTGAGAATGACATGAAGATAATAAAATATCAGTCTTTTATATTTCAAATTAAATCAAGAGGGTATTTTGAAGTTAGGGTTTATCACCAAGAAACAGACACACAAATGCCTATCAAATATTTATGTAATGATCATCTTATTATAAAGATGTATTTGAGGTATTGACTTTAACATACCAAATGTTATTTCTGTCATATTTTTATGTATGGAATTTTGTACTGTGAGAGGAAGAGAAATAAATTATACCATCAACAGCTAGCTTTGCCTCCTTTCTTTTCAAAACAAAATTGAGACCATTAGTCTTTTTTTTCACCGAATTTGATCTTACAAAAGTTGGCTTTTACAAAAGTTCGATCTTCCTCTGAACCATCCTTACCTTTCTCACGTCAGTCTCAGAGGATGCGGTTCCTCATGTTCCAGTTCAACTGTACCCCAGTGCCTGTGATCCTTCCCTTCTGTTTTCTGTTAAAAACTGCGGTGGTCAAGCACGGTTACTTTCAGCTTCCTACAACATTCACCCTTAGCCCATATCCAAACACTGTCCCCAAAGTAGCATATCAATTCCTCAGGAATAAGTCACAATCCGTTTTCTGATTTCTGTCTGTCCTCTTTGGAAATGTTTCCACAATTCTTTTTTTTCTCCTAACATCTCTCTTAAATATCCTTATTATTCCTTATTCTTCCTAGCCTCTCCTCCCTGGCCCCCCTCACCTCTCATTCACTTCCCTCTCTCTTCTTCCCTCTCTCTGTCTCTTACACACACATTCATGGACTGTCTTCTTTTGTTCCTACCTTTAACTTCTCGCTTTATGAAGATTCCCTCTTCTGTACTACAAGCATAATAAAATCCTTATTTCTTTCCACTAAGAAATCTAAAATATTGTTTTACAGTACAAGATATGAAATATTCAAATACCTAACTACAGTCCTTTTTTCTATCTACCTTTAATTACCTCATTACTCATTAAAGGTGGGGCAGTTGGGAAAACACGTTTCATATAGACCTTCAACTATTGGAAGCTTAATCGACCAAAGACTCAACTTCTAGCTGAAGTCCATCACTGCATTTGTATTGACACCAGGCCTCCAACTGACAGTTCAAAGCTAATGACTGAGCATGGCTGCACCTACCTGAAAGATACAGAACCTAAGTGGTAGCCTTTGTTTGAAGACTCCCCAACCACCTGACTAAAACACCTTCACCCTGCCTAGCTCGCTGACACGTTCTCCTTCACTCTCCCCCTTCACTGCTGTCAGAGTTGACTGGTGGCTCCTCTAATGTAGTTCTAATACCTTCCTCCCATTTCTCTTATCATGTGTTCCCTCCACCCCCAAAGGTGTTGCTTTTTCATCTGTTAAACTAACACTAATGTTAAATTAATGTTTAGTAACTGAGCATCTTCAGCTAACAAGGCCTTGAAAATGAATGCTACCCTTCAGAATGATCTTCCTGGGCCAGAGAAATAGTCTAGCAGGTAGAGCGTTTGCTTTGCAGGTGGCAGACCAGGGTTTGATCCCTGACATCTCACATGGTCCCCTGAGCACTGCCAGGAGTAACTTCTGAGTACAGAGCCAGGAGTAACCCCTGAGTATCTCTGGGTGTGACCCAAGAAACAAAAAGGATTCTCTTCCTGGGTTGGAGAGATAGTACATCAGGTGAGGTGCTTGCCTTGCACTTGGGCTGTGGACTGGGGTCCTCAGCACCACCGTCAGAGTGATCCCTGAGCTCAGAGGCTGGAGTAAGCCCTGGGCACTCCTGGGTTTGACCAAAAACTAAACGAACAAAAGTTTTCTTCCTTCAGGGCAAATACTATTCCCACTATGCTTGATCATCAAATATAGGCCAACTTCAGAAGGGTGTCACTGTGGGCCATAACTCGGGCTGAGGTGACTGGGAGCAGCCAGTGGAGTCATTCTGCAGTCTCCTCTCTGCTGGCCAGAGAGCCCCTCCTTGAAGGCAGGATGCACCTACAATATTGTGACTAGCAGGGGCTCTCTCCCTCCTCAATCTGATGACCAAAATACATTTCACACCCAATTTGGACTCCACCTACACTTCCTGGCTCCCAAAAGCCTTGAAATTTCCTAAGTGCCTGGAGAAATGAAGGTATCTTTTGTTATGTTAACGAAGGTAACTTTTAAAAATTATTTTTAAGTTTTCAGTGTTAATTGCATACAATAGTATTGACGTAGTTGTTTTGAAATTGCAGCACCACTACCCCAAGTCTACCAGTGTTTTATGTAGCTCCACCATTATCCTGGGGTTCCCTCCACCTTCCCCCTCACCTGAGGATGAGGAGTAAATAGCAGGAAAACCAACATGGAGAGATGGTCCCCAACATGACTAACATGACTATGGGGGAGAGAGGCGGGAGGTGGAGTTGAAGTGACAAGGGCAAATGAGGTCAACAGTGCCGACATAATGGGGCTTCCATAAAAGCCCAAAAGAGGGAGGGTTTTCGAGGAGTCACTGCAGCAATGCTAGAAAAGCTTCCTCCAAATCTTGCCTTACCTATCTCTGGTCCTTAGTTACATTTTTTGTTATAAACTGGTGGTCTAGTGAGGAAATGAGTTTTGTAGAGTTGTTTGAGCTGCTCAGTAAAGTAATGGAACTTAGGTCTGATAGGTAGCCAGGTGACAAAGGGAACGTGAAGTCTGAGATGAAAGTCACGGACCATCCATTCACTAGATAGAAGCGCTGGGCAAAGCCTGGGCTTGTGACCAATGTCTGAGATGGAAGCCGGTCTTAAGAGTCTGAGCCAGGGCTGGAGCGATAGCCCAGCGGAGCGCTTGTTTTGCACCGCCGGCCGGCCTGTGCCGGCCCGGGTTCGATCCCCAGCATCCCATATGGTCCCCTGAGCACCGCCAGGAGTAATTCCTGAGTGCAGAGCCAGGAGTAACCCCTGAGCATCGCCGGTGTGACCCAAAAAGCGAACAAACAAACAAAAAAAAAAGTCTGAGCCCTTTACCTGTGGACATTGGCACAAACTCTGGACAGAAAGCACAAGAGTTGTTGGTTGGTGTGGGAAAACCTTCACACAAATATTGGAAATCAAGGACACCAAACACACATTCCATCTTGTCTCCATAAATGAGTTAAGGTCCATGAGTGAATTGAGTCATATCCTTCCAAAGATATTACCATATAAATGAGGAATCATATAAGTAATACTCATGTATAAAAATAAAGTTGAGTAGGGGCCGGAGCGATAGATAGTACAGTGGCTAGGGCATTTGCCTACGACTGACCTGGTTCAATCTCCAGCATCCTACATGGTCCCCAAACATCACCAGGAGTAATTCCTGAGTGCAGAGCCAGGAGTTACCCCTGAGCATCACCAGATGTGACCCCAAAATGCTAATAAAAGTAATAAAATAAAGTGAATAAATAAACACCCTTTGAAATTTTGTAGGGTGGAACTGTTTGTCATTCAAAACTGAACTTAAAAACTACTGAAAGGGGCTGGAGAGATAGAAGACAGTTAAGGCACTTGCCTAGTGTCTGGGTGCAGCCACACTCCTGGCTCAAATCCCAGCACTGCCTGAGGTCCCTGAGCATTGCAGGTATGGCTTCTGAGCACAAAGCCAGGAGTGGTCCCAAGCACTACCGGTGTGACCCAAAACCTTCCTCACAAATTATTGATGAAAACAATTTAGCTGAGAGGAAAAGATAAAAGGAAAGAGATAAACCACAAAACTCTAAGTTCCTGTAAAGATGGAAATTTGAACAGAAACAGACTACATGAAATATAAATTTTCCCTATTTCTCATTACATCTTTGAGGGCTCCTCCTCCCATTCCTCCATCTTCATGTTGGCCAGCGTGGCTGCGAACTCCCAGCCACCACAGCCAGCACCAGTGGAGACACTTCAGACACACAGCTGCACTGCTCGGCCCCACGTGGAGCAGCCCATGGAGTTCACCAGCCCCTGGCCAAGTCCAACATAGCTCCTAGGATTTGCTCACATGTGCGGAGGACTGGGGGGCCACGCTGGCTGGACTTGGAATGGGTATTTGAGCTCCTCCCATTCCTCCACCTCCATGTCGGTGAGTGTGGTTGTGAGCTCCCAAGACCGTAGCCAGCAACAGCAGAAGAGAGACACTCCAGGCCCACAGATGTGCTGGCATGAGGCTGCTCCCTGGCTGGGTGACATCTTAGACAATAATGGAAGTTAGGACCAGGTCCTTCCCAGGATCCTTCCCATTTATACACTGTATACAGTTCTAGGCAGGTTCTAGTCCCTGGTCCATCATTATCCTAGTGATTCTAGCAAGAAGCCAGAGGAACCCCCACACCATGAGGGCAGTCATTCTCAACATCCAGACTCCACAGCTCATCAGAGCTCCACCCAAGAGAAAAGCCAATATCTCCCCATTGAGGTTCATCAATAAATGCACGAGATGAAAGTCTACTACTGAGAGTGTACCACCTACACCGCAGAGTCTGGCAAACTACCCATGTCATATTTGTTATGCCAAAAACCAGTAACAATTATAGACCTATTCCCATGACCGGATGGAATGGTTTGAGGCCCTTCATGTTCCTGGAGCAAACCGATGCCCTTGGGCTACACTAGCTCCTGAAAGGACGCATGGAGATGTTACCGGTGCCGCTCCAGCAAGTCGATGAACAACGGGAAGACAAGTGATACATCTTTGAAATGCTAACCATGTTTATGGTCATAAGGACTCAAATATCATCATTTATTATCACAACAAAATTGTGAATACTTTTACCACCTATATTGTTACAATTATGCCACATAGTTCGGGATTTCTTTAGAAAATGGTATTTTAATGCCTCCTGTTTGAGATTATTAGCTAAATTATGTACAGGGAATTAAATGGAGGTGGAGGGTGTTTGTTCAAAGGAAGAGCTTTAACCTTGGAATATTTTTTCTGACCACATTATACTTTGAAATTTTTTTTTCTTTTTGGGTCACACCCAGCAATGCTCAGGGGTTACTCCTGGCTCTGCACTCAGGAATTACTCCTGGCGGTGCTCGGGGGACCATATGGGATGCCGGGGATCGAACCGGGCCAGCATGGGCCGCCACGTGCAAGGCAAACGCCCTACCCGCTGGACTATCGCTTCGGCCCTATACTTTGAAATTTTTAATAAAATTGATGAGGAGCTTAATTTGAGCATGGTGAACGAGCTGAATTTTTTCTTTTCTTATCTTTTTGGGGGTCACACCCAGCGATACTCAGGGGTTACTCCTCTCTCTGATCTCAAGACTTTTCCTGGCAGTGCTTGGGGACCATACGGGATGCTGGGGATCCACCCCGGATCAGCCACATGCCCTATCCATTATCCTATCTCTTCAGCCCCATGGTATTGACTTTTTCAAACTTATAATCAAGTAAATCTTATCAAATGTTGAGGCTTAACACCCTAATAACATCTCTTCGGCAGCAGTGTTGAAAGTAAGCCTTTTTTAAAATTAGGACAGAATATAGGTTATTGTACTTGAGCTAATACTGTATGCTTGTCAGAGCTTCATCCTAAATGGTGGGACTGTGTTAAGAAACGCACTGACAGCTATTGCCTCCCACACGCTCAGGGACCACAAATTACCTTCGGTTTCAAATCTTTAAGATCTATATGTCCCAGATTTACTTATGCACATTCCAAAAATGGTGTACTAAGCGTTTCTCAGCTGGGGGCCATATGGCTCCCTGTGGGTCTCCCAGATACTCCAAGGGGTGTGACATTATGAAAATCCTATAAATGGGAGGGGCAGGGGAGAGGAGCACAGGAAGGAAATAAAGTGGTTAACAAACTCTTGTCTAAGCTATAATGGTTACTGGCCCCGAAATCTAAATATATCGAGCTGGAAACCAAAGCCACAAAATACTCAAGGACACGCAAAGGTGTATTTGTAGAGAAGAAAAAACAAAACAGAAAACTTCTACTAGTTTATAGCAGTTTGTACAGAGAATCCCTCTACAAAGGGATTCTCAGAAGGCTTCTGAGGTTGCATTCATTCCTTGGAGGCTGAGCTGGAGAAGGGTATTCTTGCGCGAGATTTGTTGATAGAGAGCAACTCAGAGGAAGCAGTATGATGAGCTGGGCTTTGGGATAGGACAGGGAGGGAATTGCAAAGCTGGGGGTTGCAAACTGTTTCTGGAGGAAACCCCGACACCGATTGGAACCACTGAGTCACACATCCCTGAGGCCCTGGAGCCAGGCTACCCCCAAGGAGCCATTAATGCCTGCTAGAGGCTTCCCCTGCAATCCTGTGCATCTCCGGCGCATCCGGGCAAAATTTCTCCTTGAGGCTGAAAGCAGTTCTCTCAGGTGCAGATCTGCAACGGCAGCCTCTGCTGGAGAAGGTTACAGGGTAGAGCAGGTGTCGCTTTCCACAGGATCATTGGTTCTCCCCGGTGATGGGAAGGGGCACAAGGGTCTTTTCCATGCATTAAATTCTAAAGCAGCTGCTTCTCGCGTCATTGCGGGATGGTCTCAGCTCTCTGTGGCCTGTTAGCATCCTGATTGATGCCTTTGGGCTGCAACAGGGCCTCAAACAGTGAAGCTGAGAGGCAACTGAAATCCTGCTTGCTGCTAGCTAGCCTGTGTCTTTCATTCATCTCTGAGTGGCAAGAAGCAGCCATTGGATGTCCTTCAAACTTGTAGCTTAACTATTCCTTCCCTCTCTCCAAATAAAACTTGTTCCTCACACTGTTTTCCTAATTCAGAAAAGAGAAACTATTATACCTGTTGTTAAAACTAAAAACCCTGGAGTGATCTTTGACTCTTCCTCTCACATCCCATATCCAATTTGTCAACAAATTATTGAATCCACTGTCAAAATAAATACAGAATTCGGTCATTTGTCAAAGTTGCTACTACCCTGCCTGGTTGAGGGCATTATCTCACCAGGAATAAGGGAAACGAGTAAGCTAAACTTCTTTCCTGCCTCTGTCCTTCCCCCTCCTTAGTTTATTTCTCAGTATAGCAGCTCAAGGATTATTTTCTGTGTGAGATTGCATAGACCAGCCCATAATAGCCCGGCTCGCACGGTTGCTTGCAGCTGCGTGGTTCATCAATAAATGCTTTATTTGGAGGGGTTAAAAGAGTTTGCCTCCCGCTCGGCAAGCCTGGCAAGCTTCTCGTGTTGTATTTGATATGCCAAATTCCAGTAACAATTATATTAGGTCATTCTCATGACCTAATATAATGGTTTGAGGCTCTTTAAGTTCCTGTAGCAAGCCAATGCCCCTGGCTCTACTGGCATGAGACAGGACATATGGAGATATTACTGGTGCCCGCTCTAGCAAATAGATGATCAACGGGAAGATCGTGATCGTGATCGTGAGATTGCATCTTTCCTCCACTTGTTTTCCTCCCTTTGCTTCTCCGCGCACCAAATATCGCTGAGTCCTTAACAGGAACAACATGCCCACTCAGCCCCCACGGCCTTTGATCCCATCTCTTCTTGCTCTTCTCTCTGGTCTTTGCTGTGTTCCCAATACACCAGGCACTTTAAAGGGTTTCCACTATCTCTTCTCATTGTCTGGAACCCGCATCCTCTTGAGAAAGAAATGGCTCATCTTTCTTACCTCTCTGGGCCAGAGCCCATATACCTACTCAAAGGCTTTGTGACCTTTTTGTAACTGTCACAGGCTTATTGTAGTTTATTGTATATTTGTTACCTAATGCTAATTGTATTTATATTTCCATCTGATAATTTTTTTCCTATGAAACTCATCTTTTTTTAAGAAATGCAAAAACTATTTATTTTTTATATATTTTTTAATATTTTATTATACCACCGTGAGGGTATGCTACCCTTGTCGTATTTGATATGCCAAATACCAGTAACAATTATAGACCTCATTCCCATGACCTGATGGAATGGTTTGTTCCTGGAGCAAGCAGGTGCCCTTGGGCTCTACTTGCATGAGGCAAGACATATGGAGATGTTACTGGTTTGCTCGAGCAAATCGATGATGAACGGGAAGACAGTGATACAGTGATACCACCATGAGATATACAATTACAACGTTGCTCATGTTTAGAGGTTTCGGTCACATAGTGTTCCAGCACCCCGCCCTCCACCAGTGTCCATTTCCCACCACCAATGTCCCCAATTCCCTCCCCCCCTCCCATAGCCTGCCTAAATGGCAGGTTCTTTATCTCTTTTCTCTCTCCCTCTCTTTTTCCTTCTCTTACACATTGTGGGTTGCACTACATACACTTAGAGGCCATCATGTACATTTTTTGCCTGTATTTAATGCTCAGTTCTAGGTTGGTATCAGCCCTTTCGACATTTATTCACACATGTTCCCTTCTCTTACCTAATCTCTGACTCCCACACGTTTGCAGTAATTTCCACTTTTGGTGAGACCTCCTGATCCACGTGAAACTCATCTTTTACCTTATTCAACACTAACAACTTTGGTTGTGATCTCTATCAGAATGGAAAAGATTTCCCTAATTTTTTTACTTCTTGTGTCTCATTGATAATTGTCACGTATTTCTTTTTCATTTAAAAATTAATCAAAATAAAAATATTAAAAATGGAATAGTGTGCTGGCTTTGTATGCTACCAACCCTGACACCATGCGTGGTTGCCCCAACATGGCCAGGAGTGATCCTTGAACACAAACCCAGAGTGAACCCAGAGTGTGGCCCAATTATTGCTGCCCATTCTACTTAGAAATCACAAAGTCTGAACCGCCCTTAAGACATAAAAAGCCTCACAAATCACCATAATAAATACGAAGAGCTCTGGGCAGGAGACAGAGCACAGATGTAACACACTTGCCTTGCATGCAGCTGACCCCATTTCAATCCCCTACACCTGATATGATCCCCAGAGCCCTGCCGAAAATGATCCCCATGTACAGAGCCTGGATTAAGCCTGAGCACTGCCAGGTGTAGCACCCCCGCCCCAGCACACATGAGAAACACAGGAAACAGCAGCAGTAGCAGCAGCAAGAGAACACACAGCGGCAGAGTTCAGGGGAATTCTTGCTCCCTGAGCAGGGGTCGTCCAAACTTTTAAAATGTCTCCAGCTCCTGCCTAGGATGGATTACTGTTCATTGCAGACCAAACTAACGCTTACTGTCAGAATAGCAAGGCCTTCTCTGACCTAAGTTTAAGCAAACTCTTCATGGCCCAGGCTTTTCAAGAACACAATTAAGAAAAATGTTTCCAGAAAAGGAATTAACATGGATTTTTGAAATCATATTTGGTCAACTCTTGGAGGAAATATATTTGTATATTAGAAAAACGTTTTAGCCAATAATAAAATAAAAAATAAAATTGTCTTAAATAAATTTGACTGGACTTTTATGCTAAATGTCATTGTCTAGATCATACTGATCCCTAGTATATCACAATCATATTTATTTCCATTATATTCATGATGAGCAGTCTGCCTTTGACTAGATTATTTCAAGTCTCTGTACAGTTAGTTACATAAAAGTTAATTCAATAAAGTATATATAAAAGTCAATCTAATGATTTTTAAAACCTCATAACTTACAACAAATTAAAGAATTAATTATTATTCCTCAAGAGAAAAGTAAAAATGCTAATTAGTAAAATGCACAACTTTAGGTCAGAGAAGTTAATCAAAAATATTTGGCACATTTTGTAAAAAGTGTAAAATAGCAAAACACATATTTTAAAAGTTTCTCTCCTCATTTATGAAAAAAAAAAATATTAAGGACTCTGTGTTAAATGAAATAAGTTTGCTGATGGGGCCGGAGCGATAGCACAGCGGGTAGGGCGTTTGCCTTGCACGCGCCAACCCGGGTTCAATCCCGGCATCCCGTATGGTCCCCAGAGCACTGCCAGGAGTAATTCCTGAGTGCAGAGCCAGGAATAATCCCTGAGCATCGCTGGGTGTGATACAAAAAGAAAACAAAAAGAAATAAGTTTGATGGAGAAAAACAAATACTGCCTAATCTCACTTATCTGCATAATATAGAAAGAAAAAACAAGGAAATAGACAGTATTGAATAACAAACCTATGACCCTGAATCACAAGACTGAGATTACCAAGCCGTAGGAGGAAGAAAGGAAGAGTTGGACTAGAGGTGACATGGAGACAGTGGCGGTGGGTCTTGGGCATTTTGGTGGTGAGATGCAGTAACTTCTTAGGCATTTTGGTGGAGAGATGCAGTAACTTCTTGGGCATTTTAGTGGTGAGATGCAGTAACTTCTTGGGCATTTTGGGGGTGAGATGCAGTAACTTCTTGGGCATTTTGGGGGTGAGATGCAGTAACTTCTTGGGCATTTTGGGGGTGAGATGCAGTAACTCTATACCAAAACTATAAATGTTAATGCTATTGTAACCATGTCACCTAAACAAAATATTTAAAAAATAATTATTAAAAGATGTTTCTCTAATTCCATGTCCACCAAATAATGTTCTGATCACTAACTCAGTTTCTTGGGAGGGGAAGGCAGAAGAATAGAAATAAATTCGCTACTAGAAAAGTTATTCCATTGATAAGTCATTTTGGTATACAAAATATTGGTGTGAGTAGATGTTAGAGCCTATCTTCAGGAAATTATAAAACTAAGATTGGAAAACTGCCAGCATTTATCCTATCGTGTTCTGCTCTACTTTTGAAAACATGAGATCTCATAGATTGTGACCTTTGTTTGCTGAGTCATAGTTCCAGGGCTCTTCCCACTGACAAAGGCTAAGTCTCTGCTGGAAGTGTACTAAAACTAAAGCAAAGACACCAGGAAAGATGGAAGGTAAAATTCCTGCCTAACAAGCATGGAACCTCAAGTTTGATTCCTGGCACCATCCCACATACACCAAGATTGATCCTGGCGGCTCTGCTTCCTGACATCACAATGAAGTGTGACGTCTCAGGCACACTGTAACCAAGGTTATACCAGCACCACAATTAAGTGTGATCTCCAGAGACCATGAGTGTAAACACTGCAACCAACTGTGTATGACCCCGTCACTGGAACAACCAAAGGAACGGGAAAGGAAATACATTTAAATAAATGTGTCATTTCAAAAAATAAACTTAAGCAAAACAACTACTTTGAGTTTCTTTGCTTTGGAATTCTGCTTATTTCTTTACCAAGCAGTCACTGATTTCTGTGTGCCTTGAGTTGGTTGGACTATTTATCTAGCCCTGTATTTTTCATTCTTTATAGTTTTTCCTCTTTTCATTATGTTAGGGACAGTTTTGTTTTGTGTTTGTTTTTGTTTTGTTTTTTGACTACACCCAGCTGTGCTTGGGGTTTGCTCCTGGCTCTGTGCTCAGAGCTTGCTTCTGGCTCTGTGCTCAGGTATCACTCCTAACAGAGCTCAGAGAACCATACAAGGTGCTGTGGATTTGACCAGGTCAGCAACATGCAAGGTAAGTACTTTCCCACTCTACTGTCTCACTGGCCCCGAAAATTATGCTTTTTGTAATTCTCTCTTTTTCTCTGCTGTTAATGCAAGAACTCTGGCCTTCTTTTGTTTTACCTTTAAAATTTTCACCTTTAAATTTTGGACATTTTGTGCTTATGTCTATCTCGACAATAGTATATAGTTGGGTATTAGGAAATAATCTAACAATTTCTGCCTTTTAACTGCTAATTTTTTAAATTTAAGTAAACATTATAACCATGTATAAATATTTGATTTTTTTTTCTTTTTGGGTCACACCCGGCGATGCTCAGGGGTTACTCCTGGCTCTGCACTCAGGAATTACTCCTGGCAGTGCTCGGGGGACCATATGGGACGCCAGGGATCGAACCAGGCTGGCATGGGCCGGCCGCATTTATTTTCTAATTTAAATTGTCCTTTCTGTTGTTGGATTTCTTTCTAAAGTTTTGTTTTCTTTGTCTACCTTGAGACTGATATGTTTCTTGCTTTGCTAGTATTTTGTACTTTATTTCCACCATCTCTACCCTGAAGTTCAAGTTTTATACTTATTTTCTGCTTTTCAACTATCCCACCATGATCATTTTGTTCATTAAATGAAAATAAAGAGGGGACGGAGTTAGGGCACTTGCTTGCATGCACTTGACCCTGGTCCAGCCTCTCATTCTCCTATGGTCCCTTCATCAGGGTCAGAAGAGTAAGCATTGAGCACCACTGGGTGTGGCCCAAAAAAAAAAATGCATACAATGAAAGTTCTGCTAGTCAATACTTTAGTAAACATTATTAGGTTGCAATTATTTATAAGTGTTGTGATTTTTCAATGTTATTTTTGAGAGATAAATTTTGTAGACAATTATTATTTAATGTGTTAAAGATATTTTCCGACTGCTAGCATCTATTATTTATACTAAGGAGATTCAATTCTTTGATTTTTGGCTTGTCTTCATTGTATTGTCCAAAAAACTCTTTTGGTTTTGGTGCTGGGGATTAAACCAAGGTTCTCCGCTGCACTCATTCACAGTGCTACATCCGCAGTCCTCAAGGTGATTTTTTTTCTTTTTAAATTTAGTTATTTAGGGGCCAGAGCGATAACACAGCAGGTAGGGCGTTTGCCTTGCACGCAGGCAGACCCAGGTTTGATCCCTGGCATTCTAGATGGTCCCCCAAGCATAGCCAGGAGTAATTCCTGAGCGAAAAGTCAGGAGTAACTCCTGAGAATCTCCAGGTGTGACCCAAAAACAAAAAATATAAGTTAATTAATTAATAAATTTGGTAATTCAATGTTATTTAGATACACATGTTTTAACATATATTCTGGACATTAATTTTTATGCTGTATATAGATGTTGCATATTTTAATAATGTATTACTGATAACTCACTTGATATTTTTCTTTTTTTTTCTTTTTTTTTTTTTAATTTTTTTATTTTTAAAATTACAAAGATATACATATGGAACAGTGTGCTAACAATTGTTGAGGGTACTAATGCCAACCTAGAACTGAGCATTAAATAGAGGCAAAAAAATTGATATTTTTCTTAATGGGTGTCGGAACACTGTATGACTGGAGCCCAATCATGACTAGCTTGTAATGGCCTATTGCATGGTGATTCAATCTAAAAATAAAAAAAAAAGACTAAACTGAAATCAAGGTGATTTTTACTGAAATATTTTCATTCATATGGGAAAAATTCACACATAATTAAGTAAACAGATCAATAAATTTTTGTAAATAAACATTTTTGTAAGTGACATCCTCATCAGAAAAGAGAATATTAACATTGCCTTGAAGCCTTCACTATGCTACCTTACCATTTTTACCACTGCAAGAGAAATTTAATAATTTCTGACTTCTAATGCCAATAGATTACCTATTTAAAAATTTATATTAATAAGCTACTAGTTATTGAAGAGAAATAAAATTGATGTGACCCTGGGGAGAGTTATCTATTTAAAAAGAAAGCAAGTACTAAAGTAATCAATGTTGAAAATGAAAAAAGCTATCAAAAAATAAAGGTAATATACAAAATTATTGTTATTAACATCCTAAATGTAATGGTACATCGCACTTCAAGTAAAAGGATTACCTTTTATTGCAATAAAATAATTTTATCGTATTAAGGAACATGTACTAAAATAACCCACTGATGGGTTAAAGCGATAGCTCAACAGGCTGAGTGCATGTTTTGCACGTAGGAGAAGTTGGACCCATAACACTGTCTGTGCTCTCTTTTTGTTTTCACTTTTCTTTACGATTTTTATGAGGCATTGTCGTTTAAAACACGGCTGACTATACTTCTTATGTAAACATCTTCCCTGCACCGCGCCCAGCAGCAGAAAGCCTTTTTCCCTTCTCCACCAGTGTCCCAAAGGACGCTCCTATCTCCCAACCCCCAGCTAAGCTCAGCTCTGGAGAAAAAGATCTCCAATTTTATCTTTGGCCATTTGTTGTTCATGTTATAAACAATGCAATATTGTTCACATTACGTTTCTTTAATACTCCTCATAGAAGTCATTTTTGATTATTGTGGAGGTTGAAAATACAATACACATATAGGTGAATAAAGCTAAACTCCTGAAATTTCACAAAATTTTAAAATCAATGATTTGTTGATAAAAATCATTTTCAAAAACTGTAAATCTTTTGCATTGCATGAAATAGCTAATTCCTAGAAATCCACAAACTGTTAAGATCAAAGAGAAGAGATTCAAAATTTAAGGGAAGGGCCGGGCGATAGCCCAGCGGGTAGGGGTGTCTGTCTGCCTTGCACGCGGCAGGCTTATGCCGAACCGGGTTCGATCCCCGGCATCCCATATGGTCCCCCGAGCACCGCCAGGAGTGATTCCTGAGTGCAGAGCCAGGAGAAACCCCTGAGCATTGCCGGGTGTGACCTAAAAAAGACAAAAAAAAAAAAAAAAAAAAAAAGGGAAAATCTGAATTGCCCATAATAGTAGAAAATCATGTTTTATCTTAAAAAAAGAAATTGTTGGTTTTATGATCAAAAAATATTATATATTATATTATATATTATATATTATATATTATATAATAGATAATATATTATATATCACTTGTATCTATAAATATATATAATATATAATATATACATATAAAATATATTATATTATAGGGCCGAGCGATAGTCCAGCGGGTAGAGCGTTTGCCTTGCACGCGCCTGCCTGTGCCGCCCGGGTTCGATTCCCGTCATCCCATATGGTCTCCCGAGCACTGCCAGAATTCCTGAGTGCAGAACCAGGAGAAACCCCTGAGCATTGCCGGGTGTGACCCAAAAAGCAAAAAAAAATATATATATTATAGATATATTAAGTGTCAGAATTAGAAAGTAATTCACACCTCTAATCTGTGTACAGTATTCATCACATCTGCCCTGAAGTGGGACTGGACCCGGAGGCCACTTGCCTGGCTGTAGCCCAATCAGGGGTTCTATCCTTGGCACCCCATATGCACCTCTGCCCACTTCTAGGAGTAATTCCTGAGCTTAGCGCCAGGAGTTACCCCCTAGCATCGCCAGGTGTGGCTCAAAACCAAACCAAAACAACAAAAAACATCTCCCGCAAAGGTCCAGTGCTACCCACCCCGCCAAATAAACCTCTCCACGCCCTAGTCCCTCGGTCCTTACAGTTTACATTACAGGCTAAGAGTTAAACATTTTTTTCTTGCCTGTTCATTTGCCAATTTATGAATAAACCATCAGTTGTCTTTGAGATTTTTCTTATTTAAACTATTTAATGACTTTTTTATATTTACTGATTCTTTTTTCAGCATTCAGTATGTTATGATCTAGTGAATGTCTACATTTCTAATATTCTTTTTTTAATTTGTATAGTTTTCACATATACAAATTAATGCTCCTTTATGCTCCTTTGTATCTTCTCTAGTCAGGGTTCCCATCACTTTACTCTTTTCTCTTTGAACTCTTCAACCATACTCATCAAAGTGCTCTAATTCCAAATCTGGATTCACTTTTGTTCTATTTTTACAAAATTTTTTGTCATCGGGAGTGGTAACATTTTTCTAATTTGTCATGTATAACAACTTTTAAATTTTATATTAGCCATTGTAAATAAGTTTTGGGAGTTGGAATAGTCTTTTTTCTTTTTCTTGTCTTGGGGAGGAGAGCCGGTAATTGAACCCAGAACCTCATAAATGTTAAGTGCTTTACCTCCGGGCTATACCCAGTCCCTCCTAGATTCTTTTTAAATGAACTTTTAGCGAGTTTCCAAATTTATTAGGTTTCCCACCCCAACGCCTTGCTATCCACTCCTACCGTTTCTCCTCAAATATCCCTAGCCCATTTATCAATGTCTGTTGGTTTCTTTCTTTTTGGGGGAGGTCACATTCAGCAATGTTCAGGGGTTACTCCTGGCTCGTGCTCAGGAATTACTCTTGGCACTGCGTGGGGGATCATATGGGATGCTGGGGATTGAACCCAGGTCGGCCGCATGCAAGGCAAATGCCCTACCCGCTGTGCTATCGCTCCAGCCCCTGTTGGTTTATTTCTAGTTTGTTTTTTCTATTCATCAATTTTATATCTATTTTCTACACAAAGATAAAATAATTCAACACAGAAAAAAATGTATTAGACAATTCAATGACAGATCCACTTGATCCTGTTGAGATTTGCTTTAGACTTTATCTGTCTATATTATCCCTTATATTGTGAATGAAGTTTCTCTCCAGAGTTATGCATTTCGAGGCAACTCAGTGCCATTCTTCTCCTAAATGGCCTTTAGAAGGTTGTACCTGAATGCTTCAGGTGTTCATCAACATCTCTCAACTTGTTGGAACTAAAAATTTTAGCAATCTGCAACCTCTGGAAATGGCTCAGTTCAGACTGTAGATGATTTCTACCATGCTCCAGAGTCTCATCCTATATTTGCACAGCTCAGAATTGAACTAAATCACTCATTATTCCATGCACCGCTTTCTGGAATTCCTGCTCACTATCACGTTCTATTCTGTTTCTTCTATTTCAATTACTTCATTATTTCGAACTCTAATCTTTCTTTCCTCCATCCAGCGAGAAGGCTGTTCTCTTTTTGGTTACCTCAGTTTTGTGTTCTATTTTGAAAGGTGGGCCCAGGCAAAATGCCAGGAAAAAGTGTGTAACTTACCTTGTTTGTTTCTTTTTATCTAAGGTCTCAGGCTACATAGTCTATTGATCAATGCCTAAAAACAGTTGTTCGTATGTTTTGTCTAGATCAATAGATTTCTTCTGTTTTTTGCTCTTTTGAAATATAAGTTCCATAAGTACTTTCCATCATGAAATTCTTTATTTAAGAAAATATTTTCATATATAGATTCCTTAATCTTATTTTTTCTGGTCATCAAAATAAAAGTCAATGGGATATAGTCCAGCAGAATTTTTATTTTTACTGTTTATTATGCATAGTGAATTTTTTTTCCTGAAAGTTCCTATTTGTTTGATTTTAATTTTTGAAAATTCTAGAAACTTACGGGGTATACACTTTTCTCCAGAAAGGATTTATAATTGCAACTGCTAGAAGTTAAGGGGTGCTACCAACCTGGGTCTGGTCTACTTCTAAAGTTCTGGGCTTAATGCTGGAGTTTTGAGTTCTACGTTTCTTCTTTGATACAGCAGTTTAGTGTTCAGAACTCAGATACACTATAGGCATTTGCTTTCTAGATAGCTCTGCTTTTCCAGTTTTCTCACTATTCATCTAATTTTAATGTAGTTTTATATTGATGGGTTTGGTGAAGGAAATTTGAAGGAAGTTTTAATGAGAGAGAGAAATCCAACTTTGGATGTTTCAGACAAGTAAGCAATGGAGCTGTCATTTGGTCAGTCGATTAAACAATCATGTGAGGTGTCCTAAGGGAAGACAGGGATGGCTGAAACGCAAAAAGAGTTTACAACCATCTTCAGCCTCCCCAGGTTTTTTTTCCCACTTGGGTAAGAGGCCATATATTTTCCAAGTGGGTAAGTGTCCATACAAGTACATTTAATGAGTATAGTTTAAATCCTTTTCTCACTATATGGCTTTTAAAAAAAATCTTACAAAAAATTGGGGCCGGAGGGATAGTCCAGCGGGTAGGGTGTTTGCCTTGCATGTGGCCAACCTAGGTTCGATCCCGGCATCCCATATGGTCCCCTGAGCACCGCCAGAAGTAATTCCTGAGTGCAGAGCCAGGAGAAACCCCTGAGCATTGCTGGGTGTGACCCCCAAAAAAAGGCAAAAAAAATCTTACAAAAATAACAACTGAAAACCAAAAATTATATGACACATACAATGAAAGCTGATGTACAAGACTCTACTAAATGGAAGACTAGTTATTTCTACTCCTAATATTAGCACTATATCCAGTTTATTTCAGTGAAAATGGCAATTATAGTAGGTGTCATAAAGTCAGATACAAATTTTTGGAAATTGAATATGTGAAATTTGAATTTATGTACTATTATCTTTACTAGTACCTATGTAGTGGTTTTTTGATATTCTGACAAATGATAATAGAAAATTGTTAACAGCTGAAAAACACACATTCGAAATATCAAATAATTTTTGTGTTTTTTTACTGATGTTAGAATTAGGGGCTATTGAGCCCATTACTTTGCAAAAGACAGACTTGTTTTTAGCAACAGACAAAAATACGTGTATCAGCAGGACATGTTTCATTTCCTGCAATGGGTTTTTTTTTTTAAAGTAACTTAAAAAAAGAACGCAAAGAAAACAATTTGTTGATGAAACTAAAATGCTGTTCCACTAGCCAACCAGGACAGTCAAAGGGTGAAACAGCTGAAGATTTGAAGAAAACATTAAAAAAAAGTTTTATTAAAACATTGCTGTGTACTTGGAAGGAAGCAGAGATGTTTATATAATTGTCACTTCATGGTATTTGCTAAATTCAGTTCAGTACTAATGCCTTTGTTTTCTGTGCCACAAAGTAGGTTTACCAAGAACATACATACATATATGTAATAACTTCTTGAATTAAAGCAATGTTCTATTAAAAATCAGTGAGATAGACGCAATAAAAAGTATTTTAAGAGAGATTGACACTTTGAGATACAGCTTAAAGAAAGAACAACTTGACATGTGTGGGATCTTGGCACTAATTAAACAAAATAATTAAGGGATGCGTAGAAAAATAGGAATAATGTATGTTCAAATTTTTATCACGTTAAACAGAATTTTTGCACTATGAAATGAGAAGTGGTGTCACTGAAAAAATTTTGCATATAAATGAGTGATATTTATTACTTATTTAGGCGCAAACCTCTTTTTTTTAATGACAGGCAGCTTCCAGTAACTTATTACCAATTAGATTTATCAAAACAACATTAAACCTAATTTTTTTCCTTCAAGGTAAATACGATAAAATAACTACATAAGTTATTAACTAAAAAAAGAAAAGTTCTAGGAAGAGGACTCTTTGAAAAATTATTTAGAAATGCCTTTATTTTTATTTAAAAAATAATTAAAATATAAATGTATTACTTATAAATGTCATATATTTATACACTCATAAATCATGGGAACAGAGTATTCTAAACTTAAAATCTTTTAGATAAAGTTTTGAAACTATTTTGAAAAACATTACATTTTCTAAACATTATTCCCTTTTAATTGCTATGAAAACAGACTGAGAAGGTGGTAATGGTGATGGGATTGGTGTTGGAATATTGAATGCCTATAATAAATCATCATGAACAAAATAAAAAAACAGATTTGCATTCTTTTAAAAAAATTTCCATCTAAAACTGATAGGTGGAATTAAAAAGCAAATGCAAGACTTAGAAATTGCAGTCAAATAGAATAGCTCTTCCATTTTCAGTTTTGTATTTTGTTAGATCTAGCTACTAAAACATCAAAATAAAACTGCTTAGAATTAGTACTAAATATTTTAACAAGAAAAGTTTTAAGTAAAGTATATCCTGTCCCATTTTTATTTGCAACACTAACAAATAAAAATAAAACTTTATAATTTTATCTGTATGTTTTATATTTTTATTTAATGAGAAAGCAGATATACATGTTTTGGGGTATGTGTGTACATTTTTTTTTAATGATGAGACAAATTGATATTGATAGATCTGTGAATTAGCACATAATTTTAGTAAAATATTTATCTTGTGGTGCCAGGCATCATACAAGATTTCTTTAAATTGGTTACCCCAAAACAGAAATGTTCAAGTAAAAAGTTATTTTAGAACAACTACCATGAGAAAAAGTAAACCAAAAATTACTTAAAACTTAATCAGAGATAATCATTGGTGAAATCTTTCCAGATTTTATTTTACAAATATTTGTATTATTTTCACGTTGAGATTCTTTAAATGAGGTTTGGGACAGATTACAATATAGAATTAATAATAAGACAAAGTTTCTCCTTCAGGTTCTGACCAGGGTTAAATCTTCACAATCAGCCAAGCGTAGGATTAGAACATCCATTGAATTTAGCAGATTGACTGTTTTCTTTTATATCTTTATCCAGATGTCAAATGTGTGGTTTATTTACCAGGAGAAATTACTGAAAAAAATAGACTGAACAAATGTTGTGGTTTTTACTAGTTTTGTTTTCACATGGCCTATGCAATAGTGTAAACAGATAAAGGGAACTAAAAATCCGGCAAGGCTTTGTTTCTGTTCAACCTTACAACGATAAGTGAAACCGATAAAACATGGTGTATGTTAAAATTGTTTACTGTGTGCAATCGAAAACAGACTCCAGAGAGGATCTATCAATGGAGTCATTGTGAGTTCAGAATCAAGCAGTTAGTTATCTCCTGTAGGTGTGGTTCTGGACCAAGCTTCATATAATATTTTTTTTTTTATCAATGACTAATACTATGAGAAAAAAAAAATTCATTCACATAGCAAATGAAACCTAGAAGGGAAATGAAACCGAAGAAGAGGAAGCCACATTCTCAATGACCAGATTAGAATCAAAAGGACCAGGAAAATTGAGAAGTAGTAAGAAGAAAGCAAAAGGAGTAAGACATCAGGATAGGCTAAAATAAACAAGGAAGAAAAACAAGTTTCCAAAGAGAAATGGCTACCTATTGGCAAGAATAAAAGAGAACTTAGGAATTTCAACAAGCACAAGTTGATTCAGATCAATAATGTATTGTTTAAAAATCAAACTCAATGTTGTGAAATGTATTCTTCACCAAGTTACCTAAATGCCTGCTTCCAAGTTGAGTGTCCTTCGAAAACACTAAGAGCTTGTTCTTATTACCATTGTCTGTTCATCTTGAGAACCAGAGTAGGTAACAGTTACTCAAATGTGGGCAAGAGTCAATCAAGTAACAGAGGAAAAACTAGTTTCATTGTAAGGTGGGAGGGAGCAAGGCGTCTCCCCCCACCCCTCACCCCAGAGGTGGAGTAATTGGATAATGATCTCTAAATATAAATGTACACTTCTGGAGATGAAAGGCTCTGGGATTCAGGTTCTCATGTAGTTTAAGTAATTTAAAATTGGAGCAGGGACACTTTCGTTTTGTAGATAGGATGAAAGAGAAAATGAACTTAAATTGTATCAGGAAGGAATTGATTTAGGATAGGGATAAAAAACTGAATAAAAAGGGTTAGCTGAAAATTGGCACAATTGTAAGAGTCTGGTAGGCTTTCTAATCAAATTTCTACTTCTTAAATTGGTGAAATGTATGGAGTATAAAAAAAAGTTTTAAATCCTGGGCAGACTTCTCGAGTTTTGTGATTTCTGCCTTAGGCATACTAGAATAAATAATTTCCACCAAAACCTAAATGCTATAGAACAGGGATGAAGTTATTATTTACAATTCTGCCAGGAATGTCAGGCGACAATAAAATAAAATTACTCTGCTGCATCCTTGAGCACAAGTATAGTACCAACAACAGGCTCTCTCTCATTGAAGACCCAGTAAGAAAAAGAACGTGAAACAGCGGACCAAGAAAAGCGTTCCTGCTCTTTTTTCCTCATGGTGCTACTGTACATTCTTAAAAAGTTTTACTTTACATTTTGATCATAGTGCATTTCAAAACTACAGAAAAGTAAACCATAACACAAACCAAATGTGTAATTCTATCACTGGAGGTAGGAGCTCAGTTAATGGTCTGATGTCACGAATCTTTTCATTTCCCCCTCTGGATGCACAAGTCTACACTATTTTATAAACTATCCTTTTAATTTGCTATGTTTTTCAAAAGATTTATAAAAATGAGAGCTGCATAATTTCTTGCTAGATTTAGTTTCATGGACATTATTTCCTATAAATGCACTAGCTCTACATGGTCATTTAAAATTTATAGTACTTATGTTTTTTTAATACTTTACACAATCCCTGCTTTTGGTCATTTTAAGTATTTCCAAATGTTCAGTAGTATTCACGATGCAAACAGTACTTTCAATATTGCTTTAAAGCATTCAAAGCATTCGGACCAAGAAGGAATTCAGGGCATTTCCTCGCGCAGCAGACCTTTATTTGTACTGAACACAGCACTCAACTGGGAGCTGGGAAAAGGCAGGTGGGTCAGGCAAGATCCCCACTGCCAAAGAGCCCTTTAGACGGATTAGAAAGACGAGCTGAGACACTAAAACACGGTCGCAGCAGCTCCTCTTCCAACTCTCCTTCAGAGAAAGTTGTGCGTCAGGAGCCAGGTGTAGGTGTGTGCATGACATTTTATTAATAACCATGTTAAGCTGTGGGTCAACAGCTTATAACATACAAGGAGCTAAGCTTATATATATATATATATATATATATATATATATATATATATATATATATATATATATATATATATATATATATATATATATATATAAAGTGGCTCAGGCACTTTCTAGAAGGGAAAACTCCAGCTGGTAATTGCTTACTCCATGCATCAAACACATGCATGCATGCAGGGGATCCACACCGGCAATGACGTGGGAGCACACACAGCCTAGCCCCCTCGGACCCAGGGCTCGGCAACCGAGGAAACGCTCGCTCCGGCCTTCCCGCGCTCCGCCCCCCGACGCCCACCGCGCCGGCCCCGAGGACCACCCGGCTCTCGGGCAGGTCCGTGCCCAGCGCACCCTGCGCGAGGGCCGCTGCACCCCCAACTTGCCACCCTACACGTGGGCTCGGCCAGCGGCTGCCCTGCCCGGCGGGAGGGGAGCTAAGTGCAGGCGGGCAGTTGGTGCTGGGCCCGCGCGGGTGCCTGGCCAGGGCTGCAAACAAAACTTTGCTCTGCCTTTGCTTGGGCTGCAGCAGCAAAGCGAGTCCGGAGAGGGATGTGAGCCAGTGGGCGAGCGAGCGAATGCACGTGTGCAAACACCAAAAAAACAACAAAAGCAACCACGCTCGGGTCGCTCTGCGCACGAGAAAGCGGGTGCGCGGGACCCCGGGACTCCCTAAAGGGCCGCCCCGAGCGCCGGCGGCGCGGTCTCAGCAGGTGTCCGCTCCCCGCCGTCCTCCCGGCTCCACTCGGGTCTGGTCACGCTTTCCGCCGCGGCGGGGGCCCCCGGGGAAGAGCCTCCCGCCCGCCGCGCGCTCGCTCGCATCAATGGGATTCCCGCGTGGGAAATGCCGCCTCCCGCCAGACGGGCCGCGCGGGGTGCGCCGGCGATAAGGGGCGCGCGCTCGCGTGGGGCTCCCGCTCCGGGGTCCCAGCTCGGGGGGCGTGGGGACGAGGAGGGCGGCACTGCCCGCGGGCCGGCCCCGGAGCCCCGCGACGCCCCGCTGCCAGCCGCCGGCCGCTCCGCAGGGGCGGGGGCGAGGCGCGGGGGGCGGGCGCGGCGCGCGGGGAGGGGGGGGGGTTCTCGCGCGATTGGGCGAGGTTTCCGGTGTTGTGACTGAAGCCCGTCAATATGGCGGCGATCGGCCGCGGCCGCTCGCTGAAGAACCTCCGAATACGAGGTGAGCCCCCGCTCGCAGCCTTCACCCTCCGGAGCCGCTCGGCGTCGGCTCCCCCTACCCCTTCCCTCTCGGCGCTTTTCTTCCCGTGGGCCCTCCTGGGTGGGCGTAGCGAGCCGGGGGCGCTGGCCGGGAGTCGGGGCTGCTGCCGCCGCCGGCCTGGCGAGCGAGTCCTCACTGGGGCTGTGTGTCTGTTTCGCGCAGGGCGGAATGACAGCGGCGAGGAGAACGTCCCGCTGGATCTGACCCGAGGTAACGCGGGGCGCCGGCCAGGGAGGAGCCGGGGGCCGGAGGCTGGGGAGGTGGGTGGGTGGCTGGGGGGGGGGCGGCGGGGCAACGTGCGGGGAGGCTGAGCCCGAGCCCCGCGGCCGTGCCCATCCCCTTCCCGAGCCTCGCGCCCCCTCTCAGGGGCCTCCGGGGGCTGCGGGCGCCCTGTGGAGCGCGCGGGAGCCGCCGTCCCCGCACCCCGGTGCGTGCCCCCTCCCCGAGCTCGCGCCGCCGACTCCCGGGGGCGGGCGAGGCTGTTATTTGGCTGCCGGAGGATGTCTGCGCGCCGGCGACCACATCCTGCCCGCCCTGGCCCCGGGACCCCGCGCCGGACCCGCTCGGCTCGCGCTCGGACCCTGGGTCCCTCCCCCCCCGCACCAGCCCGGGGGCGCCCCTGGGCGCGGCGCGCCCAGTCCGAGGGGGACCCCAGGCTCGCGGCTGCTCCCCGCTGGGCGCCCCAGTCGGCCGACACCGCCCCCCTGGCCCTGGCTGCAGGTTCATTGTTTACCTCCTGCAGGGGGCGGGTGGGGGGGGGGGGGTTTGTTTACACCTCGGGGACGGGGGTGGAGCTCCGAGGGGCTTTCGGTGAAGGGACCGATCGGGCTCCCGGGGGTCCTGGCTTAGATGCCCTTAGGGCCCCTAGTTTCTGCCGGGAGCCGGAGCAGAAGATCCAGCAGTTGTTAGACGCGTGTTTTTTTTTCCCCTTCCTTTTTCTTTTCCTCCACCCCCCACCCCCTTCTCTCTCCACGGGTAAACAGGATCCGCTCCACCGAGTCCTAAGAAGTCCTATAAGCTCTCGGTTGGAGCTTCCCCAGTGTGCATGGGCTCTCCTGTACCGAATCAGTTTCCTTTTAGAGCGCATTAGGAAGTTGAGAACAGCAAAAAGGACTCGTAAACATGGTGTGTACGCATTCAGAGAGGGATCAGCCTAGGTGGACTGGACGCCTGGCGGCCCCCCATTGTGGACACTCCGCTTTGTCGTCGAAGCCCAGTGCGTTCCCTAACTGGTTTTATTTTCATGTCCTGCTGGAAGGCGGCCTTTGTAGAAAGAAAAGGGTTGTTGTTTTTTTAATTCGGTTTCGTTTCATTTCACAAGAGTACATTTTTTGGTAATAGCGTTTTATTGTGAAAGTTCAGGGGCTTAGTTTCGGTGAACCTGAGCTGATGATGATTTCTAAAATATAACCGAATAACGCTTAGTAGACAGGGCAGCTAATTAGATCCCTGGTGCACTAAACTGGCACATCCCTCTCCCCCACCCCCAGCACGTCAGGTTTGACTATTACCGTAGAAAGAAATTAGAATCATCCCTGTCACAGTTTGGAAACCTCTAGATATATAGCACACACGAGAAATCTTATAAAATACGTATGTAAAAGCTTACATGGGCCGGAGACCTAGTCCAGCGGGTAGGGCACGCACAGAGCTTACGCCTCCGCACACCCGGGTTCTGTGCCCTGAACACAGCTAGGAGTCGTCCCGAGCACCGCCGGCTGTAGTCTCCAAACTAACACACACATGCACAGTTTTTCTAGTAGGTTTTCTAACAAGGAAACTTCTTGATGGACTCCAAATTTAGCATTTCAGTTATATGACATGCTGCTTACTAGTAACTTAATTTCTGTATGAGCATCTGGTTTAGACAAAGTGAAATTCAGTCATTAGATCTTGTCTCTAATTTGTGCAGTAAAAGCTCAATTTAGTGTAATACTAGAAGTAAGTTGTAATTATGTATTGAGTTTGCTGATTGATACATAAGTGTATAAATTGCTGGGTAACAGTCGTTTCGCTGGTTGCTATACGGTTGTAAAGAGCTTATGTACAAATGTGATTAATTACTTTTTAATTACTAAATATTACTCATGTACACAGTTGTGTTTACTGTTTAAAATGCTGCATTTTCTGAGCATTTAGTAAATTCATATGTTCATAAGCATTTTATAGGTATATACTGAAAATGTATATATTATTTCTGCTTTTCCTAACTTCTTCAGTTTAGAATAAAATATACACAGCAGTTGAAACTGATTGCAAAAGACCATAAACCAAGAGTGGGTGATTCTATGGGATGTTCCTGAATTCTGCAAGTTTTCCCCAGAAAAGTGTAATTGTAGGTTCTGCTTTGTTTATTAACCTTTTGAGATGTCAGTACTTCATCATTTTTTCCCATCAGCCGTTGTACGGTGGTTCCAAATTCTCCATCTGCACAGATTCTCTACATCTACCTGCGACTTTTTGTGTGTTTTTTTTTTTTTATGAAAACGATCCTGATGGTGGAGGGAAAAAAAAGTTTAGAATGAAGAAAGGAGCGAATTAGATTCAGTTTAAGTGATGTTCTTTAAAAAACTGTTCTGAGAAACATCATTGCTGAAAGGTTTGTGGATCGGAATGAAGAAAAGTTCATGAGGAATAAAACTTGAGTCCTAATTTGAGGACTCTTGATGGGTTTGCTGTGGAGGGTAGCCGTCTATGGTTTGAGTTACTTTAAGCTTTCGAAAAATTTGAGTAACACCTATATATATATAAATACAGTGCTAGAGCTAAACCGTAAACTCATATATATATATATATATATATATATATATATATATATATATATATATATATATATATATTTTTAGTACTAAGGCAGTGTTTGCACTATCCTAATTGCTTCTGTGTAATTTTGAAGACATTGATTGTGTGGTTGTTTACTTCATGAGCACAGGACTCTCACTCCTAACGGAGCCATCAGTGTTTGGGGGAAGGGAGCACTGTCCAGCCAGTTAGTCGGCATGGTCCTTTAGGGGTGGTCCTTCAGGGGTGATTCGGAGCTAGAGTTCACCCCTGCTTAACTCGTTTCTCCACAGAAAGAAGAAATAAACTACCAAAGGTTATTAAGATGTGAGAAGTAAATAAACTAGTGCTGAATTAGTACGCAGTACATATTAACTAACATCAGTTGTTTTACTACACTGAGAAATCAGAATTAATACTACATTAAAATGGCTCAAATAGTTATTTTCATAATTGAATTTAATATTGAATATTATATACACATTAAGGAATTCTGATGTTGAAAGCCCTTTTTTGAGACAAACTATTATTGATTATGACCTAAGTAGATTTTGAGTATAACAGCTGTAAATGTAAGCTGTGAGATTGCCAATATAGCTATGTGAGATAAAGTGTTCTATTTTAAGGATCCTTAGAAATTGTCTCCTTGATTTATTAGATAGTTTTGCAGGTTTCTCGAGGCTGATCAGTCTTGAAGCTTCTTTGTCTTGATACAGGTTTTATCTATTTTTGGCTTTGTTTTTAGGCTATTACTGGTGGAACCTCAGGGCTACTCCTGACTGCTCATGGGTCACTTCTGACAGTGCTTGGGGTACCGCATGCCATGGTTGCATACAAGGCAAGTGCCTTAACCCTTGTACTATCTCTAAAGTGACTCAGTTCTGGTTTTAATGTTCAAAAGTAATGTGCCTGAATTAAAAATTACTGATAGGTTTTGAACTAGTTTAAAAACTTCATTGTGCTTGGGGCCGAGCGATAGCCCAGCGGGTAGGGCGTTTGCCTTGCCCGCAGCCGCCCATGCCGGCCCGGGTTTGACCCCCGGCATCCCATATGGTCCCCGAGCACTGCCAGGAGTAATTCCTGAGTGCAGAGCCAGGACTAACCTCTGAGCATTGCCGGGTGTGACCCAAAAAAGCAAAAAAAAAAAAAAAAAAAAAAAAAACAACTTCATTGTGCTAGAGCTAACCCGTAAACTTACTTGTGATACTGCTTTCAGTTTGTGGCAGTTCCTGTACTTAATTTTTGAAAGCCCCTGATAATTTGCTATTGGTGTCACTAAATACTCATACTATTTTTGCATAGCAGAATCTGTTTTGAAATCTAAATGCTTCTGTAGCCACTTACAGTGCAAGGTTAGTGGAAGTATTGGGTACATTTTTATCCTCTTGTGCTGTATCTCTTGCTTTTCTGAAAAACTCTATGAAAAGACAGTATTCCTATGTGAGCCCTTCTGGTGTAATTCATGTGTCAAAGTGAATTTCCACTTGTCCAGTACAAATGATTTTATTATTATATACATTTTGTTATATGTAATATATAACATATGTGTAATTTGTTTAAAAACAGTGATTTTTATGTTTTTTAAAACCCATTAGTAATACAAGGTTGACTGTCTTAGTTGTTGTTTAATATTTATAGAGACAAGAAGGTTGTTTTTGGGTTTGGCGATATAGCCAGCAGTGTTCAGAACTTCCTCCTTGCTGAATGCTGTAAGGCCGCTTCTGGTGCTGGAGGACTGTACGTGGTGCTGGCACTTGAACCCGGTCAGCCTTTGCAGTGCAGGCACCTGCCCTGAGCAAGAGGTTATTCGCGTGCTACAGGTTTGGACGGCAACTGTTTTTTGTTTCTTTTTAAATTAGAACTTGCTCGTGTGAAAAATGGACTGAATGCCCATTACTAGGTGCTGGAGAAATGAAAATGAGGAAGATGTTACTCCTTTTTAGGAGTTTACAGGAATAGACAAAATAATGTTTTGCGGGGCCGGAGCGATAGTCCAGCAGGTAGGGCGTGTGCCTTGCACGCAGTTGACCCGAAGTTCAATCCCGGCATCCCATATGGTCCCCCGAGCACCGCCAGGAGTAATTACTGAGTGCAGAGCCAGGAGTAACCCCTGAGCATCGCTGCAAAAAAAAAAAAAGATGTTTTGCGATATGGAATAGCTAATTAAGTCATTAGGGTGACAAAGAACAGAAGTAGAACAGAACAGAAGAAGCCTAGAGGAGACAGAAAAGTATTGGCGAGATAGTCAGTGGCTGAGGCCTTGAATGGGTATGGCCTTGCACACAGCCAACCTGGATTCGATCCCTGGCATCCCTTTGGCCCCCTAAGAACCACCACAAGGGACTCCTGAGGAGGACTGATAAACTATCCATTATATTCATTTTAATAAGATGCTGCTAATATTTCTCGAATGTATAGCAAGCAAGTTGGGATCAAGCAAATTAGGTAAGACAGAGAAGGGACCCAGGGTGCCAATAATTGTTGGAAATGGCAATACCAGCCTAGAACTGAGCATTGAACATAGGCAAAGGGATATAATGATGACCTCTAAATGTATGTATTGCAAGCCACAATGTGTAAGAGAAGGGAGGGAGAGAAAGAGAAGGGGAGGAAGCAAAGTGCCTGCCATAGAGGCAGGCTGGGGAAAGGGGAGGGAATCAGGGGACATTGGTGGTGGGAAATGTGCACTGGTGGAGGGATTGGGTGCTGGGACACTGTGTGACTGAAACCTAAACATGAACTTCACTTGATCACTTTTATCTTCCAGTAAAACATGAACAGTTTTTGTAATTGTATTTCTCACGGTGATAAAATCTCTTGTTCACTTGACATCCCATTATTCGTCAGTTTGCTCGAGCGGGCGCCAGTAACATTTCCATTGGACCCTATCACGTGCTCGTAGCCCAATGGCATCTCGTTGCTTCCAGGAATATGAAAAGCCTCAAACCGTTTGTTCAGGGTCTTGAACTACAAGTCTGGCTATCTTGTAGTTGGGTGGCCACGTGATCTTTTGAAGTCCCTGGGATCCAGTCAGTAACGGCTCTAGTCCAGCGGTTAATCGCATTACATGTCCAGCCCATCTGATTTTCAGTGCCTTGCCAAACGAGACAGCGTCCCTGACTCTGGATTGTCAACGGAGGTGGGAACTCTGGATTCCTTCTCTCATTTGAGTGAGGCGTGATATTCCAAGCATGGCTCTTTCGATTCCTCTCTGAGAGACCGAATAGCATTCTCATCTTGCTTTCGTAGGGCCCAGGTCTCTGAGGCGTATGCTAATGCAGGGAGAACAGTGGAGTCAATCTGTGCTCGGAGCTGGAGACTTTTTTGTCCTTTTTAGCTATTTCTTCGATGCTCTTGAAGGTGTTCCACGCCGCTCTCTTCCTCCTGCACAGCTCAGGTTTTAGGTCGTTCATCATGGTGATAAAATTAAAAAAAATTTTTTGTGGCTACATGCAGCAGTGCTCAGGCATCATGTGATACTTGGTGTTAAACCCAGGACCTGGGTGCAAAGGATGTGTTCTTCCGCTTGAGCCGCATCGCAGGCCGAGGATGCTCACCTTTTACTTTGCTTCCACTGTTATCTGTTGTTCAAGAACAGATCTATTCTTGCTCTCTCTGTTCAAGTTACCACGCGCCTCCAATGTGTTTTGAACTACCTGCCTAATCGAGTCTTTTCGATCATTCTCACTGTCATTAATTTAATTTATATCCTTAGTCTCTCCTCTTTGGTTAGAGTAAATAAAATCTCTCTCTCTCTCTCCCCCTCTCTCTCTCTACTTCTGCTGGCCAGTTTTCTTTCCTTGAAATTCAGAGCTGATCTTGTCATTCCTGTAAATAAAAAAGCTCTTAGCCTCAGTCAGTTGAAGGCTCATTTTTTGCTACATAATACTAATTTCACACTCATTGAAGGCCTTTAATGGTTTTACTTTCTTCTGCCCATCTTAACTGACATCCCAGAGTCCACTTATTTAGCACCTCCATTTCCACGGGACAGTTCTTCAAGCTCCTCCCTCCCCCACTGTATTATGCCCCGGTTGAAAATTACTGTTTGAGTCCAAGATGCTGGTTATTCTTTGCACGCGGCGTGCAATTCTGTTTACTTGATAGTTTATAGGTTGCTTCCTTGACTTAGAATTTCTTTTCCACCATTCTGTATTGGAATTTGAATATTTCTTGGGGCTGGGGGTTTGGACCACACCTAGCTGCGCTTGGGGCATAAACCAGTTTCCGCTCAGGGATCCTGGCAGGCTTGGAGGACTATGTGGCACTAGTGATACACCCCGTCTGACAGTGTGCGAGGTTTGTTAAGTTGTCCTATGTCTCTGGCCTCTGTCTCAGCTTTTGTACACTCTCTCTTCCCCCTTTATTTCTTTCTCTGGGAGGGAACTTCCAGGTAGTGCTCAGGTGGCCCTGGGACCGCTTTGTCTAGGTCTTGGTCTGTCTGTGTGAGGCAGATGATTCGGGGTTGGGCTGGCGCTATGGAGGTAGTGTTGCTTGAGGCCCAGTGGGCTGGTCACTGCCATGCCACCCCGGCAGTGCTCACGCTGCCTTCAGCTCTTTGCGTGCTCAGCACGCCGCTCCAGCTGCTTGACATAACTGTAACCTCTCTACTTCTTTCTGAGTGCTATTTACATTAGTACCATTGCCCTGTGTAAGCTTTGTCCAGTTCTTCTCATTAGCTGCTGTTAATTACCTGTTATCTATCATAAAACAGTAACTCAAATGTTTCTTGAATGAAAGAGTGGAGAAAGAGAGGGAAAAAAAAGTAGTGTAACATTGAGAGTACAAGTAAAGACATTTTAAATCCGCAGCCCTGAGGAGCCCTGAAAATGATGGTCATGAAACGAAAATCGTTCAGGGAGGGATGATGAGTTAGACTTTGTACTCCCAGGCTGTAGACCGTCAGAGATGTCAAGATGGCCGTCACTGCTGGCATTGAAATTTCAGTAGTTCTGAATTTGCGATTTAGTTACTCTCTGCATAGGATTTTAAGAGATAAATATGGAGATGGAGAAAGAGATGAAGATCTGGGTGTTAAGAGAATGACCTGTTTAAAGGGTATGTCGTAGGCAAGAATCAGTAAGAAGAAAGGGACTGGGTGAGGGAATTCCGATTCTGAGCAGAATTCAGAAGCCGAGTTTTAGGTTGAAGGGATTAAAGAAGCTGACATGAAAGGCGAGTTCTGTGAAACTCAGTTCTGTTCTTTAATCCGGGGTGAGCGTGGTATATTATTTGTAACAATGTCACTTTTCACCAATCTTGGTAGTTTTTGGTAGGCAGTACTGTGTTCCGAGGATATTGAAAAGTTAAGGAGAAAGCATTTATGATCTTGCCAAATCACTATGAAGTAGTTCATAAATAGTAATGAATACCTGTAGAAGTAATTGTATTTCGTAGCACTTGAAATGTAAACTATAGTCAACTCTCAATTTCCTTTTACATGATAATCTACAGTGACTCGGTGCCTCCTCCCTCCTCCTAGGTCTCAGGCTACTGAAATAGGGCTGTGAAAAGCACAGGGGTGAGTGAATGGTTTGCATGCCTGTGTATCTGTATCTCTGCCGATCACCAAGTAAAATACAGTCCACTCTCACTTATCTGCACTTGGAAGGTGAATAAGGGGGTGGAAAAAGGCCAAGTACATAATATGAATATCGTTATGTGTATGTGACTTGGGAAGAGCTTTATATTTTTATTGCCGCCCCACCACTCCCATCCCCAAATATTTCTGTATCTTTTCTCCTACATTTTATTTGAATTTATTATCATAAATTCTTGTGTCCTAATCAAATCCTGTTAGAATAATGATAAGGAAATAAACAGGCTAAATAAATATTTATTAAACCGTTTACATTTGAATAATTGAGAGTTGACTGTTAATGCTTTTTGGATCATCTTGTTTTGTATCTGTGCTTTTTAGTGTGGTCAGGTTAAAGTTAAATAACTAGTTCAAAATTACATCTTTATGATAAATATAGTTATGAAATTATACAAATATACAACTAAGTTGAAAAAAATTATGTAAACATTCCTAACTACTACAACATTAATATTACTGTTAGTATTGCTAAGTCTTGCTGTTGACTAAGAACCTAAACCTAAGACCATCTTAAAGTTTCTTCTTAGAGGGGCTCGATCCCTGGCATTCCATATGGTCCCCTGACCATTCCCAGGATAATTATTGAGTACTGAGTGCAGAGCCAGGAGTAACCCCTGAGCTTCATGGGATGTGGCCAACCCCCTCCCCCCCAAAAAAAAAAAACAACAAAACAAACCTCTTAGAGATTGTCTAGCCAGATTCCACAAACTGAGCAGTGTATCTGGTAATAAATTAATTTAAAAAATAATGAAATTGGGACAATGCAGAGGCATTGCATGTATCTAGGAGTCCCGTATTCTATGAGTCAGTAGAGTTTATAGAAAATAGTTTTTTTAGCCTTGGTTACCTATGTTTTAAAGAATATGACTCCTTCAGTTACTTGCCTTTTTTTTGTTATTTTTAAAAAAACCCTAATATGTTGAAGAATGTATGGTTTAATATTAACCAGCATATTTTTGATGAATTTGCTACATAATCAGATTAATAATATTACTGTGAGATGAATGAGAAGGCGTCATTCTTTTTTTGTTTGTTTTGAAGCATACCTGGCAGTTCTTGGGGCCTCTTCTGCCTCTATGCCAAGGCATCACTTCAGGCGGTGTTCAGGAACCTTATGTGGTGCCAAGCATCGGACCCACGTTGGCAGTGTGTGAGGTCCTACCTGCCTAGCTATCTCTCTGCTTAGGAGGGCAGAATTCTTGGCTTCAAATAATTTATATTATGTACAGTACAAAGTAAATATTTGAATTGCCACTTATCTATAAGACAAATTCAAAATACATCACTGCACGGTATAAAATAGTAATATTTGAGCTGCCACTTACCTTTATAAAAACAAATTTAAGAAATAACACATTTTAAGAGGGAGATAAATAAGGAATGACATAAAGATTCATAGAAATTTTAATGCCTAAGACTTCTGTATAAAAAGATAACATTTGAACAGAACCGTGGATCACTGCTTTTTGTGAACTGTCATGTTCCTGGGCTGCTACTCAGTATTTGAGATCCAGATGATGAAATCCCTGCCAGTCCCTTTCTTGGTGAAGATGGATCACACTGCAGGGTAGGCTTAAGCCTTTTGTGGATCACGCTGGATTGGACTGAGACTTTAGGCAGACTGTGAAGTTACTGTGTGCTTGTGACTATGCGTATGTAAATGCTTGATGCATTTTAAACCTAAGCATAAGTAATTTTCCTTGTCTTGTCTCATTTGTGACTCTTCTCATTAATATTGCATGTTCAGAGACTTTGTCATTTGTTAACAGGCATTCTTCTAGACGTGTTCAGTTTGGAAGGAGACTGTAATTGGAATTTATAGTGCTTTTGTTAATTTTCTACACTAAAGTGAGTGAACCTATCTTTTCATCTCAAAATTCGGTACATGCCATCTTACAGCGAGTAGGAAAATTTGAAATAAAGATTATCCTAAAATACTTAAAAGTGTTTCCTTTCCAAATTCATGCATTCTGCCCAGCTCTCTGATGTTTGGGTGAATGGGAAAATTATTACTCTAATAAATCAGCAGACTGAGATTTGAATTGCTACTTGCAGGATTTTAGTAATCATGTTGATCTAATGTCATTGTATGTGCTTTTTCTTATGAATAAGAGTGAAGCGATATAAGCTTTAAATAAGATTGCTAGGTATGCAAGAAACACTTTCGCACATAAAGTGTGTTTAGCTACTTTTAGATGTGTACTCATACATTTCTTAGTTACTTTCTACTTTCACATATTAAAAGTTTGTTAGTTATGTCAGTGTTAAATGTTATCTCATATTCCACAATTTTTCATCGCTGTCTTCCCTCCCCCCCTCCCCAAATAATCTTCTATAATGCGTTCCATAACCTTTAACTACCTTACCGTTACTACTAGCCCCCTTTCCCAAGAGAAAAGAGAAAGAAAATAGGGGGATAAAGTTGCAGAAAGAGAAGACTTCAATGGTTGGAGGTAGGTGAGCTATGAACTATAATACGTAGCTCTGTGGCAGTTTCTGTGTATGATCAGTTGGAAGTAGAATGACGGTGTGATGTTTTATGTAGCATGTATGCTTACCTACCCCATCATATTAGAATGAAACGATGATATATTCGAATATAAAAATTCTTTCCCATTTTAGTTACTTTACTGCTGTAGCCTGTGATTCCTGGAATGTTTGAATGGCATAAGTTGGTAAAATGCAAGTCCAGACTTATTTTCATGTTTTAAGATTTTACATAATTTAAGAATAAGTCTTAAATATTACAAATTTTTGACACTTAAATTGTAGGTTAATATAGTCTAACATGTTTCAATCAAATTCTTTTAATAAGCACCTTAAAATTGCTGTTTTCTACCTTGTCATGGTAGGATTTGGTGGTAAGTTCATATTTCAGTTTTTTTGTTTGTTTAAAGAACACACAGTTGTACTACCTAGTTAAATAAGAGGAGTTTGAAAGATGCTTAGCCTTCTTCAGAGGGAAGGAAAGAGATTTGGATAGACTGTGTTATTGTTTTGTTGAGTATTTTGTATTTGGAGATGTTACTGGTGCCCACTCGAGCAAATCGATGAACAACGGGAAGACAAGTGAAGTGAAAGTGATTTCAAAAGTTTGCACTTTATTTTAAATCCTATCAGATTTTCAGATTTCAGGAATCGCTTCTGTATTGTGCTGATAGCTTAGAGTAAAGTAATTATTTTTAAAATAAATATGATGTTCAATGCTCATCTGTGGATTTGAATATCATGAATTTGGTGTCTGTAAAGAAGTATTTGAGGTATAGTTGGACTCTAGAAAATGCTTTATTTGTCCTTCTTTAAACAGAAAATGGGCTGGAGAGATAATGCAGTGGGTAAAGCACTTTCTTACATGAGGCTCCCTGGGAGCCCTGGTGCCACTAATGGTCCCCGAGCCCCTCAGGGAGCGGCCCCTCTGCTGAGGACAGGGCCAGGCTGAAGCACAGAACACAGCAGGGAGTTGGTCCTCAGACAGAAACCAACAAATCTCTACATTACAGTTGTCACCCTTCACCAGTCAGACCTTTCATTGAGAGTGTCTTATTCTCAAGTCACTTTCTCCTTTGTTGAACACCTGTGCTTAATAATGAAATTACATCGACTTAGCCAAAATTTTAGTGAAAGAATTTTGAATTTTATTAGTAGTTGGTCTTTTTTTAAAAAGGCATTTTCAGCCTTTTTTTGTGGTCAGTTCAAATAAAAGACGAGAGAAGGGAAGGAGAGGTGTGAGCTGGACAAAAATGAAGCAGTATGGGGCACTGTTTGAGCTTTGGTGAGTAGGATTGCTTAGTTCAAGAGTGAGAGACCATGAATAAATGATAGAACTGTTTAACTGAAGAAGAGCAGTAAGGATCTGTAATTTTAGTATTTGTGTTGAATTTGTTTTGGGTACAGATAAGTTATTGAAAACTGTGGATTGGTTAGTTCAAGAGTGAGAGACCATGAATAAATGATAGAACTGTTTAACTGAAGAAGAGCAGTAAGGATCTGTAATCTTAGTATTTGTGTTGAATTTGTTTTGGGTACAGATAAGTTATTGAAAACTGTGGAGATGTCAGAGCTTACATTTAATTTTACAGACTCAAATATTGAACTATAGAGCACAGTGACTATGAATTCCTTGACGGTGAAGTCATTTAACCTCAGAAGATTCTTGCTGACTTTGAGTCTAGACTACTTAATTTACTTTATGTATTTAACTTGTGTGTGGGTTCTAAGCTAACAAAAGAACACTTACCTTTTCCGGGTAGGGGATTGGATCATACATGCAGGTGCTCTGGAGTCACTTGCAGTGGTGCCTAGTGCGCTGGGGATAAACCTGGGCCTCCTGCATGCAGAGAGGCTTGTCTCAGAGCCGGGAGTAACCCTGAGCATTGCCGGCTATGACCTAAAAAAGGAAAAAAAAATAGATTTGTTTTCAATGGTCGATTTTGAGTGATTGCTGTTTGTTCTGCCAGAAATGTCAGAATTTGGACAAGATTTTCCTGGTTAGCTTTATTGTTCTTGTGTGCACTGATTTTTTTTTTTTTTGAGTGAATATTATTTTACTATCTTTTTCAAACTGTTTTTCTATGTGCTCAAGTACTGTGGTCAGAATTACACATGATCAGAATTTGGTTTCAATGTGTTTATTAAATTTTTTTTAAATTACAAAATGTGAATAGTTTATCAAAGAATATATTGCTTTAACAAGCAGTCTCAAAACTGTGTGTGTGTTTGTGTGTGTGAGAGAGAGAGTGAGTGAGAGAGAGAGATTTGAATGGGCATTCTGGTAGTTTGGGGGCTATTCCCAACTCAGTGCTTTTTGGAGTTCTGCTTTTTGCAGTGCCTGCGGACCTGTGGATTGACCCCTGGGCCCCCCACTTGCAGAGTATGCACTCAGACTTCTCATCCCTAAATACTGTGTACCTTGAGGTATAGTTCTGCTTTAAAAAATCATTTTAGGGGCAGGAGCAATAGCCAAGCGGTAGGGTGTTTGCCTTGCATGCAGCTGCCTGTGCAGGCCGGGTTCGATCCCGGCATCCCATACGGTCCCCTGAGCACCGCCAGGAGTAATTCCTGAGTGCAGAGCCAGGAGTAACCCCTGAGCGCCGCCGGGCGTGACCCAAAAAGCAAAAAAAAAAAAAATGTTATTATAGTTCGACATATTTACAGTTATCCTTTTATGATCTTGATGTATATAGTTTCCACCTCTCATTACCGCCAAGACCGTAAATATGCTGTAGCCCTCTTTGAAGATCATGTACTTGCTACAGTGGTGACATCACTGTTTAGAGTTTTTAAAAAGACAGCAGATAGCTGATGCTCATAGTATAGTCCTTGATTTTCTTTTTGACTTGGAAAAACTTGTGACAACTCATTTTGGATGATGCCAATCTCGTGTAAACAAGTGACTGGAAAAGGTATGTGGCCTAGGGATTAATATAGTAATTTTTTCCTTTTATTTATTTTTATTCTTTTTTGCTTTGTGGGTCACACCCGTCAATGTTCAGGAATTACTCTTAGCCGCACTCGGGATCGTATGGGATGCCAGGGATGAACCGGGTAGGCTGCATGCAAGGCAAAGGCCCTTCCCGCTGTGCCATCGCTCGGCGCCCCTTTTATTTTAAAATGTAGACAGTAACTATTTTTAAACACCATTCCAATAGGGTTACTTTTTTCAGAATTTTGTATTTTTCGTATATATATTTTGACATGATTTTTGGCAGTTTATATGTATATGTATACAGCTGTCACATTCACCCAGACATATCTGTTTGTCTATGTACAGAAAATAATTCTTTTAACTTACATGAGACAAATACTTCTCACAGTGGGGTTGGAGAGCGTGCCGCAGGCAAGGTGCTTACCTTCTTGTGCCTGACCTCGGCTCCATCCGCGGCACCCCACATGGGTTGGATCCCTGAGCACCGGCAGGAGTAGCCTCTGATCACAAAGCCAAGAGTAAGCCCTCAGCACTGCCAAGGGCTCCTCTCCCCCCAAAAATACATCCATCAGAGGGTTGATGCTGTCTTGATAGTGAACTTGGTTATGTCTGTGTTTATTCTCTAACACCAGACAACCAAATGGCAGCCATCATTTGAGGAAACACTGTTATTTTCTAATTTTAATGATTTGAATAATATAAAGCTGATTTTATGAAAGTTGGCTGATGAGGAATTACCAAAGAAGGCACCTTAGAGGCAGTGATAGTTTATATAGAACTGATGAAGTACTGTTGAAGATGTAAGGTAGAATGTAGAATATGGGAGATAGTAATGATCAGTATGAGTGGCAGTGGAGGATATAGACTAGCGAGTTAGGCAAATGAACTATTTCCTTTCAAAGAGAATTAGATTTAAGGCAGTGGTGACATCTGACTATAGAGAAAGCACTGTAATTGCTGGAGCAGGCTCTGTATGGCACAAGTCATTAAATCAATGTTAATTGAATGAATTACTCCTTTCACTTTATATTTAGTTTGAATTACATGAGACTAAAGTATTGTTTTCAAGAGGAGAAAGCAACAGAACCAACATTGTAGAAATGTAGATTATGGGGCCGGAGCGATGGCCCAGCGGGTAGGGCGTTTGCCTTGCACGCGCCGCCTATGCCGCCCGGGTTTGATCCCCGGCATCCCATATGGTCCCCGAGCACCGCCAGGAGTAATTCCTGAGTGCAGAGCCAGGAGTAATCCCTGAGCATCGCTGGGTGTGACCCAAAAAAGCGCAAAAAAAAAAAAAAAAAAAAAAGCAAAAAAAAAGAAATGTAGATTATGGTAAAATGAAGTCACTTCCTTGAGAACGCTGATCTGTTATTAAGCTAGACTTAGTGTTTTGATATTTTGAATTGTCTAATAATACCTGTTATATATTTCTTTGTTGCTATAAGTAGAAATGGTATATTTGTTCTCTTCAGTGAATTATTGGATGTTTTTCATAGTATGGTATTTAACTTCTCTCAAGTTTCAGGGTTGAAGTTACAAGAGTAATCATTAAAGGTTAGTATTTGTTAACTCAAAAATTGTGAGTCAGTAAGTAAGTAACAAAAGAATGAGTTTTGTTAATCTGTCCCATTGTAAAATAAGTGTGTTCATTTCCCCCTGGTGTTTCTGACTGACTGCTTTTCTCTAGATGTTGAATACATAATAGGAAGAAGTAGGGAAATAGAAGAATGAAGCTAGCACCTTTATTCTGGAACTCTCATCCACTGCTGATGGGAATGTTAATTGGTTCAGCCTCTTGGAAAACTGTGTGGTGACTTCTAAAACAGTAAACAATCGCACTTTCATCCTACCCAGCAATTGCCACTTCTTGTCATTACCCCAGATCACAGTAGTCAAAATCTAGAAGCCACCCAGTGCCCAATAAAAGAGTAGATAAAGAAACTGCTACGCATACACAGCGGAATATTACTCAGCAATAAGAAACCATGGAACCATGCAATTTGCTGCTACAAAACTAGAACTAGAGTATATTGTGCCGAGTTCACTTAATTAGAAGTGCTAGTGAATGATTACTCCCGTGGGTATTAGGGAACAGTGAGATAATAACGAATGGCTAATGGCAAGAGAAGCTGAGGATGGTTGACCCACAGAAGAGGTTGCTGAAGGGTGTGCGTGAGAAGAGACTGGGAGTGGAGAAGGGATGCTGACCCTGGTGGCGGTGTCGGCCAGCGCATTCTGTTTCTGGGGGGATCGCTTAACGGGCGTGTACAATGTGGTGACTCAATAAAAATTGAAAGAAAGTTACGCTTTTCAATGTTTTAAAAATATTTTCCTTTGTAATGGTTCCCATTTCCCACCACCAATGTCCCCACTTCCCCCTTCCCCCAGCCTGCCTCCATGGCAGGTTCTTTATCTCCTTTCTCTCTCTCTCTCCTCTCTCTCTTTCTCTCTCCTCGCTTCTCTTTCTTGCACATTGTGGATTATAATACATACATTTAGAGGTTATCATGTGTATCGCTTTTGCCTACATTCAATGAAGAAGCTTTTGTTTAACATGAGAGTTAAGAAACTTTTTTCTTTCTAGGGTATTGGTTATGAATGTCTACCTTAACTGGTGAATATTTTTTAATAGAACCATTTTTAATGATTCATTATGGACCATAATGAATCATTAATATTGTCACTATTTTGATTAGCATATCTTAAGAGGTCAAAATTTTCCTTTTTTTCTCTCATTCTTAAAGTTCTAAATATAAATCCAAATTTATACCTACCACAAAAAATGTTTTCTGACATCTAATCAACAATCGGATGACTAAAACAATGGATGACTTACAGGAATGTTTTGGGGGACAATCTTGTATCACTTTATTTTATTATATTTATTGGAGAGTAAGAAACATTTGAGGAAATTAGAAGAGAAAGGAAAAGGAACTCCTCATGTGGGGAGCTTAGCATAGAACTAAGTGCGCTTTGTATATTTAAAAATCATTTTTGTACCTTTAAGATTTTCACGTATGTTGCTGAGCTCCCCTTCCCCCTTTTAAACCTAGTTCTGCTCCTACGTGTAGAGAGACTCCCTTGCCTCAGGAGCCTGCAGCCCCTGGTGGCATTTGCGGCCCACTGGGCCGGCCGTTCGGTGTGAGGGCCCACCGGTGCGGGGATTTCCCAGGCCACCCCGTGGTGTGTGGGGCCGCCAGGCCTGCGCACGTGATGCTGAGAATCAAATAGAGCGCAAGCTGCAAGGCATGTTTTTTAACCCCTGTTCTACAAAACTTGTAAGTCTCCTCAAAGTACAGTTAGAGCTGACCTGCTAAAATCATGTGTCTGACCTTAGTACATGAGTGGACTTTTGCTTCTTGTTGCCTTCTGCCTGTATTGTATGGCCCACGAATGATGTTAAATATCCAAATGGTCCTTGGCAAAACAAAGGTCCTCCACCCTTGCTTTAGAGATAACAGTGTGGTGAAGTTTGCTTTAGAGATAACAGGGTGGTGAAGTTTGCTTTTGTTTTTTTAAGGGGCCTTTCGTTACACTCTAGACCTACTAGAGTAGGTCAGCTCTAGCTATACTTTGAGGAGACTTAAGGACAATATTATGATGCTTGCCTCTGTCTTCCTTTTGGCTTTACTGTGTAGGACAAGTTTTGTAGAACATGTTTCAGACATTATTAATAATTTATGCACACCTGAAATAACTATGGTTTACTTTCATTCATAGTAGTGTAAACATTTGGAAAAATTAGGCTACTTTGCTTTAGAAAATGAGAATAGGCGCATCTGCTGCCTGAGCCCACGCGGCTGAGCACATGCGCTGACCACATCTCTCCTCTTAATGTGTACTCTCTCTCTCACTTTCTCTCCTTCCCCTTCCTAAAATCCGCCAAATAAAATCTGTTTTACTTCACTGCTCATCTCCTGAAATTATTCTTCAGGTAGGCAAAGACAAGAACTGAGGCCTGGGTGACGCCAAGCCTGCCCAGCGGGCACTGGGGTAACAGAGGCGGGTCAGGAGAATGTGACTGTGTGCTCCTTGCCTCACATAAGCCACCGGTGGGGGCTGCGTACATCATTGCTTCATTAAGAGACTGCTATAAACCAGAATTCCCACTTACTATTTCACAAAAGAAAATGAGTATATTTTTAAAAATATACATTCTTAATTATAGCTATGAAATGAAAACTGAGCTTATAATAGGGAAGATCTGGGTTCAGATTCTAGCAGCATAATTTGCAGGTAAATAAATGATTTGAATAGATGCCCTTGTATTTTAATTTTCTCAGCCTATTTTCTTGCAGAAAGGCTATATAATATTACGCATCTCTGTTTGGCAAATGCTTAGATCAAATCCCAAAGGCTTTTATTTTCTTTCGGATTATGGGCCACATCTGACAGTGCTAGGAGATCACACCTGGTGGAATTCTGGAACCTTTTGGGGTGTCAGGGATTGAACCTGGGTCATCTGCTTGCAAAGCAAACACCTTGTCTGACACTTGTCTGCTGTACTATCTCTTTGACCCTGAAAGTGCAATTGTAAATGTATAAATGATACTTATCCTTTCTTTTCTTTCTTCTTCTTCTTCTTTTTTTTTTTGTTTTTTGGGTCACACCCGGCAATGTTCAGGGGTTACTCCTGGCTCTGTTCTCAGGAATTACTCCTGGCAGTGCTCAGGTGACCATATGGGATGCTTGGGATTGAACCCAGGTCAACTGCATGCAAGGTAAACGCCCTCCCCGCTTACCTATTGACCTATCGCTCTAGCCCCCTTATCCTTTTTTTTTTTTTTTTGCTTTTTTGGGTCACACCCGCGATGCTCAGGGGTTACTCCTGGCTCTGCACTCAGGAATTACTCCTGGCGGTGCTCGGGGACCATATGGGATGCCGGGGATCGAACCCAGGCCGGCATGGGCCGGCCGCGTGCAAGGCAAATGCCCTACCCGCTGGGCTATCGCTCCGCCCCCTTATCCTTTTATTTTCATCATTGGCGTTTGGGTTGTTTTTTACTGTTTGCTGTTATGTGTAAACACTTATTTTATACAGAGCCTTGTGCATGAATCCTGGTACTCAATCCTTGCTTATATATGTTGCATTATGCAGGAATTGCATTTGATTGACACTTTTGTCAACACTTGAAATGATCACTTTCGTTATAATTTCAGCTATTAACTTATTTATTTATTTATTATTAATTTTTTTTTTTTTTTTTGGGTCACACCGCAATGCTCAGGGGTTTCTCCTGGCTCTGCACTCAGGAATTACTCCTGGCAGTGCTCGGGGGACCGTATGGGATGCCGGGATCGAACCCTGGCCGGCATGGGCCTGCTGCGTGCAAGGCAAACACCCTAACCGTTGGGCTATCGCTCCAGCCCTAACTTTTGACAGAGTTGTTTTACTTTGCTTTCTGCCTTTGTTGCTGAGTGTTCTAATAGACATTTCTTCCTAGGAGGTAATCTTTCCTAAAGTCTCATTTTATGCCCAGTGAATATCTTGCGTAAGATACTGTCCCACAGTTTTTGTTTCTTGCTCTTAAGCTCTAGAGCAGTGCTTCTCAAATTTTATAAGCTTTCATGGCCATCCTCAGGATCAGTGCTTTTCCGCTCAGGTAAGTGGGATTCAGCCACAGCTGTGGTGCTTGGAGTGTTCCCTGGCTCTGTGCTTGGGCGCTTGTTCCCAGTAACGCGCAGGAAACCATGCTGAGCCAGAGATCGAATTTGTGCCATTCCCGTGCAAAGCATGTGCTCAACCTTGTGAGTCATTGCTGAGGTCCAAGTTGGATGATTTGCTAGGCGGGCTCACTGTGGCAAAGGCAAAGCATTCAGTGTGGAACCAGCAGAGAGAAAGGGTCCATCAAGGGAGCGCAGCTCCCTGCTCTCACGTGGTCAAGCAGGGTATTCTTCCTTTCCCTGCGGAGTGAATTTTGTCCACCTAGGACAGTTTGTCAGAGACTCAACTCACAGAATTTTCGTTGAGAACTTGTCACGTTACAGTCTGCCTGACAGTAACGTGCTTGATAGAACTTGTGTTGTTAGTTAACCGATAGACTTCAGTAAACACCGGCTTTTGCTCTGAAGGCTGAAGTCCTTTCCTTTGGTATGTTTATCTCCGCACATTATTAATTTGAATTGGTAGAAAGTTTTGTTTTATCAAATTCTGTAAACTGACAGGTAGTTATTTCCAAAATAATGTAATCTTTTTCAACTTTAACTTGAATAAGAAACTCATTTCATTATTGGCTCTTATTTTGTGCCTCTGGGAGAGTGAAAAAGGGATGGTTTCTAAATGTGTTGTTAACTCAGGATCTGGAAGTGTTGGTGATGCTAATTATACAGACCCACAGTCCTTATCCACAACTTTGGGAACCTCAAAACTCTGAAAATGGAAGCTATTTCCGTGAATAATTTTATCGACCAAAGGCTAACCTCACCGCAACTTCTTTGGCAGCTGAACCTGACCAGAATTTATAGTACTTGTCTTTTACATAGCTGTTTCACCAAAGCAAAAAGCAACAGTGTATGTGAATATATCATGCTACCCCCTAATTGTGTTAGGGTCAGTGTGTGTGTGTGTGTGTGTGTGTGTGTGTGTGTGTGTGTGTGTGTGTGTGTGTGTGTGTGTGTGTGTGTGTGTGTGTGTGTGTGTGTGTGTGTGTGTGTGTGTGTTGAGGATCTGGGTCACACCTCACTCCTGGTTCTGTAGTCAGGGATCACTCCTGACAGTGCTTGACAGATCATGTATCCTAGCAGGGATCACACTGGGCTTAGCTCTGTGCAAGGCAGAGCACTTCAGTTCCTGTACTGTCCTTCTAGCCCTCCCTGGTATAGGTGAAGATAAAATCTTAAATTCCAGGGCTGGAGCAATAATACAGCAAGCAGGTAGGGCTTTTTCCTTGCACATGGTTAACCTTGTTTCTATCCCTGGCACCCCGATATGGTCCCCCAGGCTTCTGTGGGAGTGATCTCAGAGAGTAGAACCAGAAGTAACCCCTAAGCGTTGCCAGATGTGACTCAAAAATCTTAACAAAAAGAAAAGAAAACACAAACTTTCGCATTTTCAAAGCCTGCCTTATTCAAGATGCCACGTGAAGAATCATGATTCTGTAGCAGAAGTATGAAGAATAGCATTCTCCAAAAGCATTTTCGAAATGCACTAACAATATTTCAAAATTGACTACAGGATAATATTGAAGTCACTTCACATAAGAGCTAACGAAATGTGTTATATCAGTTTTATTTATTGCTTGTTTACTGGCTCAAGCTTTTTAAAGTTTTTTTAGCCGTAAGCTTAAAAGTTTTTTTAAAGCTTTTTAAACTTAAATTCAATTTACTTTCAGGACGAGGGAAGTAAACCAGTAGTAGAACACTCGCCTTGCTTATGTGAGGCCCTAGGTCTCATCTCTAGCAGCACACACACATAGACACACACACTCCCACTCACACTCGCTCACTCTTGCTTTTGTAATTTGGTTAATATTATATATACTCTCTCAAGTGAAGTACAGGAAGAATGAGTAGTAAATTTGTTACTGGAAGACAAGTCCAGTGTTACGTATTTTTCCTTGGTTAAGATCATCATTGTCAAAGGTTTAGGAAAAAAACTTAATTCATTTCATGTTTGGAATGCAGTATTAGCCCTGTTTTCACTCTGATACTTTTAAGTGAGTTGTGTTCAAATTATATCTAACCACCCAGAATAAAAATGGCTAAATATGAAGTACTGATTCAGAATTTAGCATATCAAAACAGTTTGTTTATAAGAAGTGCTGCATTAGAACACTCGCGTGCATGCATGAAGCCCTGGGTTAGTTTCTGGAACTGCCAGAAAAAAAAATTGTGTTTGTTGTGTACCTGCACATGCGCTTCCTAGTTAAGATGGTGGTAGTACTGTTGCCCAAAGAAGGAACTCCCAGAAACTTTTTTAAGAAAAGATGAAGGATGAGTTGACATGGTTACAGGACAGACTAAATTTGAGGCAGACAGTCAACAGGTAATTGAGGATTAAGTATGGGATTGAAATTTTCACTTACTGCTTTGTTAGAATTCATAGAGATAGTGATTAGAGACACCTGAAAGCAAAGGATAGAACTGTAGGTAATATTAAAGACTAAGAAATTGAAGGAGGGGGCCGGAGCGATAGCCCAGTGGGTAGGGCGTTTGCCTTGCATGCAACCAGCCTGTGCCGGCCCAGGTTCGATCCCCGGCATCCCATATGGTCCCCCGAGCACCGCCAGGAGTAATTCCTGAGTGCAGAGCCAGGAGTAACCCCTGAACATTGCCGGGTGTGACCCAAAAAAGCAAAAAAAAAAAAATAATAATAAAATAAAAAGAAGAAGAAGAAAAGAAAAGTTGAAGGAGGAATACAACCTTTAAGGGAGACAAATAATGAACAGTGAGAAATAGGTGCGAGTGTGTGGAATAGGACCAGCGCAGTTTAATTACAAGCCTGTATTCAAATGGATTGTTGTGGACAGTATAAATTCTTTGATCCTAATATAAGTCAGCTATCAGACAGGTGATCTGATCTGAACCACAGTCATGTTTCATAGAGAGAAAACAAAAAAGTAGCCATACAAGCAAAATCTGCACTAGCTTCTGAATAATTTGAATAGACTGAGTATATATCACAACTGTCTCAGCCTTTGGGAGCAGCTGTTCTATTATTTTCTAGGGTTCATTTGCATACTGAATTGTTTCAAACAATTTCCCCCTTATAATAGAAGATTCTTAATTGGGGGATTATGGAAACCTAGTGATTTTACAAATAGCTTTGTAAAATATAATAGATTAAGTCAGATTTTAACAGAACATCCAGTGATTATAATCTTCAGTAATTGCTTTTAGTTATTTTTATTATTTTTGAAACTGTTCTAGTTTTAGACACTTTAATGTTGCTTTTCTTGAGGGAAAATGATCATTAAAAGTGCCACAAGAAAGATTTTTTTATTAAATATTTTATTATACCATCGTGAGATATACAATTACAACGTTGTTCATGTTTAGAGTTTTTGGTCACATAGTGTTCCAGCACCCGCCCTTCACCAGTGCCCGTTTCCCACCACCAATGTCCCCAATTCCCTCCCCCTCCCATAGCCTGCCTAAATGACAGGTTCAACAAAGATTTTTTGACAGCCACTTTTGTAGTCTGAGGAATGACCTTTGTATATTCTTGTTTATATATACTTTTTTTTTTTTTCTTTCGGTCACACCCAGCAATGCTCAGGGGTTACTCCTGGCTTGGCCCTCAGGAATTACTCCTGGCAGTACTCAGGGGACCAAATGGGATGCCCCGGGATTGAACCCAGGTCAACTGTGTGCAAGGCAAACGCTCTACCTGCTCTGCTGTGGCTCCGATCCTATATTTACTTGTTACGTTTTGTATTTAGTTACAAAGTAAAAGTGATTTGTTAAGTTGATTACCATTGTCTCTCACAGATCGCCACATAAAAAGTATTATGCATTCCACTGCTTTCTAACTTTACTCTTTAAAAGGTAATGATAAACTGTAAGAAAGCACTTGATAACCTTCTTTCCCTATTACATAATTTTCATCCACTTGCTACTACTTTAAAATTAAGAGCCATTTTTTGCCACAAAAATATTTTATTCATAATAAATATAAATATTACATACAATGTAAAAATAGAGAATTACAGGACTGTTGGATAAGATAAATTACTAGGTTTTAGTCTTTATGTCAGTGATGCAACCTTCGGACTAGAGCTGTTAACTACTGGATCCCACGGGATGTCAAAAGATCACGTGGCCGCCTACCTACAAGATGGTCAGACTTCCTTGTCAAGACCCTGAAGGAACGGTTTGAAGCTCTTCATATTCCTGAATCAATCAGATGCCATTGGGCTACATTGGCGCGTGATAGGGTCCAATGGAAATGTTACTGGTGCCCGCTCGAGCAAATCGATGAGTAACGGGATTCAAGTGATCAAGTGATGTTCAGTATATACTGTCTTAACTCCTGGCCCTGTGCTCAGGAATCACTCCTGGGAGGGCTTGGAGGACTTTATGTGGTATGCGAGATTAAACCAGGGTCAGCTGCATGTAAGGCACGGGCCTTCCCACCTGTACTATCTCTTCCACCTCAAATGGTGTTTGTTACATGCTACTGAACATCTACGTGCCATCTTTGGAAAAGCATTCAGAACTTTTGCAGGTGTTTTTTAGTGAGGTAATTTAATTGTTAATGAATTTTATGAGTTCTGCACATGGTGTATAAAGCACATGAATGTGTTAATACAGTACTTGCAGGTTGGTAATTACGGGTGGTGGAAAAGGTTAAAAGTTCAGGAGATGATTTTCTGGAGATTGAGAGCAGGCTTAAGTTTCTGGTTTTTTTTCATATTCATAGATGTTATTTAAGTTTTTATATTTGACAATATTCTACTGAGTCAAGACAATCACATTGTCAATCACTTTAAATTGATTTGTTCTTAGGGAGATTCCTTTTCAGAGCCATACTTCTGCTTAGGTTTTTCGGAGTTATTTTCAAATAGATAACTTTGTTTATTTTTATTTTTATTTTATTTTATTTTTTTTTAATATTTTATTACACCACCATGTGATATACAATTACAAAGATGTTCATGTTTGGGTTTCAGTCATACAGTGTTCCAGCACCCATCCCTCCACCAGTGCCCATTTCCCACCACCAATGTCCCCACTTCCCTCCCCCCCCCCAGCCTGCCTCCATGGCAAGTTCTTTATCTCTTCTCTCTCTTTCTCTCTTCTCTTACACATTGTGGATTGCAATACATACATTTAGAGATTATCATGTATATCTTTTCTCCTATATTCAATGCTCAGTTCTAGGCTGGCATTATCACTTTTGACAAATATTAGTACACTGTTCCCTTCTCTATCCCACCTAACCTCTGATTCCACATGTCCGTGGTAGATTCCACCTTTTTTTTTTAATTGAAAGATGCTCATGTAGAATCTTGGTTCCACAGGGTTCCAACACGCACCCTCCACACAAACCCATCTCCCATCACCAATGTCCCCACCTCCCTCCCCCTCCCGCTCTCCAACCACTTGGTGGGTTCTGCATGTCATTTCTTTCCTCTCTATATCTCCCTCCCAACAAACTTTCCTGCTCTTCGTGGAATGCAGTGCATTAAAAGACATTACTGTCTCACTATTTTTTAGTGGACCGCAGGCTCTGCGCGGACCTGGGCTCAAACTGGTTTTGCTCTGTTCCTCTGGTTGTGAGGCAGTTTCCCAGCGTCGGGACAGCAAAAATGGTGGCTAGTGTGATGGGCGAAGTCTCATCCAGCTGCTTCCGGGACTCCCGGAGGCGGCGGGCCCACTCCCAAAGCCCATCTGCCCTCCTCGGGGTTCCATGGTCAGCTAGGCCCGGCGCAAGCCGAGCGCCAGCCTCCCCAGCCGTTTGTGAGGCCTTGGATGCTGGCCGCGGGCAGCCTCCTGGGCAGGGCCACGGGCTCGACAAAATGGAGGGGGGGAAAGGGCGACCACGCCTCCATCTGACGACTTCCCAGTGATTCCCGCCTCTTGGAGCCGCCTACCTGGGCTCGAACTGGTTTTGCTCTGTTCCTCTGGTCATGAGGCAGTTTCCCAGCGTCCGGACAGCGAAAATGGTGGCTAGTGTGATGGGCAAGTCTCATCCGAACCCCCGGGGGGCGACGGGCCCACTCCCAAAGCCCATCTGCCCTCCTCGGGGTTCCATGGTCAGCTAGGCTCCGCCGTGAGCCAAGCTCCAGCCTCCCCAGCCGTTTGTGAGGCCCTGGATGCTTGCCCGTGGGCAGCTCCTAACTTTGTTTATTTTTCAAGTTTGAAAATTTCAAACACCTTGATTCACAATTCTGTGAATGATAGGGTTTTGTGCATATATATGTTTTAAAGCATTGTGCTCTTTTTTTCTCCTTTTATACATATATTTACACTGCAGCTACTGTTACAATATTTTTATTGCGAATACTTGTATTTCATTATTCAGACTAAAATTCACATAGTTCGTTTTTGTGCTTTTTTTTTTTTTTTTGGGCATTACTCCTGGCTCTTTGCTCAGGAATTACTACTGATGGTGCTCGGGAACCATATGGGATGCCAGGATCGAACCCAGGTCGGCCTTGTGCAAGGCAAATGCCCTCCTACTGTGCTATTGCTCCGGCCCCTCACATAGAAGTTTTGGCTTGCTACTTCTGTTGTAATGGGCAAGTTAAACTGAAGTAGCAGATTGCTGCTTACTATGAAAGAATAACTCTTTTTTTCCTGCTCCTTTTGGGTAGGACTCCTCTCAAGGGAGATCCTCTCTCTTTGGTGGGAGACTTGGGCTCTCTTGTCTGGTCTAAGTTCTGACCAGAGCTAGAGTTCTTTCATTGTATTGGATTGCGGTGGTAGAGCTTTTGTACTATTAAAAGTCTTTTTTGGAACTGCACTGGACTCAATTTTCTTTTCTTTTTCTTTTCTTTTTTTTTTTTTGATAAATAGTAAATGCTTTTTTTTTATTTTTATTTTTTACAATTAAAAAGTTCGTGTTTGGGTTTTGGTCATACAGTGTTCCAGCACCCGTCCCTCCACTAGTGCCCATCTCCCACCACTGACATCCCCGGTTCCCTCCCCTTCCCCAGCCCACCTCCATGGCAGGTTCTTTATTTCTTTCCCTTTCTTTCTCTTTCTCTTTTCCTTCCCTTCCAGACTATGGATTACAGAACATACATTAAAAGGTTGTCATGTGTATCCTTTTGCCTCTATTTAATGCTCAGTTCTAGGTTGGCATTAGTACCCTCGACAATTATTAGCACCCTGTTCCATTTTCTGTCTTACCTAACCTCTGACTCCCACACGTTTGTGATAATTTCTACCTTTGACAAGACCTCCTGATATATGTTTCACTTGACCTTGGATATTGGTATCATAATATGTACATATATATTTATGCCATGCAAATAAATGCAGTCATTCTGTATCTGTCTCTCTCCTTCTGGCTAATTTCGCTCAACATAATCTTCTCCATGTCCATCCATTTATAGGCAAATTTTATGACTTCATTTTTTCCTAACAGCTGCATAGTATTCCATTGTGTAGATGTACCAAAGCTTCTTTATCCAGACATCGATTTTCGGGCACTCTGGTTGCTTCCAGATTCTGGCTATTGTGAATAATGCTGCTATGAACATAAAAGTAGGGATGGTGTTTCTGCTGCGTATTTTTGGTTTTCCAGAGTAGATTCCCAGGAGTGGTATGGCTGGGTCAAATGGGAGTTCAATTTCTAGTCTTTGGAGGAAAGTCCATATTGTTTTCCAGAAAGGCTGTACCAGCCGGCATTCCCACCAACAGTGGATGAGTGTCCCCTTTTCCCCACATCCACGCCAGCACTTGTTGTTCTTGCTCTTTTGAATATGTGCCAGTCTCTGTGGTGTAAAGTGGTATCTCATTGTTGTTTTGATTTGCATCTCTCTGATGATTAGTGATGATGAGCATTTTTTTCATATGTTTTTTGGCCATTCGAATTTCTTCCTTGCTGAAGTTTCTGTTCATTTCTTCTCCCCATTTTTTGATGGGGTTGTTTGTTTTCTTCTTGTAATGTTCTACCAGTGCCTGATATATCCTGGATATTAACCCCTTATCAGATGGGTATTGGGTGAATATTCTTTCCCATTCTGTGGACTGCTTTTGTATCTTTGGACTCAATTTTCATCCATTCCCCTGGCGTCCTCGGAGGTATGCTAAACCAGAGACTTACAGACATGGGGCAGAGCTGCTATTTGCTCTCCCTGTGCTCAGCCGATCACGAGGCGCCCGGGAGGAATGGCGGGTTCTAGCCCTGGCCCGCCACCCCAGCAGAGCCGCACAACAAGCCAGATGACCCCCACCCCCACACACACACACTCCATCGGGCCGCCATTTTCCACATCCAGACTTCCCTCTTGTCAGAACTCCACCCAGTGACAGCCTATCATAGCCTGTTTTGCGGCCGCAAGGTGCGGTTCATCTATAAATGCTATTTTAGAGGTGACTACAAGGGTATGTCACCCGCACGGCAAGCCTGGCAAGCTGCCCTGTTTTATTTGATATGCCAAATACCAGTAACAATTATATTAGTTCATTCCCATGACCTAATATAATGGTTTGAGGCTCTTTATGTTCTGGAGCGAATGATGCCCTTGGGCTCTACTAGCATGAGACAGGACATATGGAGATATTACTGGTGTCCGCTCTAGCAAATGATCAACGGGAGGATAGTGACAGTGATGAAAGAATAAACAGCCTTTAATATGTAACATAAAACTGTTTATTAACTATTGACTGAATTATACCTAGAGCTAAGTGAATGTGAGTATGTTGCTTCATAAATTTTCTAATTTTGATACATCAGTGAAATTAATACCTATATCAAGAAACAGCTTTGTTGTAGGTTAAAGTTTTTATGTATATCTGGAAGATCTATTCTATAAATATTTTAAGCTGGATGCTATGTGTCAGCCATAGTTGTCAGTATTAAGATAATATTACAATGGTGAGAAAAAGGAAGTTATTATATTGGGGGATAAACTTCAGTAATCATGTAAATAAGTGATTCATTATCAACTGGTACGTACTGCTGAAAGCCAGTATAATGCGGTAGACAGTGTTCGTTGTTAGGTTTAAACTTAGGTTCAAATTTATTGCTACTTCTTTCATTTATGTGACTCTAGGCTAGGATTTCTAAATTTTTCCACTTGTGACCCTTTTGACTGCAGAAATGAAGCACAAACCAGTGCCTTCTATGGGTGCAGTCTGGATGTTGCCAGTTTTTAAAAAATCTAAATTAAGACAGTGGTTTACAAAGTTATTCGTAGTTGAGTTTTTGGCACACTGTGTTCCTGCACTGTCGGGGATGCCCACTCAGGGATGCCAGATGTCGGGAATGCCGCGGGGTCCCCGACAGTGTCAGGACTGAAGGTTCTCTTCTACCTCCAAGGACGCCGGGAGAACAGATGAAAACTTACGAGTCTGGTGCAGTTCCAAAAAGGCTTTTAATAGTACAAAAGCTCTTCCACAGCACTCCAATATAATGAACAAACTTTAGCTCTGGTCCGAACTTAGACCATACAAAAGAGCCTAAGTCTCCCACCCAAAGAGAGAGAGGATCTCACCCAAGCTGAGTCCTACCCAGAAGAAGGAGCAAAAGGCCAAAGAACAAAAAGCCAAAAGCCAAAAGCCGCAAGGCTGAGGAGCCAAAAGCCGAAAGCTAAAAGGCCCAAAAGGCAAAGGTGAAGGGGCCTCAAGTCAGCCCCTTATATACACCAAAGTAATCCAATCGGGTCATGTCAACAAAGAACTCTAAACAGAGTGTAGTGCCACACCCTATTCCAGATATAAACAAAGGTTATGCCAAGGTCTAATCCTTTCTACCAAGATTATCTCTTATGTAAAACACTGGAGAGAGGGGGCTGGAATAAAGTAATACATCTTAACTTCATGAGCTTCATGTAATCTAGATGGTACCCACAAGGTCCTTATTATTATCTGCACCAGTGTGATTCTGAGTATCTTGTTCTCGTGTACTGAAAGGGTCACACTCGCCTGCTTAGAGCAAACTAGTATGATCCTTCCTATAGTCTTCCTATAGTCTCAACGTAGCCAGGGTGGTAGTCTCCTGGTAAATTCTAACTGTCCCACGCTGGGTGCAGTGGGTATAAAGAGGAGCTGTGCCCAATCTAGAAAACATAGAAGTCTTAGTAGATGTATGAGTCAGAAGTTATTCAATCAAGGTGGCTTCTGTAACTGCCACACCCTCTAGCAGTGTTTACATAGAAGAGAGGTCTCATTAGAACGAACCTTGACTTAAATAGATTAAGCTGGGAGTGGGCAAAACAACAAAACTACCAGAATAGCTAAACCTGTCCTCCAACACTGCACCAATCCCATCACCTGTGTCCCCAAGTTCTGTCTTGCTGCCCCTTTTGCCAATTTTTACTGACCCCCCACGTTCAATTCTGTAACCTTTTTTATGGGATCATAGCCTCAGTTTTAAGAAGCTAGACTCTAGGTAAGGAAGCAAATGTTTCTAGACTTATAACAAAAGGAATATAATAAAAGGTTGCTGCAGATTTTATGTAAAAATTATTAACAGTATTGTAGATACCATTTGTTAGTATTTTTCGTGTCAGTGGGTATTGCTGCTTTCATATTGTAATATTTGAAAATAATACAGAAGCATATTTCACACAGTAGACTTTAAAAATTGTAGTTCAGGTAGTGTGATTACAATAGTGTTAGTATTTATGGTCTTGATATCCAAAATCATTTCACCTCACCACCACCAATGTGTCCCAAATCCCCCAACACTGACCTTGTATCATTTCTATTTTGCCTCTCTTCTCTCTTCTCTTCCAGCTCTCTGGTAGTCTCAGTTTTGTAGTCAAAGCTAAGGACTTGCTATCATTTGGACATGTCTTCCCTTGGTTCATTTCTCGGTTGCTTACCATGATGTCCTCCAGCTCTATCCAGTTGCAGCAAACCACAAGGCTTTATCTTGTCGTATAGCTGAGTAGCATTCCTTTGTGTATATTTATCAGAGACTTCTTTGCCCATTCATCTGTCATCAGGCATTTGGGTTGTTCCATAACCACTGTACTGAGTGCAGCAGTGAACATAGTTGTGTGTGTATGTGTGTATATACATATTGTTTTTACATAATGTTTTGTGTTCATGGGGTAGGTGCCAAGAGGAGAATGACTGCATCATATGGAACCTTTGTGTTTTATTGGGAAGACTCCATACTGTATTTCATAGATGTTCCTCCAACAGTGAATGAGGGTTTATTTTTAATTCTAGCACATCATTGTCAATGGTGTTTTCCATACCTTTTGATCTATGCCATTCTCATTGTGGGGATAGCACATTGTTTTGACTTGCATTTTTTCTGTGAAGTGGCGATGAACATTTTCATAGTCCCTACTGGCCATCTCTTTAGGTAAGGGTCTAATACCCTCCTCTTCCGCTACCACACACACACACACACACACACACACACACTTTTTTGTTGTTGTTGTTGTTGACAGCATTACTGATTTTATTGTGGGTGAGCACTTTGAGTGCCTTAATCAGATATCACCCTATATCTTCTGATGTATATACTTTTCCCATTCCGTGGGTTGTCTTTTTGAGGGTTTTTTTTTACATACAAAATCTTTTTAGTTCGACATCGTCCAGTTTAATTTGTTGTTGTTGTTGTTGTTGTTGTTGTTGTTGTTTTGCTGTTTGAAGTCAATGGAGAATTTTCTGAGGTCCATACTTTGGAGAGTTCTGAATGTGTAGTCAGAGTATATTACGGATTCTGGCCTAAAGTATAGGCCTTTGTTTTAACTCGTGTCTAGTGTCAGATAGGAATCTAGTTTCTTCTTTTTTCGGCATGTTACTACCCAGCTTTCCCAGCATCATTTATTGAAGAAGCTTTCCTTGTTCCACTTAATGCGCCCAGTGCCTTTGTCATCAGTTAACTCTCCTATCTGACAGCTTATCTATTGACTCTCAGTTCTGTTCCATTTGTCTGAAAGTCTGCCTGAAAGCAGACCTATTTCTCAGAATTGCTTTGGTTGTTTGAGTTTATGATTTTGCATAGATTTTAGTAGTATTTGTTCTAACTCCTTGAAGACTGTCATAGGAATTTTGGTGGGGATTGCAGTGAATCTGTATAATTCTTTGAGCAAACTGGATAGGCATTTTAACAGTGTTAATTCTCTCAGTTTATGAATGTGGAGTATTTTTCTGTTTCCTTTTGTTTTTTCTTTTTCAGTAGTGGCATAGTTTTCAGTGTATAAACAATGTACAAAGTTGATAACTACTTAATATTTTTGGATACTATTTAAAAGGATTTTTCATTTTGAATGATCTGTTTGGTTTGCATATACAATTAGAGTGTTATAATATCTCCCCATTCATCTCGGACCCAATTTAGGTTTTCTCTTTCCTTGCGACTGTGACTGAGTTAGTCATTCTTGTTTATTCTTTCAAAAACAGCTCCTGGTCTCATTTACCTTTTGTATTGTCTTGATTTTCCCTGGGTGATAGTCACACCTGGCAGTGTGCAGGTTCTGTGCTCAGGAGTCTTGGTGTGGCTCAGGGGCCTCGTTATGGTGCCAGGGATTGAACTCAGGCCGGCTACTTATCAGGCCAGCACCGTCTGTGCTATGCCGTCCCTCTGGCTCTGTTGTCTCAGTATCTTCAGGATTTCTGCTCGATTTCTCATTTCCTTTCTTCTACTTAATTTGAATTTTTTTTCTCTAGCCGTGAAGCCTTTCCTGTTATCTGATGTTAACTGTATTGCTGTAAACTTTCCACCCCACCCCTAGACTGCTTTTGCTGTGTCCCATATATTGTGTGTTTGTATCCTCATTGTTGTTTTGAGGAATATTTTTATTCTTTTTCCATTTTTGGGCCAAACCTGGTGATGCTTAGGGGTTATGCCTCACTCTACACTCAGGAATTACTCCTGGTGGTGATTGGGGACCATATGGGATACCTGGGATCTAATCAGGTCGGCCATGTGCAGAGCAAGCACCCTACCACTTTACAGCGCTCCAACCACATTGTTTCTTCTTTGATACCGTGCTTGACTCTATGGGTGTTTAGCATATGTTGTTCAGGTCTGATTATTTATTTTTGGTGGCTATACTTATTCCAAATAGTTAAGAACTGGTCCTCTAAGTCTGTACTTGCTCTGTGATTTCCTGTTAGTTATCAGTAACCTGGATTCATTTTTATATCTCTATCTTTCCTCCCATCTTGGATCCATAATTGATGAATTTCTTGAATGAAGTATTTTTTTAAATCTCTGTCTTTAAACTTGTTTTTCTTTGTTCCTATAGCTTGATGTCCAAAGTTTTCTTTTTAATACACTAGTTTATTATCCACTTCCATAATGGTCTTTATTAGCCATTTGGAATGTAGCTTCATTTTCCTTTGTTCCTTATCTTTTTCCTAATATAATTTTCTTGCTTTTTCTTAAGAAAAGTATATTTTTTCATGTTTTTACATTCTGTTCTCCCCATCATATGTACCTAGAAGAACTGCTGCTTGTTGTCAGAAAGAGACTGCTTGGAACTGGAGCTACAGTATAGCAATATGTAATATGCTGGCCTCGCATGCCGCTGACGGGGGTCCCGCGAGCCCTACCAAAAGTGATCCTGAGCACAGAGAAAGGAATAAGCCCTGAACATAGGTGGGTGTGACCCCACAACCTATAAATAAAATTAAACTAACTTCCATGCCAAGCTGTTTTCAAATAAGAACTTGTCTCACTCACCCGCTTGGTCTTTATTTCAGTCAGAGTTTATCACGAATTCAACATGTGCATGGCCTTCCATAAGGCTGGTGATGTTTGTGTGAATGAGCCAGGTTTCCTGTGTTTTTTTATCTTCTAGTTATTTGAGGCTCTGTGAAACTTTTTGTTTCGTTCCGTAATACTTATTGCCTATCACTATTACTATCACTATCTTCCCATTCATCATCTATTTACTAGAGCGGGCACCAGTAATATCTCCATATGCTCTGTCTCATGCTAGTAGAATCCAAAGGCATCTGTTTGCTTCAGGAACATAAAGAGCCTCAAACCATTATATTAGGTCATGGTAATGATCTAATATAAATGTTACTGGTATTTGGCATATCAAATACGACATGAGCAGCTTGCCAGGCTTGCTGTGCGGGTGGCATACTCTTGTAGTCACCTCTGAATAAAACATTTATTGATGAACCGTGCAGCCGCTAGGGGCGGCGAGCGAGTCGGCTGTGATAGTCTGGTCTGCTGGGTGGAGTTGTGACGAGAGGGAAGTCCGGATGTGGAAAATGGCGGCCCCCATGGAGTAGGGGGCGTCATCTGGATTGTTGTGAGGCTCTGCTGGGGTGCAGGCCAGGACTAGAACCCGCCATGTCTCCTGGGCACCTCATGAGCGGCTGGGCACAGGGAGAGCAAGTAGCAGCTCTGCCCCATGTCTGTAAGTCTCTGGTTCAGCATACCTCCCCACTGACTTCATCTTCATCCTCTTCCCCTTCTACATCTTCATATGATAATCTTCATATAATAAGGTCTCACTTATTACCTGCCTTTGTTATATTTTATTAAATGCTGATGTGTTTCCCTTGTACTTATTTAAGTTTGACTTACATATATCTTACTTACTTGTAAGTAAGTTTGACTTACTTACATATAACAGATCATATATCTGTTAAAATTCTTCACTCAGCGTGGTATATGGCATACAGTAAAAACTGAAATGCTGAGATGAATAATACTTACAGTAACTGTTTGGATCAGATTGTTATATACAATGTTTATTTATTATGGGCATATTTATTTAAAAAAAAACCGACTCAGGTTTGCTGATCCAGAGACTCACAGACATGGGGCAGAGCTGCTACTGACTCTCCCTGTGCCCAGCCGCTCATGAGGTGCCCAGGAGGGGATGGCGGGGTTCTAGCTTTGGCTTGCCACCCCAGCAGAGCCTTGCAACAAGCCAGACCACCCCCCCACTCCATGAGGGCCTCCATTTTCCACATCCAGACTTCCCTCTCGTCAGAGCTCCACCCAGCAGACCAGCCTAACACAGCCTGGCAAGCGGCCACGCGGTTCATCAATATATGCTGGATTTAGAGATGACTACAAGAGTATCCTACCCGCACAGCAGAGCCTGACAAGCTACCCGTGTCGTATTTGATATGCCAAATACCAGTAACAATTTTAGACCTCATTCCCATGACCTGATGGAATGGTTTGAGGCTCTTTATGTTCCTGGAGCAAGCAAGTGCCCTTGGGCTCTACTGGCATGAGACAGGACATATGGAGATGTTACTGGTGCCCGCCGAGCCAATCGATGATGAACGGAAGACAGTGATACAGTGATATTTATTTTTTAATCATATAAGCATATGACAGTTAAATACACTCTAGAGAGGGAACCTTGTTCCCACTGCGTAATGTCAGTGTTACGGTGTAAGCCATTAGCTGGGGTTAGGGCGCTGAAAGATGGAAGGATACTGACACTTTGGTAGTTGGTGTAGTGTGGGTAATATTGTACCTTAAAGCAGTGTTTCAACCCTGGTACCACCTGTGGTCTCCCAGCACTGTCAGGAGTGATCCTCTATACAGAGCAGGAGTCAGCCCTGAGCACATTAGGTTGTGCCTAAAGCTTCCGCACTCCCTCCAAAAAATTCTGTGTCAAATTTATTAAGTTATTTAAATTTGCATCAAAATAGTAGCACCCAATCCTTATATGTTCACCTTTGTGACTACCTATATAAGTATTTGCTCGTGTATATTCACAAATAAATCAGAAAGTATGATTCAACTCTTTCTACATCTGGTTTCTGCTTGAAACTTTAAAAAAGACAACATGATAAACGTTTATATTGTAAAAGTGAGCTCTCAGACCGTAAGAGTAATGTACTAAATTGCAACAAAAAAATTCATTAATTTTGACATTAATGTTTGAAGTAATAAATATGAGATGCATGAATTTGCTTGAACTAACCACCTGTCACATGATTAATACATAAAATTATTTTGTCTTACAAAATTTTTATTTGCACTTGTATTACGTTCTGGGTTAAACACAATGTTAATGTGTTATACCTCAGGTCTTTATCAGTGCTTTCAAGGTAGTTAATTATTAAGATTTCACTGTTAGTATGGTAAAATAGATTAGGTTAAGTAGCTAAACTTAAACTATGTAATTTGTATAGGTGAATAAGCTAGATTCTGTCTTTCCTGGTCATTAAATTTTTTTTTCACCCCAGAGTTGTTTCTCTTACTTTTAAATAGTTGTATGCCAGTATAGATTTTGACCATGGACTTGCCATGTGTAACTGAATAAAAATTTATTTAAAAACAAGCTTTTGTTGTATGCTTACTTACATGTGAAAATAGCTTGTTGCAGACCAGAGCGATAGTGCAGTGGGAAGAACGGGTAGGGTGTTTGCCTTGAGTGCCGCCAGCCTGAGTTCTGTCCCCCGCATTCCATTCGATCCCCTGAGCCCCACAAAAGTAATTCCTTAGTGCAGAGCCCCTGAGCATTGCTGGATGTGACCCAAAAGCCCCCCCAAAAAAAAAGTGATACAGCAAAATACAAGACAATATATACTGAACATCACTTGATCACTTGAACTCCCGGTATTCATCGATTTGCTCGGGCGGGCGCCAGTAACATTTCCATTGGACCCTATCACGTGCCAATGTAGCCCAATGGCATCTGGTTGATTCAGGAATATGAAGAGCCTCAAACGGTTCCTTCAGGGTCTTGACAAGGAAGTCTGACCATCTTGTAGGTGGGTGGCCACGTGATCTTTTGACATCCTGTGGGATCCAGTCGGTAACGGCTCTAATCCAGCGGTTGTCTCCAAATCGCATTACATGTCCAGCCCATCTGATTTTCGATGCCTTGGCAAACGAGACAGTGTCCCTTTATTCTGGAATAGCGACGGAGGTCAGAACTCCGAATTCCTTCTCTCACTTGAGTGGAGGCGTGATATTCCAAGCATAGCTCTTTTGATTCCTCTCTGGGAGACCCGAATAGCATTCTCATCCTGCTTTCGTAGGGCCCAGGTCTCTGAGGTGTATGTTAATGCAGGGAGAATGGTGGAGTCAAAGAGATGTGCCCGGAGCTGGAGGTTCTTTATCCTTTTAGCTATTTCTTTGATGCCTTTGAAGGCATTCCATGCCGCTCTCTTCCTCCTGCGCAGCTCAGGTTTTAGGTCATTCATCATGTTGACTTCTCGGACTAGGTACACATAACTGCTGCATTCAGAGATGTTTGTTCCATTGAGAGTGAATAGGGCCTCTGGACTAGCTTCATTTTTCATGAACGTAGTTTTCTTTAGATTCAGCTGTAGACCTATCTTTCCACATTCTCGGTCAAGTCAGCCAGCATTTGTGCTGCTTGGCTAATGTTTGGTGTTATTAGAATGATGTCATCAGTGAAGCGGAGGTGGTGTAGTTGCCGACCATCTATCTTCACTCCCATTCCTTCCCATTCTAATTGTCTCATGATGTTCTCAAGGGTGGCACTGAAGAGTTTTGGTGAAATGGTATCACCCCTTTGACATCAATGATCACTTCTTTGTAGAATGGTTTGATCCTGGTGGTGAATCCGTAATACAGCTCACGAAGGATCTTGATGTATTGGGTTTGAACACCCTGTTTGGCTAGGGCTTCGATGACTGCTTCAGTCTCCACAGAATCAAAGGCTTTCTATAAATCAATGACCGTGAGACAGAGCGGCATCTTGTACTCTCTACAAACCTCGAAGAGCTTGGTTACTGTGTGGATATGGTCGATTGTGCTGAATCCTTTCTGGAAGCCAGCTTGCTCGCATGGTTGTCCTTCATCTAGTGTTCTGCCAATCCTGTTCAGGGATGACTCATGTAAACTGTTTGTAGATGACGGACAACAGGCAGATGGGGCAATAGTTGCCGATGTAGTGAATGTCTCCCTTCTTAAACAGTAGAACTGTCCTGCTGGTTTTCCATTGGGAGGGTACCTTGCATTCGGACAGGTAGTGTGTGAAGAGCCTAGCTAGTGTATTGATGAGTACCAACGGTAGATTCTTCAGATGTTCGGGTCTGACTTTGTCTGGGCCTGGTGCTGTTCCCTTCTTTACCGACAAGATGGCATGTCGGATTTCAGAAGGGAGAATGTTGGGAATGACATATCCATCCTGTGAAATTTGGTATGTGGGCAGGTGGACGTGGCTATCAAAGAGATCTGAGTAGAAGTCATGGATAATCTTCTCCATTGCCTTTCTGGAAGATGTGATAGATCCATCAGGGCGTCGGAGGGCAGTCATCTTGGTATATATATTTTTTTTCAAAAAATATACTGAACATGCTTTAAAATAATGAATATTTACTTACACACTTTTACATATTCACATTTATAGAGAAAACTAAGCGCTGTGCACACGGTGTGTGAGTGTGTGTGTATAAACATAAGTACCTGTAGATACATAAACACAGATTAAAGCTTTATTTACTGTACTTTTTTTCTCTTGGTTTATATTTATATTGTTATGTACATGTGTATGTGTTTATGTAATATTAAATTGTTCTTTTCAAACGTAATATTTTATTACCTCCAGAGAGATTCATCATGAACATGCATAGGACTTAAAAATTACACAATAAGAGGCAAAAATCTGCTGTAATTCTAGTAATTCTTGTGTTTCATTTCCTTAAATTCGAGTGGCTTGCCATCATCATCCAGCCACATTTTTTTCCTTAGTGCAGCTGTGAGTGTCCTAAATTTAAAGGTTTTAGAGAATATCTTAGATAATTAATGCTTAGAAAATTAATGCATTATACTGATAACTAGCATTAATGTGAATGGCAAGGGCAACCTCTTTTATACTTTCCCCCCTTCTATCCTCTCACTTATACAGACCTCATTAGCTCTGTCCGTTATTCCTCTAGGTGTACCTTCTGACCTTAGCACAGGAAGCCGGGAATTGGCTAAATCTCGCCCTGTACCAAGTTAGTAAAAACATTGGCACATTCGTTCTTTCATTCATTCCTGTGTTTCATACAGTAGTAGAGCCAGTAGTTGTAATGGGATATGTAGGTCCTTTAGACCCACACCATCTAAAAATACTGTTTCAACCTTTATGAAGAAAGTCTGCCAGCTCCTGATCTAACAGGTGAGAAGGAAACCAGCATTTCTAATTTAATTCAGAAATGACCTTTAACCCGTTGTATTGTCAGTGTTTCCTCTAGGTTATTAGAGCATTTGCATTGAACTGTATTTTTGTCTAGAGTAAAATGTCTTTGATACTCTTTTGGATTGTTCTGGGAAGTATCAGTTTATGAAGCATAGTGCATCTTCCAGCAAGTATATGATGAAGAAGCTTTGAAAAATTTTCCTGGTTTGGGGTTCCTAGTTTACATAAAGGAGAAAAAATGGTGAGGGAAGGGAAAGAATTTGAGAAAGATTGTTTCATTTGGACTCAGATTGACAAAGATAATTTGCATAATCACTGTATCACTGTCTTCCCGCTCATCATCGATTTGCTCTAGTGGGCCCCAGTAACATCTCCTTATGTCCTGTCTCATGCTAGTAGAGCCCAAGGGCATCTGCTTGCTCCAGGAACATAAAGAGCCTCAATCCATTCCGGAATGAGGTCTATAATTGTTACTGGTATTTGGCATATCAAATACAACACGGGTAGCTTGCCAGGCTCTGCCGCGCAGGTAGCATACTCTTGTAGTCATCTCTAAGTCCAGCATTTATGAGCCGGGCTGTGATAGGCTGGTCTGCTGGGTGGAGTTCTGACGAGAGAGAAGTCCGGATGTGGAAAATGGAGGCCCTCATGGAGTGGGGGTCGTCTGGCTTGTTGCAAGGCTCTGCTGGGCTGGCGGGCCAGGGCTAGAACCCGCCATCTCTCCTGGGCTCCTTGTGAGCGGCTGGGCACAGGGAGAGCAAGTAGCAGCTCTGCCCCATGTCTGTCTCTGGATCAGCATACCTGGGCCGGATTAAAAAAAGACTGCAGCAGGGTGGATTTCGATGAGCCGGACTGTGATAGGCTGGTCTGCTGGGTGGAGTTCTGATGAGAGAGAAGTCTGGATGTGGAAAATGGAGGCCCTCATGGAGTGGAGGTCGCCTGGCTTGTTGTGAGGCTCTGCTGGGTTGGCGGGCCAGGGCTAGAACCTGCCATCCCTCCTGGGCGCCTCGTGAGGCTGGGCCCAGGGAGAGCAAGTAGCAGCTCTGCCCATGTCTGTGAGTCTCTTGCATAATATGTTTTATATATATATAAAATTTTGTTTTTGGGTCATATCTGACCTTTTCCAGATTTGCTCCTTCCTCTGCACCCAGGAATTACTGTTGGCAGTTCTCAGGGGGACGTAAAGTATAGTGTGAATTGAACCCCTGTTGCTCGCATGGAAAGTATATGCCCTACCCTCTATACTATCACTGTGGCTCCATATTTTTCAATGCTTTCATAAGCTGTTGAACTTGCATATACAGTTTGAAACTTTCGGTTTTCGGCTACATTGGTTGTTGCCTGGTACTGCGCCTGGGTTTGAACCAGGGAATACTAATGACTGCTTGAATGATCATATGTGATGCTTGGGATCAGACTCGGATTGGCCGGCTCAATTCTCAACCCTAACCCTAACACTAGCGCTCTGTCCTCAGTTCCAAACATTTCGGTATCCTTTCTGCTAATTCTAACATCTGCATCAATTCCAGATCTTTCCGATTGATTTATCTTTTCTGCTCATCATGGGTCATGTTTTCTTGGACATTCTTTTGTTTGTTTGTTTGCATTCCTGATAATTTTGACCAAATACCAAACATAAATTTTGCTTTATATATACACACATAAACATGTATTACTAGATTTCTCGAGCTTTCATCAGACACTATTCGGTTCCTTGTGAGCAGTTTTTAAATCTGAGAACCATGAGGTTTATATCTTATTTATCCCCACTTCTGACCTTAGACTTTAATGTCTCATAAATTATGTATGAAGTTTTTCAGTTTGCCTGATAGGAACAAAAGCACTCCCTATCCTGATGAATTTAGGTCCTCTTCCAAATGGAGGTATTTTGTTGAGTGGTAGATTTACTCACCTCTATATATATATCTACCGTTGCTTTATGTAGAGGTCCCTTTGCAGAGCTGAGTTCTGTCTGCAGTTTCTCTTCCATTTCTTAAGGTCTCCTTGGGCTCTGAGGTTTTCCCCTTCTACTCGGTTAGCTTACATGGCTTTCTCCTCTCAGCACCAAGGCCTTGAAGCTTTAAGTAAACTGGTGTAATTTGTAGAGTATACTTGTTTGTTTCTCATCTCTTCTATCACTATCACTATCTTCCTGTTAATCATCTATTTGCTAGAACGGGCACCAGTAATATCTCCATATGTCCTTTCTCATGCTAGTAGAACCCAAAGGCATCTGCTTGCTCCAGGAACATAGAGAGCCTCAAACCATTATATTAGGTCACGGGAATGACCTAATATAAATGTTACTGGTATTTGGCATATCAAATACTACACGAGCAGCTTGCCAGGCTTGCCGCGCGGGTGGCATACTGTTGTAGTCACCTCTAAATAAAGCATTTATTGATGAACCACGCAGCCGCTAGTGGCCGTGCGAGCCGGGCTGTAATAGGCTGGTCTGCTTGGTAGAGTTGTGACGAGAGGGAAGTCCGGATGTGGAAAATGGCGGGCCCCATGGAGTAGGGGAGGGTGGTCTGGCTTGTTGTGAGGCTTTGCTGGGATGGCAGGCCAGGGCTAGAACCCACCATGCCTCCCGGGTGCCTCACGAGCAGCTGGGCACAGGGAGAGCAAGTAGCAGCTCTGCCCCATGTCTGAGAGTCTCTGGTTCAGCATACCTGGGCCGGATTGAGAAAAAACTGCTGCAGGTTGGCTGTCGATGATCCGGGCTGTGATGTGTGGTCTGGTCTGCTGGGTGGAGTTGTGACGAGAGGGAAGTCCGGATGTGGAAAATGGTGGGCCCCATGGAGTAGGGAAGGGTGGTCTGGCTTGTTGTTAGGCTCTGCTGGGGTGGCAGGCCAGGGCTCATCTCTTGAGGATCATTATTCTTTACTTCGTGATGTCTTCTTTTCCTTTCCCTCCCTCCCTTCCAAATAAGATGTTCCTTTTAGCTGCCTTCTAGCCAGAAGTGAAACTTGGGATGTTAAGAGTAAAGATTACTATTAAATATATCCAAGTACACACTATAGGACCTTAGGTATGAGTGGACTAGAAATCTGAGAATCATTGACTAAGTCATCCTCATGGACTTGAAAGTCATTTTATAGTGGATTTAAAACTTGAGAAAAAAAATGGATGAGCCAATTGTGATGTTTCAATATTCTTTTGTTTTGTTTAGGAATATACTCAATGTTATCTTGTCTTTTTTTATTTTAGAACCTTCTGATAACTTGAGGGAAATTCTCCAAAATGTGGCAAAATTGCAAGGTGTATCAAACATGAGGAAGCTAGGCCATTTGAATAATTTTACGAAGGTAAGTTATTTGTATTGTTATTATTATCAAAAATTCAGTTATTATACCTGATAGCTTAGTGTAATTATCAATAAAAAAATCTTGAGTGTAGGGCCAGAACAATAGCACAGTGGGTAGGGTGTTTGCCTTGCATGCAGCTGACCTGGGTTCCATCCCTAGCATCCCCAATGGTCCCCAGAAAAAAAAATCTTGAGTGTAGAAATTCTACACTAGAATTTTCCTCTGCTGCGTCTCATGGATTTTGTTGTATGTCTGTTATAGAAAATTTCGCAGTTTCAGAGAAGACAGAAGAATAAAGGGAAAAAATCTCGGTAATATCTGTAATCTGGTTTTCATGTTCATTCACACAATTAATAAACATTTTTTAGCTTTTTTCTAGTCACTTTTATGTGATGCATAGACTTATGTTTGTATATCAGTAAAAAAATGCATTGTATTCCATAGTCATAAATGTGACTCTTTCCAGAGAAGTAGTGTAACACATCCCCATTCTCGGTCGTTCTTTTCATCCTACAGGAATCCCAGTTACAATCCAAGGTAAACTAGGGCCCCTTTGTCTCAAATACTGACTTGGTCTCTGTTAACAGCCCAAAATTGTTGACTGTTGATGAATTTGTATGTTTGTTTGTTTTGTGACCACACTTGCATTGCTCAGAACTTACTCCTGGATCTGTGGTCAGTGATTTCTCCGGAAGGCTTAGAAGGCCGCACATGGAGAAAGAACTTGGGCCACGTGCTAGGCAACTGCCCCGCCCACTGTGCTATCTTTCCAGCCCCTTGTGGGTTCATTAAAGTTTGGGTGACTGTAGTAATCTTTCTGAAGTGTTTCATTCTTAGTTTCTGTGATTTAGGTTTGATTTCATTTCATAGAGATACAAGGAGATGAGTATATAACTATACAAAAATGGATTTTTTAACATGTGGTTGTGTAATGAATATAAATTAGGTGATTTTCCCATAGCAAAAGCAAGTTAATACGCATTTATTTTTCTTAGAGAAGTTTTGAAATCCTCTTGTCTTTCCATATAGTTGATGAGAAAATTATTTTACGTGAGGGATATAAAGTTTTTTTTAAAACAATTCCCAAAACATTTAATGTAGTGCTTCAGATTTTTTAAATATCATTTTTTATTAATATAAATGATGATATATTTTAATGTTCTAGTCAGATACTATCAAATTGTAAAGTTGTCTCAAAGCTGCCAAACTGCATCTTTTATTAAATACTCTGGTTTTATTTTACCATTCTCAACGTGGACAGGTTATAAATCTTCCCTAGATTCTATTGCTGGAACTAATTTGTGGGGTTGCCCACACCAGGCTTTGCTCAGGAGTTTCTCCTGCTCTATACCCAAGAACTACTCCTGCTGGTGCTTAGGGGATGCCGGGAACCGAGCCCTGTTCAGCTGCATGCAAGGCAAGGGGCCTTCTGCCTGTGGCTTTTCTCCCCTCCCAAACTGTACCCCCTAAATCTTTAAAATGACACGTGGGTGAAAGTATCTTCTGTGATTTCTTCATGCTGATGAGAGGATACTGAACCTATGTGGAGAGAGTGAAATCTCATGCTAACTTAGTATTAATGGGCCCAGCAATGATTTACTGAGTTTCTAGATCTGTCAGTGTGAAAGAGAAGTCAGGGAGATTAGACTTTCAATTTTATTAAGATGTCTTGATGTATAAAGTTGTTCATAATAGTTGCTTCAGGCATGTAATGTCTGACTGGTCCCAGCACTCGTGTGCCCCTTTATTCAGCAGATGTCCTCAGCTCCCTTTCCATTCCCCAGTCTGCGCCCGGCAGGCATATAGCACGCTCCTGCATATTGCTCACTCCAACATGACTTAAGAGAGTGGAAATGGACTTCTCAGAAAGTAAAGAAATAGAAGTCAATTTGTGGGGCCGGAGCGATAGTCCAGCGGGTAGGGCATTTGCCTTGCACACAGCCGACCCGGGTTCAATCCCCAGCATCCCATATGGCCCCCCAAGGACTGCCAGGAGTAATTCCTGAGTGCAGAGCCAGGAGTAACTCCTGAGCATCGCCGGTGTGACCCCCCCAATCAATTTGTGATGCTTCATTGCCATGTGATTTTTAACCTATGTAGATTACTGTAACAATGCCTATTCTCATTTACATAAATAACTTGAAACAAAACAACATTTGGTCCTGTAAGAGAAAAGCTTCCTCCGGTCCAATGGGGCCAGAAGGTGTTTAAACAAGAAAATAGGGGCCGGAGCGATAGCCCAGCGGGTAGGGCATTTGCCTTGCACGCGGCCGGTCTGTGCCGGCCTGGGTTCGATCCCCGGCATCCCATATGGTCCCCCCGAGCACCGCCAGGAGTAATTCCTGAGTGCAGAGCCAGGAGAAACCCCTGAGCATTGCCGGGTGTGACCCAAAAAGCAAAAAAAAAAAAAAAAAAAAACCAAGAAAATAATAGCTATAGCTTCTGCTTTTACTACCTTGTGCTATCTCTAGCTTCTGCTTTTAGTGCCCACCTGTAAAAAATGTTCAAAGTTAACAGACATGACTTAGCTTTCAGTGTTAGGTTGTTTGGGTCATACCCTGCAATGCTCAGGGATCACTCCTGGCTCTGCACTCACCCATGGAGGTGTTCAGGCACCATATGGGAAGCCGGGTCGAAACGCCCCTACCCATTGTGCTGCTACTTTGGCCCAGTATTAGGTTTTTGTAAAGAAATTTCAAGCTCTCCTTGAATACATCTCTCCTCTTTTCCCACTCGGGAGAAACCCATGTTCTTTCCTGAACACATATTCTTCTCTTTCACCTCACATCTAAGTAAATTTCTTTCAATAAAAACTATCTTCAGGGGCCAGAGCGATAGCCCAGCGGGTAGGGCTTTTTGCCTTGCACGCTGCCAGCCCATGCTGGCCCGGGTTCAATCCCCCGCATCCCATATGGTCCCCGAGCACCGCCAGGAGTAATTCCTGAGTGCAGAGCCAGGAGAAACCCCTGAGCATTGCCAGGTATGACCCAAAAAAAAAAACTACACTAGAAACGGGAAAGAAGTTTCAGGTGCTCAGTGGGTTCACAGCCGTCGCTTGATTTGCTCTCTGTTGGGGTTTAGTCACTGGACTGAATGCAACTCGTGTTAACCTGGGGAGATGCACCCAACCAGAAGTTCCATTAACTTTTACATCAGGGGAGTGCTTAAGATAATTTGATTAGGTCCCTTCCATTTAGCAGTAAATGGAAGTTGATTACAAAGGGATCCAATTTTCCAGGTTTTTAGTAGATCCAGCCGAAGTTTAGTTAGGGATCCAAAGTCTGCAGAATTCCTGTCACTCCTCCAAAGGGCCTCAGTTGCTTTCTAGTTTGAGGTGCTGTGAGTTTAAGAATAGCTCCTTCCGGATGGGTGGTGGAACATTGTATACCTGAAACTCAGTCATGAAAAACTTTGTAACTGTGTGTCTCACTGCAATTCAATTAAAAGGAAAAAGTTCTTTCTAGTCTTTAAACAGAAATCGACCCAGGAGTAAGTAAGTACATTTCCCACATATTTAACTTTTCGCTTAGCGGAGATTTTATATACTCATACTCCCGAGAAGTACTCAGTAGAACTACAATCTGATTGCAACAGAAATCTGTTTGTTACTGAAGCAGTTCTCTCCACTTTTAGCAAATAGTTAGCTTTTAATAAACTTGGCCAATTATTTTGCCTGAACACAGCAAGAATGGCGAATTCCTTATTGGGGCATCCCTTATTTACCAGTCATGTCAGGGTTACCCAGGCCTGGCCAGTGTAAAGGTGAACATGAGTTCAGTGCATGTGCTGGAGGGAGGTAGCCTGGGCCCCTCGGTCTTCTGGACTGGGGCCTGGCTTGCTGGAGTCATCCCATACCGCTCCGGAGTTGAGAGAGAGGGTGGTGGTCAGGCTGAAACCAGTGTCCAGGCAGTCGTCATGGGTCTGTGCATTCCTTGTTTTCCTAAGTAGAGTCGTTTTTAGTTCTTCCCTGGAACCTGTCTCTAGGGTCTCCCTGAGGTTTGCAGGTCACTAATAACAGTAACTTAATAGTGGACCTGCTCCTGTCTAGTAAACTGATCCCTTTGAAATCTCTTTCCTTAGAAGATGATTTTGGGGTCCCATAACTACCTCTTGATATTTCGTGCCTGTACTGGGGGCAGATCCTATTACAGAGAGGGAAGATTTCCATTCTGGATTTATGCTAAAAAAAAAAACCCATTATTCCCATGACTCACAGACATGGGGCAGAGCTGCTACTGGCTCTCCCTGTGCCCAGCCGCTCAAGAGGCGCCTGGGAGGGATGGTGGGTTCTAGCCCTGGCCCACCACCCCAGCAGAGCCTTGCAAGAAGCCAGACGACCCCCACTCCATGAGGGCCTCCACTTTCCACATCCGAACTTCCCCCTCATCAGAACTCCACCCAGCAGACTAGTCTATCACAGCCTGGCTCGAGCGCCGCAAGCGGTTCATCAATAAATGCTGGATTCTGAGATGACTACAAGAGTATGCTACCCGCACGGCAGAGCCTGGCAAGCTACCCGTGTCGTATTTGATATGCCAAATACCAGTAACAATTATAGACGGCTTTCCCATGACCTAAAGGAATGGTTTGAGGCTCTTTATGTTCCTGGAGCAAGCAGGTGCCCTTGGGCTCTACTAGCATGAGACAGGACATATGGAGATGTTACTGGTGCCCGCTCGAGCAAATTGATGATGAACGGGAAGACAGTGATTCCCATGTAGCATTAAAAAAAAAAAGTACTAAAGGCATCAAGAAGAGAGAAAAGCAGATGTTTCTCATCTTACAGTAACATGCAGAAACCAAAATGATAGATAGAAATTAGCATCACTTTTCTTTTTCCTTTTTTGTATGATGGCCCGCACCGTATTTCTACTGCTAAGTACAAGCGAGGTTATTTTCCTCCCTTAGGGCCACACCCAGTGGAAGTTTTCCTGGCCTCTTGCTCAGGAGTGATTCCTGGGAGTTCTTTGAGGAATCACATGTGGCGCTGGGATTGGAGCAACTTCCAGGAACGATGGAGTGTGCCCTCCCAACCCTGTGCCGCAACCCTTGAGCTGCAGCTGTGCCTCTGCTGCGCTGCGGGAGTGGGTCCGCAGAGCTGGGCCCTTAGGCTCAGTGAGTTGCTCTTCATAGGAAAAGCAGAGCAGTCCACCTCGGCTTGGCCTCGCAGGTTCTTCTCCTTCCCTTGCAGAAGACTTCAAAAGGAGGTGAAAGAGGAATACTGTCTGTTTGGGAGGTTCTCCTTTGCATTGTGGGCATTGAGCAAAGGCCTTTCCCTGCTGTTAGTAGGACTCCACGAGTCATGATGAGGATCTCTAGGTGTTGCCAACAAATCTCCTGGAGGAGAATCACCCCTGACTATGGGGGTATAAATAAGTGTAGATTTTGGGGGAGGGTGAATTCAAAGTGGTGCTCTGGAGGTCTGGAGACTCTACTGGGGATTCTTGGCCATCCTGACTGATGGTTCAGTGCAAAGGCCTGAGGAGCCAATACTGCTTGGGCTTTGTAACATCGGGAATAGGTACCTGGGCCACGCTGACAGCGCTGGGGCCTCCAGGCCTTCACCTGGAAACCCTCGGAGGGACCAGGTGGTGCTAGGAATCAACCTAGGTAGGACTTGACATGAACCTTATAGCTGTGCTGTCTCCTGCCTCTGGTAGATTTTATTATTTCCCCACATGCACATTATAGTATAAATATGTAATTGAGTTTAATCATAATGTAATATGTTTGTAAATTTTATTTTGTTTGGAGAGCCGAAAATCTACAAAAATGTCAATTCCATTTTGTTGGAGAGCTAGAATTCCTCTAAAATATGTGAAATGTAGGTATTCTCAGAAATTCTAAGAATGGCACTATAGAATAAGAAAAATAATTACTGTGCCAGCCTCATAAAGGTTATAGTTTCTTAAGCACAGGAAAGAATTGTTTCATGTTGTTAAGTATACACCTAGTTAGTAGGCTTGAGTTGAAGTCGTAGACAGTGGGGCTAAAATGTTGTTTAGAGCAAATGTCACCTCCAGAATTAAACCTCCTTTTAAGGTATGAAGGGAAGGTGCTGGTGATGTGAGTCTATAGCCATGTGAATGTCACATACGCATGCTTGTCTTCTGACCTCATTGCAGTAGATAGAGTAACGTGTAGCAGACTGCTGATGAATACAAGCTCAGTATTCTATTTTTAATACAATATGCTCGTAATCAAAAGAGCTGCTTACTAAAGATGAAAATATTGTAGCCCAGACATTCTAAAAGTATATTCTATGTTCAATTTCATCTATTTATACTGAAGCCCCCCAAAGGAATCTTGATTCTGTTATCAGTGTGTTAAAACTAATACAGGCTAAGTATGAACAATTAAGAAGGTATAGAAGACTATCTTGTAAACACGAAGTATTTTCTCACATAAATTTCTTTCCATCAAGTTCCAGTCTCATGTAACCAACCACGACAAGGTATTTATTATCCTTCTCTGGGGTAGTTAAAAACGTGTGTATGGGGCTGAAGCGATAGCCCAGTGGGTAGGGCGTTTGCCTTGCACGTGGCTGGCCTGTGTCGGCCCGGGTTCGATTCCCGGCATCCCATATGGTTCCCTGAGCACCGTCAGGAGTGATTCCCTGAGTGCAGAGCCAGTAGTAACCCCTGAGCATTGCCGGGTGTGACCCCAAAAAGCAAAAAAAAAAAAAAAAAAAACCAAAAAACAAAAAAACACGGTGTACGCTTGTATTCTTGTTTTTCATTGGATTGTGAAAATTCTGTGAGTTTAACAACAACAGCGAAAAGCTGCTTATTAATAGCATTCAGAACATTTGCTATTTATTATATATGTATATGATTTTGTTGTTGTTGCTTTTGGGCCATACCTGGTGATGCTCAGGGGTTACTCTTGCCTGTGCATTCAGGAATTATTCTTTGTGGTGCTCAGGGGACCGTAAGGGATGCCAGGATAGAATGCACCTTTCCCGTTGTGCTATTTTTTCCAACCCCCATATGGTTTTTTGAGACCACAAGACTATGGACACCTTTTCTTTTTGTAAATATAAATCTACTTTTTATATAGTTGGATATAGGTGGATAGATGTATGGTGTGTCCACGCATATATGTATATAAACATGTGTATCAATATTTCCAAGTGCGTATATGCACCATAATTTATTTTAATCATGTTAACATTAAAGTATATTTTCCTACATCTTTTGCTATTTGAAATAATGCAGTAACACTTGTTACATTTTTTTAATTTAGAATTGAATTTTACAAGCATTGTAATTATTTCCCAGGAGCACTTGTGCTTTTTTAAAAAAAACTTTTGAGATTGTCTTCTGAATGTACCTTGCTCTGTAATTAAAATTTGCGATGAGTTAATTTTGTTGGGAGAAGCTCTCAAGCAGTGCTCAGTGGACCTGGGAACCATTCTTTAGTACTCAGCGGCTGTGCAAGCCTGATGAGTGCACGGCCCCGTGGTGTCGTGGCTGCTCGGACCCAGTGGGGCTAACAGCCACCAGGGTCACCCCAGCTCTGCGCACAGGATACATAACTACATTGGCAGATTTCGAGCCCCGGGTGGTTCTAGAGGTGGAATTTTTTTCAGTTGGTAGAACTTGTACTCCAGCCCTTTGAACTATCTCCTAATTCAGAGTTGGAATTTTATAGAAGTACTGGTAGAGCCATTTCAGGTAATTGCCTGTGAAGACGACGCTTTTAGTGTATTTTGCCTCTATACCTATTTAACACAGTGTTTCCTGGTACAGGAGGTAATCACTTATATAGTTTATTTTCTGCTAGGAAAAAAAGAACCGCAGTATCTGAGAACTGCTCTTCTTACCTCTTACCCCCAGAAAGCCCCAAACTTATTTGGACTGTTGCCCCCTTTGTAGGAGAAAAAAAACATTTTTTCAGTGCCCTCTTAGAAGTCTACCTTCTTAAATGGTTTCACTATGTGAGGACGACATGATATAATTAGGAGAACCCTAAACTCTACCAAAAAGCACCGGAAACAATAGATTCCTATAGTAGAGTAGAAGGGTGCAAAACCAATACCCAAAGTAATGGCTTTCCTATATACAAATAACAAAAGAGAAGAAAGGGATATTCAGAAAACCATCACATTCACAGTTGTGCCACAGAAAATCAAATATCTAGTAATTAGTTTGACTAAGAATGTAAAGGGCCTGTAAAGAAAACTACAAAACTCTGCTTCAAGAAATAAAAGAGGACATGAGGAAATGGAGAGGCATGGGTTGAAAGAATTAACATTCTCCAAATGATAATATTCCCTAGAGCTTTATACAGATTCAATGCTGTCCCTATAAGAAAACCCATGATTCTTCAAATAAATTGACCAAACATTCATGAAATTCAGTATGGAAAATAGACTCCCCCAATGCCTAAAGCAATCCTTGGGGAAAAGAAGATGGGAGGCATTACCTCTCCCAATTTCAAACTGTACTGCAAAGCATTAGTAATTAAAACGACATGGTATTGGAATAAAGACAGATCCATATAGACCTATGGAATAGAACTGAATATCCGGACACATTCTCAAATATATGGTCCCTTAATCTTCAATAAAGGAGCAAAAAATATTAAGTGGAGCAAAGAAAGCCTCTTCAACAAGTGATGCTAGGAAAAGTGGGCAGCTACGTGTAAAAAAAATGGACTTAGACCTCTTTCTAACACCATGCACAAAAGTCAGATCAAAATGGATGAAAGATCTCAATATCAGACCTGAATCTTTAAGGTACATCGAAGAAAAGAGAGGCAGATCTCTACGACATTGAAGCTAAAGGCGTCTTCAAAGACAAAACACCATGTACAAAGCAAAAGGAAGCAAAGATAAACACATGGGATTACATGAAACTGAAAAGCTTCTGGGCCTCAAAGGAAATGGTGACCAAGATACAAAGACAGCCTCAGAATGGGAAAGAATATTTGCCCAGTACCCATCTGGTAAAGGCTAATATCAAGGATGTACAAGACACTGGTATAACTTTACAGGAAAAAAAATACAACCACATTAAGAAATGGGAAGAAATGAATAGAAATTTCCTCAAAGGAGAAATTCGAATGGCCAAAAAGGCATATGAAAAAGTGCTCTTCATCATTACTCATCAGCGAGATGCAGATCAAAACAACACAAGATATCACACACCACAGAGACTGGCACACATCCAAAAGTGCAAGAATAACCTGGCGTGATACGGGGAGAAAGGGACTCTCATCCAGTTTGGTGGGAATGTTGACTGTTCCAGCCTTTTGGAAAACAATATGGACATTCCTCCAAATACTAGATATTGAGCTCCCATATGACCCAGCAATACCACTCCTGGGAACATACATACCCTGGAGACCCAAAAACACGCAGCGGAAACACCATCTGCACTTCTCTGTTCTTCATAATACTATTTACAGTAGCCAGAATCTAGAAATGACCTGAGTGCCCGAGAACAGAAGACTAGATAAAGACACGACGGTACTTCTACACAATGGAATACTATGCAGCTGTCAGGAAAACAAAGACATGAAATTTGCCTACAAATGGATGGACATGGAGATTATAGTGCTGAGTGAAATCAGTCAGGAGGAAAAGGACAGATACAGAATGACTGCATTCATTTGTGGGATATAATTATATACCAGTGTTCTACTAATTGTTGGAAGTGGTAATGCTAGTCTAGAATTGAGTATTGAATATAAGCAAAAGGGATATACATGATAGACCCCAAATGTATCTATGGCAAGCCACAATGAGGAAGGGGAAGGGAGGGAGGGAGGAGAGAGAGAGAGAGAAGAGGAAAAGTACCTGCTCTAGAGGCAGGCAGGCTGGGGGAGGGAATTTGGGGACATTGGTGGTGAACATGTGCACTGGTGGAGGATGGGTGCTGTGACATTGGAGGACTGAAACCCAGTCATGAGCAATTTTGTAAATGTCTCACAGTATTAAAATAAAATTTAAAAAAAAACTGATCTATCTATATATGTTTAGAGCCTCTCTCTGCCTCTAACTCACTCCTCTCCCCTTTTTAGCTACAGTATTTGTGTTCATTGCAGAGGCTGATGTGATGGCCACTTAATTTACTCTTTATTGCTCGGGTGTTTGTAATTTCTTACTAAGGAAAAATGTGGTACTTGGAGACCCTTTGATTAGTCTGTTTTAATGATGATCTCTTTACGTCATTTCTGTTCCATTAATAACTTGAGAAACCTTTATGCAACTTCTTCTTCTTCTTCTTTTTTTTTTTTTTTTGCTGTTTGGGTCACACCTGGCAATGCTCAGGGGTTACTCCTGCTCCTGGCTCCTCGCTCAGGAATTACTCCTGGTTGTGCTTGGGGAACCAGATGGGATGCTGGAGATGGAACCTGGGTTGGCTGTGTGCAAGGCAAACGCCCCACCCTCTGTGCTATCGCTCCGGTCCCTCCTTTATTCAACTTTCAAGTTAAAATTAGTTTTAAAAACTAAGAACTGTTTAAAGTGTAAGTTAGCCAGGTGAGATTCAAGTGCCACAGAAGGATGTTGCTTAGGCAACAAGAAGGGGGAATCTTTTGGATATTAGTGTCCCCAAGAACTTCGACCTATGAGATTATATGGCCTTTGTGGGCTGTGGGAAAGTTGCTAAGAGTATATTATTTAGGCCTATGAGGTATTGTTGCTGGAAGAAAAAAATACCTTCCAGCACCAGACATCACAGTTTTGATTGAGACTCATGGGAATTGAATCAAAAAAAATTTCTTCCCTCAGAATTTTTGAATACTGGTACAGCTTAGTAAGGGAAATTTAGAAAACCAGGCAAAATTTTTTTTGAAATACAGAGTAGAACTTGTAGTGGTTTTATAAAGAATAATTATATGTCGTTCTTAGTTTAGAATCCTTAGTTTACTGTAAAGTAAACTAGAAATCTGTTACCATTGAACTGAAGAATTATGGAAAAGGTATGTGAATAAAGATAAATGGATAATGATTAAACTGAACAGAATTAATAGAATATCTCATGGTCTTAAAAGATAAAAAATAAAGTAAAAAGCAAGGGAAATTTTATATTAGTATTGAAAATTAAAATATTTTTTGAATGTGGTATCACTTTTATCACGTCACTTGTCTTCCTTTTGTTCATCGATTTGCTCGAGTGGGCACCAGTAACATCTCCATATGTCCTGTCACATGCTAGTGTAGCCCAAGGACATCTGCTCACTCCAGGAACACTGAGAACCTCATCAGACCATTCCTTCAGGCCATGGGAATGAGGTCTATAATTGTTACTGGTTTTTGGCATATCAAATACAACACGGGTAGCTTGCCAGGTTCTGCTGTGCGGGTGGTATACTCTCAGTAGTAGGCTCTCATCTTGTGCATTTACTGATGAACCATAAAGGGTAGAGATCGGCTTTTCTTTTGGGTGGAGCTCTGATAAGCTGTGGAGTCTGGATGTTGACCGTGGCAGTCCTCATGGTATGGGGTTTCTCTGGCTTCTTGCTCTATTGGGATGGCGGACCAGGGCTAGAACCCGCCTTCCCTCCCAGGCACCTCATGATCTGCTGAGCACAGGGAGAGCTGGTAGCAGCTCTGCCCCGTGTATCCAAGTCCCTGGATCAGGCATATTGGGCTTGAAATAGTCTTCGCTGTAGGGTGGGACTCTGACGAGCAGGGCTTGAGATTGGCTTTTCCCTTGGGTGGAGCTCTGATGAGCTGTGGGGTCCGGATGTTGAACATGGCGGCCCACATAGTGTGGGGGTTCCTTTGGCTTCTTGTGAGGCTCTGTTGGGATGGCGGACCAGGGCTAGAACTCACTTTCCCTCCCAGGCACTTCATGATCAGCTGAGCACAGGGAGAGCTGGTAGCAGCTGTGCCTCATGTCTCTCAGAGAATGTGGTAAAGTTCTTTTTTGGCCTAGTTGCTACTAAATCAACAATGAATCTTAGAATCGCAATGCTAACTTCAGAACAAAATCATTTAAAAAACCATTAGGACGAACTGGAGTAATAAAAATTAACTTGTTAATTAAAACCAGTCTTTCCATAGTGGATAATGTCCTTCCACTAGGGCAGTGGAATGATCCATGGGGTTGGTAGTAGCCTCAATTACGGTTTGGGGTCCTCTCTGTTTTCTTAAAGAAGGAACATTTCTAAGGAAGCAGTGTATAATTTGATAGGCTGTGTAATTTGCGTTTGACCTCTAATTCAAATGAAACAAAATAAAACAAGATGATAAAAAGTAATAGACAAATGCTTCAACATTTGGTTGTATAATTAGCAACATTTTATTAAGAAGACCTTATTTTCTGTTACAAAATGATGTGCATTATTAGAAAAACACAGAAACACATACTTGTTTTGTTTTCCTGACAGCTTCTTTGTGATACTGGCCACAGTGAAGAAAAGTTGGGTTTTAATTACGAGGATATTATAATTTGGTAAGTATAGTTCAGTTCCTCGCTCAATTCATCAGATTTAAATTTTGAAATTAAAAAAAATCTAAATTTTATAAAAGTCTTCATGTTACCCAAATAAGAAACTATAGAATTAGATCTTACCGAAGATAGAGAATGTTATGGTAAACTTGATCGGCCTTTGCCCACCCAGAACCTTTTTTTTTTTTAAGTAAGCTTATTTATTAAAACTGAGAGTCTATGCTTACTGTCATAATAAAGCATTATTTATTGGTTTAAACCAGTGAGTCTTCTAGAAGAATGGAAGCAGGTATAAAAATAGAGGAAGAGATTATAATAGTATGTGTCATAGATTGAAAAAAAATTTGATTTTATACTGTTGATGTGAAATAAACTGCAGAAGGTGGAACTATTCACACCATTCTTTTTTGGATAACATACCAATAAATAAAGATGAAAAAATGTTAGCTTAAGTTACATATCTTAATTAATGCTTTTTATGTAGGTCAAATGACTTACAGTTTTGCAAAGTACAACTGAAGGAGAAAATATGGTATTTTAAACTACTTGAAGCTGATGTGCCAAAATTTTTGTTTTCATGCAGTTTGCGATTGGCTTTATTGAATGAAGCAAAAGAAGTGCGGGCAGCAGGGCTCCGAGCTCTTCGGTATCTCATCCAGGACTCCGGTATTTTGCAGAAGGTGCTAAAATTAAAAGTGGACTACTTAATAGCTAGGTAATTTCCTCAAAGCTTTGTTTTTACATCTTTAAAATAGTTAATGTTTTAGTATAGATCCATAAAGTTCAATTTTTTACTATAAAACCTAATTTGCATCCAGTACACTATTACCCTTAATGAGATACAGAATACTTTTATCATTTTACTAAAATTCTTTATATTTAACTAGTAGAAAAATTATTAATGACTTTATCACTGTAGATTAGCTTTTCTTATCATTATGTATTGGAAGCACACAGTTATGCTGTTTTTCTCAGTCTGAGATTTATGTGTCTTGGTTTTAAAAACACTATTGTACTGTTGCATGTTATGAATAGAACTCAGTTTTATTCTGTTGATAAGTTTCTGAATTTCTTTTCAGCATTTTGAAAATGCTGATTTGAATAAAACTTCTGAATATACGGTAGACTCTACTCTCTCATGTGTGTGGGAATAGAATGATTGGCTCTTAGAGCTTCTGCGTACTCAGTTTTAGTAGATATTGTTGTGCAGTTTTCCAAAGTGACTGTTCAGTTTACTCTCTAGTAATATTTGTAGACTTTCCAGGCACTCATGAGCACTTGCTGTTCAGCCTTTTAATTGCAGCTTTTCTGCACATTGTGAGTTACATTGTGGTTTAATTTGCACTTCCCTAGTAATTAGTGGTGTTAAGCACCTTGCACTGGCTATCTTCCCTAGAAATTTTGCACATTTGTAAGTTGGATTTTGTTGTATAGAAACTCTTGGAAGTCTTCTAGATTTGATTCTCTTTAGTTATATGTATATTGAGAATATCTTGTTAAAATCAGTCTGCCTTCCCTTTCACTATCAGTGAAATTAAATGTAGTTGTCTCATTGTACTTTTGAACTCCTTTTAAAGATACTTTTTATCTCCCAAAGAAGTGTTCCTATTTATGTTTAGTAAATACCAGCAGGTCATGATTCATTTTTATCTTCATGGATAGCCATAGCCAATTGATACTATCATCAGTGATAGTTTCTGTCCTCTTAATTTTATGGAGGTATGTTTTGTGATCCAGTCTGTCTTGGAGGATGTCCCGTGTGCATTGGAGAAGAATGTGTATTAGGCTTTAAGGGGATAAAAAGCCATGTGTATTCACTACTAGTCTTCTCTTCCATTTCATCCTTCAAGGCCAGTATTTTCTTGCTGAGTTTTAGGCTAATTGATCTGTCAAGGGGTGTTAAGGTAGTGTTGACGTCTCCAACCACTGTGTTGTTATCATTGTCCTTCTTGAAGTCTGCTGGCAGTTGTTTTACTCATTTTGTTAATCCCTCATTGGGTGAATGTACATTCAGGAATGTAATTTCTTCTTGTGTCCATTAGTTATTAAGAAATGGCCATCACTGTCTCTTGTAACCTCATTCATCCTAATATCCATGTTGTCAGATACTAGTAAGGCCGCCTTGGCTTTTTTTTTTTCCTTTTTGAGTTGTGTGCTTGAAGAATTGTTTTCCAGCCTTTTTGATTCTGTGTTCTGTGAAGGATTGGGTGTTGAAAAAAAGTAAACAAATGAGGTGCCAAGTGATAGCACAACAGGTAGGGCATTTGCCTTGCATGCGGCCAACCTGGGTTCGATCCCTGGCATTCCATATAGTCCCCGAGCACCGCCAGGAGTAATTCCTAAGTGCAGAGCCAGGAGTAACCCCTGAGCATTGCCAGTATGACCCAAAAAATCAAAAAATAAAAAAGAGGGGGAAAAGGTACTGACATCAGTTTTTGACGGTTTTCTTTGTATTAGATTACTGTCATCTTTGTTGTAAGCTAACAGATAAATGTGAATATAGTAAAGGCTTTCTCATTTGTTTCTCTTATAGTAAGGTTTGTTCTCATTTATTATTATTTCCTTGATTATTTCCTCCCTTTATATAGCCACAGATAAATGAGATCAGCATTTATTTTACTTAACGTACACACTCCAGTTCCATCAAGTTGCAGGATTCTACATTGAAGTTTTTCTTTTAGCTGAGTAGTGTTCCATTCTCTATATAGACTACAACTTATGCAGCTGTATTAACGTTTGGGTTGTTGCTGTATCTTGTATATTTTACTTGGTGCCACCATGTTGCTCATAGGTATGCATGCATCTTTTCAAAGTAATGCTTTCGTGTTGAACTGGAACTGGTGAGTCACATGGAAGCCCTGCTTGGTGTTTTGTTGAGACTTGTCCATGCCCATTTCCCGTATTCTAAAACCAGGGGGACATGGCCACCAGTAGTGACTGCAGGTCAACGTGGTGATTTCTAGTCTTCTCATTGACGTGAGCTGAAATATTTTCCCTGACAATTTTTTTGTAATATTTCAGAATTTTATTTCCAACAATCTGTGAATATATATATATATATATATATATATATATTTTTTTTTTTTGGGTCACACCCGGCGATGCTCAGGGGTTTCTCCTGGCTCTGCACTCAGGAATTACTCCTGTTGGTGCTCGGGGGACCATATGGGATGCCGGGATCGAACCCGGGCTGGCACAGGCCGGCCGCATGCAAAGGCAAATGCCCTACCCGCTGGGCTATCGCCGCCCCATAAATATATTATTTTGTATATTCACTAACAATCACAACAATCGATTCACACAATCGGTGAATACATTCTTTTGTAAACCTCATGTTTTGATCTAGTTTATTATTTCCGTATAGGATGTTCTGTATAATTCTGTGTGCCCGGTTTGGCAGCACGTAAACTAAAATTTGAATGATACAGAAAAAAATTAGCATGGCACCAGCACAGGAATTACACACAATCCGCAAGTGTTTGGTGTTTTATTTTCACTAGATCACTAGATTCCTGTTCATCATCCATTTGCTAGAGCGGGCACCAGTAATATCTCCATATGTTCTGTCTCATTCTAGTAGAACCCAAAGGCATCTGCTTGCTCCAGGAACATAGAGAGCCCTCAAACCATTATATTAGGTCAGGGGAATGACCTAATATAAATGTTACTGGTATTTGGCATATCAAATACGACATGAGCAGCTTACCAGGCTTGCCGTGCGGGTGGCATACTCTTTTAGTCACCTCTAAATAAAGCATTTATTATGAACCGCGGCCACTAAGCGGCCGCAAGCCGGGCTGTGAATAGTTTTATTTTATTTATTATTAGTAGTATTATTTTGCTTTTGGGGTCACACCCAGCAATTCTCAGAGGTTACTTCTGGCTCTGCACCAGGAGTTACTCCTGGTGGTGCAGGAAGAGCCATATGGGATGCCAGGGATCGAACCTGGGTCAGCTGCGTGCAAGGCAAATGCTCTACCGGCTGTGCAATTGGTCCAGCCCCAGTATTCTGTGTTTTAAAGAGTGTGTGAGGGGCACCGAGTTTGTTCAGTGAGCTGAATACATATATGATTTGCACATTGGAGCAAAATAGGGGACACACACACACACACATCCTGTAAACTTACTATATTCTTCCTGCAATTCTAAATGAAATGTGAAATGTTTATTATAGCGAACATTATCATTAGAGATTGTTGGAAACCGTATGTTAACTAAGGGAATACTGGAAATTTATATGTAGTAAAAGTTTTATACGTCAGAATTACATCACGAGTGGGCCTGGTTTAATGGTATATAAAAACACTTGTAATCAGGTTTTTGCCAATAATTGCATATTTTGTGTATCGTTTAGGTGCATTGACATACAGCAGAGCAACGAGGTAGAAAGGACACAAGCACTTCGGTTAGTCAGAAAGGTAACGCTAATTGTGCATATTACTGTATTTCATTTATTAAGTGATAGTTGCTATTTTTATGTTATGGATGAGCTAATTTATTATTTTCATGTTAATTTTTAAAGATTAAGATTCAAAGATGAGGGACCGGGTGCTGACGGCCCAGGAGTACAACGTGTCTGTCTTGTCTCAGTCTTGAGCTCATTCTGGAACAGCCAAGAGAATAAAATAAAATTTTAAGGTCTAAATTCCTGTTGTTTTAATTTTGTGAGTTACATGTGAGTTAATAAAGATCTATTAAACTGCAAAGTGAGCATTAGTATTGCATATAATTATCTTATTAATTGAATTATAGCCGTGACAATATTTTGTACATTGTTTACTGTAAGTGAGTATTCCCAGAAGTACCACTGGGCAGATGCTAACTCAGATGACTGGAGCTCGTGCTTTGTCGCAGGAGGCTCGGGTTTAGTCGGAAGCACCACCTGGTCTCCTGAGCACAAGTTGGGAGTAGAATTTTAACACCTTGAGCCCTGACTCAGAAACCAAATTTATGTATTGCCCTACAAGAGGTAGAAATGAAACAGAATAGTTGATTTGATGTATTTGAAGAAAGAGGATGACTTGCCTCCCACCCTGATTTTTTTTTTTCTTACGTATTATTAGATGGATGTCACAAATAGTTACAAGGTGCTTGATTCAAAGGTGTACAATTCATTGGCAGTTGAAATAAATAGTTCATCCCATTAATAGGATAAGTGGTCATAATCTAGATTCTTCACAAGAGGAGAGGATATTAAGGAAAATTCTTGATGTGTCTAATGAAAAACATTTCCAAGGAATGTTTTTGTTGTTGTAAATGTAATGTAGTATCCTAATTTCAGAGCAGTCACCGAAAATTAACTAAATTAGAAGACACGTTGAGTAAATTTCAACATCTACAAAATATACACGAGACTCTTGTAATAGAGGTTTATTTTACTGTAAAGACATCTGCAATTTCTAGTTCTACTTCTTCCCCACCTTTGAATTTGTATCCTAGAATTGTGGACTGTTGGATTAAGCATTATCGAGGTCGCTTTCTCCAAGGTGTGTAGTTTCTAGTGTGTAAGGTGAGCACATTCAGGAAGAGGCTGGCCTGGAGGAGTCCGCAGCAGGCAGGGATGATGCTCGAGTAGAGCACTCCAGGCCCTGGGGCGCTGCTTTACCCTGGCTTTCTCTCCAACAGTGCGTGACCGTGGTGGCAGTAACCGCTTAAAGGTTTATGGTTGAAGCAATATTAGAGATAGATTTGGAATCTTTTTATAGTGAAATCATTGTATATGAACCAGATCCTATTTTTCAGTTTCAGTTATTATTTTAACTTATTTGTGCAATTTCAAGAATTCAAATAAATCGGACCAGAAGTGTAGGTCTGTGGTAGAGGAGTTGTTAGGCCCTGGGTTCAGTCCCTGACAGCATGCTCTGCCAGCACCATCGGGATGGAGAGCCCCCCTCGCTAGGAGCCTTACAACAGCAGTTTCTGAAGAACGCACCGTAACTTTTTAATGTTGATATTTATCATATTTGATATTAAAATGAGAAACTTAATATATTGATGTTGAAAATAAACCTGTTATGTAAGCATAAGTAACATTTTACTAAAACCGCATTTTCGAAAGAGATTTAGATTCTTTCTAAATTGGTTTAGATTCTTTCCAAATATCTCAGAAGTTTGTCTTGATCAAAAATAACTTTATATTGTCACTATTTGCTTTTTGCATTTAGTCTGTTGTAATTTCACTACAGTGGCGCTCCTGCAAAATTTGATTATATCCTTGTATGAGAATGAGTGAAAAAGACAGTGTTATGAAATAGTTTCAGTTTTGCAGAATCCCTGAAATATATGAGGAACCCTTAGTTACTTGAGTCACATTTTGAGAATTGTTGCACTAGAAATGGCATGCAGAAGACCAAATCAATTCAATTCAAGTTAACTTATTTGAATTATTGAGTTAATACTATTTCAGTTTTTAAAAAGTGTTTTGTAAACAGTTTTTTTTGGAAAATAAAAATTAAAGTACAGAGTAATGAAGAAGTTAACCATTTTTGAATACAGGAGCCAGAAAACTACTTGTACTTGATAGTAGGATACAGACTCAGGAAGAGTGAATTGGAGTAATCTGTTCTGTCTCTGTCTGAGAGCCGGAGGGAAAGTTACTTGTTGAATGAACAGTGGCCTCTATTGGCCAGAGGAAAATATAATTTTATTAGTAGTAGTTTAAACAACTAAAGCACTTAATTTTTTTTTCTAGCAACATCTTGGTAACTGAGCTAGAAATAAGTATAACTTTATAATTGGTAGGTCATTAGAATTTCATTTGCATTAAAAATGTTTAACAATTTTTGTATCTTTAAATTTTGTATTTTAAAAGAAAAACCAAACCATTTGATGTCTCAGTATATCATCCTGTGTGAATAGTTAGGGGAAGGTCATGTTCTTCCTGTTCAGTTTTTCATATGGAAGATTGATTTGCGTGGTTTCGTTGTTTTGGTTTGGGCCCATACCCAGCTGTGCTCAGGGGTTACTCCTGTTCTGCACTTGAGATCACTGCTAGTGTGTTTGGAGGATCGTGTGGTGCCAGAGTTTATTTATTTCGGACCACACGTGGCAGTGCCTAGGGTTACTCTTGGCTTTGTACTCAGGAATCACTTTGGCTGTTCTCCAGGGACCATGAAGAATGCTGGGGACCAAACCCCAGTTGGCTGCGTTAAGACAAGCAAGCACCGTACCCACTGTGCTATTGCTCCAGTCCTGGAAGATTAGCATTGTTAATTATTACTACTGTTATTTGTCTCTCTCTTTCTTTTTCAGTGTGCTTAGTTCTTATAAACATTTCTGTCCAGTCTTGGGGCTAGAGCTCTAGACCAGAACAGTGGGTAATGTGCTTACTGTGCATGCAGCCTCCCTGGTTTGATCCCTAGCACCCCATTTAGTCCTCGGAGTACCACAAAGAGTGATTCCTGAGCGCAGAACCAGGAGTAACCTGAGCTTCACTGAGGGTGGCCAAAGAAACAAAACAAAATTTCTGTCCAATCTTTACATTCTTTCCCTAATTTTTTGACTTTGCGGCAATTATATATAATTTCTCCTTGGTCAGCTGCTTTTTTTTTTTGTTGTTGTTGTTGTTGTTGTTTTGTTTTGTTTTTGCTTTTTTGGGTCACACCTGGCGATGCTCAGGGGTTATTCCTGGCTTTACACTCAGGAATTACTCTTGGCGGTGCTCAGGGGACCATATGGGATGCCAGGAATCGAACCCTGGCCGGCATGGGCCGGCCCGCAAGGCAAACGCCCTACCCGCTGGGCTATCGCTCCGGCCCCAGGTCAGCTGTTATTATTCCTTAACCTTTCAAAATTCTTTTTATTGCATGCCTAATTTATAATATCAATGTATTTTTTCATTCTTGCAATAAGGATAGATCAGATTTTCTTTTGTTGAAAGAATACGCTTAGGGGAGTCACCTTCCTTTATTCTATACCCAAATACTGGTAAATCCAGTCTAAAAATTCTGTTTCCCAAATTTCCAAAACCACATCGGACTGTGCGCTTTTCAGGAGTAAATACTTCTTTTACTCACTTCAGCGTTAAGAATCCAACAGTGCCTTCCTCTCAGGACACCACTCTGCTACAGTCATAGTGCAGCTGCTGCTTTCTCTCATTGCTGCTTTCCTGCTCGTCACTGCCGCTTCGCTTTGTACACATTCACTGTGCACTCTCAGCTCAAATTTCTTGTACTTCTCTTAGAAAGCGCAGTTTCTCTAATTCCTTTTGGGAATTTTACATACTTACTTATGATCTTTAATTTGTATGTGCCTATCTTATCATTCCAAACATGATTACTTTTTTTACTTTTGTAGTAATTCTTTTCCCCCTTTTGAATATTCATTGATCTAAGAGTAAAGCATTCTCAGTTATAGAAAAGAGTCACATCGTAATAGCAATGACTATTCACATTTGTTGTAGCAATTATTATTTATGGTCTTTAAATACAGTGTTTAAATGTACGTAGCTACATGAAAATTGGTGCTTGTATGTGAACAAATATTATAACTCGTTTTTCTGACTTCTCCTGTTACAGATGATCACTGTGAATGCTTCCTTGTTTCCTAGCTCTGTGGCTAACTCCTTAATAGCAGTTGGAAATGATGGACTTCAAGAAAGAGACAGAATGGTCCGAGCATGCATTGCTATTATCTGTGAACTAGGTCAGAATTTTCTTCAGGCGATAAACGGTTTTCAGGGAAAATGTGTAATATTTCTTAATACCTTAAAGAAGCTAATTCTGTATTGTACAAAGAAAGATGAATAAAGAACATTCTTGATCGGAAGTAAATAACCTGTTTTTAAACATGTAAATGTGACATTCAATAAATTTAAAAGTTTTACTTTTAAATGAAATGAAATGTATTACGGTAGAAGCTGTGGAAATTCGTGGGCGGAGCTATAGTATAGCGGGAGGGTGTTTGCCTTGCACACGGCCGACCTGGGTTCGATCCCCTGACATTCCATATGGTCGCCCGAGCACTGCCAGGAGTAATTCCTGAGCAAAGAGCCAGGAGTGACCCTTGAGCATTGCCAGATGTGACCCAAAAAGCAAAAAAAAAAAAAAAAAAAACCTGGAAATTCTAGTAATTTGAATATAATTTTTAAAGTTGGACCCAAGCATAGCCATTAAGCACACTGTATCACTGTATCTTCATGCAGGTCCAAAAACAACAGTTTGCTATTGTAAAAAGATGAGCTCTGAATGCAAAATGTTAAAAAGACATGGGTCAGTATTGGTTTATTGTAAAGAAATGAATTATTAAAAAAAATTAATGCATAATTTCACAACTATAGATTTATAAAGGAGAAAAGAAAGTATATAATGCTATAAAAATGTAATAAAGGAAACAGGCAAATAGTTTATATGAGATCAGTAAGAGAAATGTATGTCAATGAGATTCATGACTAATCAACATTTTGAAATTCCTCCCTCACTGCATAATAACTGCAATATTTATGTGTTCCCTTGGTGTGGTACCAGCTCAGTGATGCTAGGGACTATGCCTGGCTGTGTGCTCAGGAGTGAAACCTGAGGCATATGCATTGAGACTGTATGTGGTACCAGGCATCTAACTAGGTTTTAGCAAGGCAAATGCATTAACGCCAATACAATTTCAAATGATAGAAAATAAATTGTTTTTGCCAAAACTAGAAATAGTGTAGATCGTATTTGTTCTTCATGTAATAAGTTAGTGAGGTTTTTAAACAAAAAGCAAAACCAAGCTGCCTTTGAGGAAAAAGAATTACTTTTGAAGTGAAAAATACTGTCCGCACACTTGGTTTACAGACAGTCAAATATAATGACCTTTTTTGAAAGTGATAAAAAGTTGAGTACATGTCAATGATGGGATGCCTGGAAATTTATATTCTCAGAGTTAGCCCTTGATTATAATGTTTTGTAATACAGCCAAAAAGTAATGAAAATAAATGAGCTGAGCCCCATAAATGGAAAAAAAAAAATTTTCAAGGTCATCAGGAGGAAATTTAGAGTGAAACTGAGTCCCAGAAAACAAAAGTACATTATTTAACTTGTGTTAAAGGAAATGGTACATATGCAACTATATGCAAATGTTCTCTAAATGCAGATTAAATATAGAAAAATTAATATAGAAAGAAGAAATGTCAGGTTTTTTTTTTTTTTTTTTTTTTTGCTTTTTGGGTCACACCCAGCAATGCTCAGGGGTTACTCCTGGCTCTGCACTCAGGAATCACTCCTGGCGGTGCTCGGGGGACCATATGGGATGCCGGGGATCGTACCCAGGCCAGCACAGGCCGGCCCTGTGCAAGGCAACGCCTACCTGCTGGGCTATCACTCCAGCCCCAGAAATGTCAGTTTTTAGTAAGATATGTATATTTGAGACCTTTACTGAAATGAATGGTTTTTGAGAGGAAAGTTTTAATTAATTTCCAGTTCGTTAAAGTAGTAGAAAATGCCACAGATCAAAACCCATAAAAGCTGGCCAGATTCAGCAGGTCAGGCCCTTGCCTTGCATGTGGCAACTCCAGTTGAATCTCTGGCGACATCTGGTCCTCCAGCACTGCCAAGAGTGATTGCTCCTTGAATGCAGGGCTAGGAGTATGCCCGGATTATACCAGGGTCTGGCCAAAAAGAAGCAAAAAACAAATTCCAAAGAAGCTCAGTGAAAATGACCAATTTACACAGTCTAAAAAAAAATAGTTGTAAGGCTTTCTATGAAATTTACATTGTTTTATTTAACATTGTTTAAAATTTTTTAAGCATACTGTAAAACAGTGAAGTTAGTGTATTGGAAAGAAGACACCGTAGATTACCTACAAAACAACTGGAAAGCAAATGAGTATTCACTAGAGTGAGAATGTGAAAAAGTAACACTTGCTCTGTTTTGTTTCAGCAGATACACATATATAATAGGAAAAAAGTAAAAAATTTTTCTAAAACATGATATTAGTTGTATGCATACTTAGGAGATAGTTTTGAATTCATTTTAATTGCTCTGAGGAAGATATAGCTAGTTGATACAGGTACAAAAGAGGTTAGTGTTTGTGTATTATAAAGTGAGGGACACAGCAGGTAGGGCATTTGCCTTATGGTCCCCTGAGCACTGCCAGAAGTAATTCCTGAGCGAAGAGCCAGGAGTAACCCATGAGCATTGCCGGGTATGACCCAAAAAAGCAAAAAAAAAAAAAAGCGAGGAGAATTTTATGAGATGTTGAAAATTTTATACCTATATAGGAAGAATTGCTCCTGGTACACGTGAAGAAAATGAAAAATACCAGGCATTAAAAAATGTAGGGCATGGCAATGCGTGTTCAGCAGCTCCTACTAGATATGCTTATCCAGCTAGTGTCGATTTCATGTCTGAGTATTAATGTTAATATTTCCAAATTTCTTACTCTTCAGGCAGTTGCCTCCAAGTGCAGTATATTAAATTTTTCTTTTTTCTTTCAGCACTTCAGAATCCAGAGGTGGTGGCTCTTCGAGGTGGATTAAATACCATCTTGAAAAATGTTATCGATTGCCAATTAAGTCGGATAAACGAGGCTCTTATTACTACAATTTTACACCTCCTTAATCATCCAAAGACCCGACAGTACGTGCGAGCTGATGTAGAATTAGAGGTAGGTATTTTTAATTGTCTTCTAGTTTTTAACATTGGATTTAGGTCTATTCTTTTGTAATGCAACACAGTTCTCATTATCAACTTAAAGTAACTGATGTTGCTAATGATATTTTGTTCCTTATTTTGTTTGGTCTGAATTGAAAATATTCTTGACTATTTCATGAATATTACAGTATATTTTTTAATTCTCTGTGAAAAGCAAATTAGGACTCAGGTATGATTGCACATAAGGTAATTTTTTTGTTTATTTAAGGAGACAGTTTCGAAGGGCTTTGAATGTTTGTGATCTTTTTAAATATTCTCTGTGTAGGTAACTTTTGTTATTGATACACTAATTCATGCTAATATTCTCTGAATTTAAAAACATACGGTTGGCAAATAATGACCATATAAATTTGAAAGAAAAAAACATAGCTGGTTTTCAATACTATGCATTTAAATTTTTTGCTAATTTTTAGTTATTGTAAAAGAAGAGTTTATAGAGTGATACTCTTTAAAGTATATACTGACATTTGGAATAGAATGACCACACACACAGTATTTTGTTTACTAGTATGAATGCGCTCCATTGTTATCTATTGCGAATGCACATAAAAGGCTTAAGTTAAAGATATGCTTGTATTTGGATTTGATGTCATATATCATATAACATTATTTCCCCTAGTATTTTTTATAATTTTTTTTATATTTGTTTGAGATGTTATAGTTCTGATTTTAGGGCTTCTGGACAGAAGTTAAAAGGCCTCTCTAGGAAATAGTGAATTGATTAGATGTCTTTGATTTTTTTTTCCCCCTGGGTCACATCGAAATTTGGATTTAATCAGAAGTTGAAAATCCAGACATGTTTTTGTTGGATTAAAAAATTAAAAAAAAATTTAGTAGTTGTCTAACGCTAAAGTGATAAGAGTTCTCTATTTTATAATCGATTTTCTGTTTTTCACATTTTTTTTTTTCCTTTTCGGGACACACCCGGCGATGCTCAGGGATTACTCCTGGCTTTGCACTCAGGAATCACTCTTGGCGGTGCTCGGAGGACCATATGGAATGCCATATGGAATGCCGGGATCGAACCTCTGCCGGCATGGGCCGGCAGCGTGCAAGGCAAACGCCCTACCCTCTGGGCTATTGCTCCGCCCCTGTTTTTCACATTTCTTAAGTTATGAAACTTATTTGGGCGAATGGGCTCAGAGCCTGACGGGGACAGAGAGGGTTCTTGGTCTGCCTGACCAGTGCGACTCAGGTACTTGCTCTCGGTCTGCCTGACCAGTGCGGCTCAGGTACTTGCTCTCCGTCTGCCTGACCAGTGCGGCTCAGGTACTTGCTCTCCGTCTGCCTGACCAGTGCTGCTCAGGTACTTGCTCCTCGGTCTGCCTGACCAGTGCGGCTCAGGTACTTGCTCTCCGTCTGCCTGACCAGTGCGGCTAGGTACTTGCTCTCCGTCTGCCTGACCAGTGCGGCTCAGGTACTTGCTCTCCGTCTGCCTGACCAGTGCGGCTAGGTACTTGCTCTCGGTCTGCCTGACCAGTGCGGCTCAGGTACTTGCTCTCGGTCTGCCTGACCAGTGCGGCTCAGGTACTTGCTCTCGGTCTGCCTGACCAGTGCGGCTCAGGTACTTGCTCTCGGTCTGCCTGACCAGTGCGGCTCAGGTACTTGCTCTCCGTCTGCCTGACCAGTGCTGCTCAGGTACTTGCTCTTGACTCAGGAATTATCCCTTGTGAAGCTCGGAGGACCCTGACAGATGTCAGAGATTAAATCCAGGCCGGCAGTGTGCAAGACAAGTGTCCTATCTGCGGTGCTCTTTCTCTGACCGCTAATATTTAGAAATTTCAAGGAGAAAAATTTGTCTCTTGCTGCTGAAAATCTTGCTAATATTTCAGTTGAAAAATATGAAGGGGCCAGAGCGGTAGTCCAGCGGGTAGGGCGTTTTCCTTGCATGCGGCCAGCCTGAGCCGCCCAGGTTTGATCCCGGCATCCCATATGGTCCCCGAGCACCGCCAGGAGTAATTCCTGAGTGCAAAGCCAAGAAAAACCCCTGAGCATTGCCGGGTGTGACCCAAAAAAGCAAAAAAAGAAAAAAAGAGTATTATTTTTAGGAATACAAGAAAGCTGTATATTCAGCTTGTCAGAGTTGCAGCGTAACTGCAATTTAGCTTGGTGTTTAGGTCATTAGCCCAGTTGGACTAACAGAGGAAATGGTAATCCATTTCAGGGCAGATAACATCACTTGGAGCTAGTTTCTAAGTTCACAGTGTCTGACAATGAGTAATATCTAGGTCTAGAGAAAGAGATGATAGGTTGGAGACCTGTGATGGAGGACCCAGCATTGCATGTTCCCAAGTTCCAAGCTGAGAGTAGCCTCTGGGCACCACCCGAGGTGCGTCTTCCCCCCAACCTCCCCCCCCCATCACTATCTATCACTACCGTTCATCATCCCAACCAAACCAAAAAAAAAAAAAAAAAGACCCACCCAAAATCAGAAAGAACAATTATACAAAAATACGTTAATCATCTTAAGACAGAAAGCTCTAAGGACATTGGTTAGTGCACCCTGTAGAAATATGCCCATGGGTGATGTAAAGTCTGGCTTCTTAAACTATGAGCTACGTCTCCATATGTGGTAATAAAACTTTAAAAAAGTTTCAGGGACTGGAGAGATGTACAGTGGGCAGGGTACTGCCTTGCCTGTGGCTCTGGGTTTGATCCCCAGCATCCCATATGGCCCCCTGAGCACTGCCAAAGGTAATTCCTGAGCACAAAACCAGGAATAACCCCTGAGTACCACCAGGTGTAGCCTCAAAACCAAGATAAAAATTTTTCAGTATGAATTTTTTTTATGGTTTGTTATCCATAAATGTTTGATTTAACCTATTTTATATACCTATATATCTGTGATTGCATTAAATTTCTTCAGTGACAGGTGGAAAGGTTTAAGAAGTCTTGTTCCAAATATTGTACTTAGAGGGAAAAGACTTCAAAACATTCCAACCATTACTATTTTCAAGAAAATGGAGAAAAGAACACTATAATAGGTTAAACAATGGAATGTTTTACCAAACACAAGTTGAATCAAATAGGAGGTAGTTCTAGAATTGAAAATATGCTTGAGATTCTAAATACAGTAAAGTGAAAAGATTGCACTTGATAAAAAAGATATTATTGGTAAACTGAAAAACAGTTAAAATGAGAAGAAAACACGGGGGAGTCAATGTACTAGAACAAATGGCTTTAAAACTGTATTATTGCCATTATTATTATATCAGTATTACTGCCTGACAGAATTCGGGGCTTACTCTGTGCTCTGTTCAGGGATCACTCCTGGTGGCGCTTTGAGGCCGCACGCTGTGCCGGAGACAGCAGGTCAGCTGTGCAAGGGAAACACCTTAACCACCGTCTTGTCTGTAGGACTCTGCATTTTATTTTAATAGTATTTTCCTTTTATTAGTTACGTCATTCACTTTGGCTTAAAAACTTTCATTGATTCTCCAAAAGAAGTGAATAAATAACAAACTTTGTAATAAAATAGAACAGGGCCCGAAAGATAAATAGAACAGGTAAGGTGCTTGCTTTTCATGCAACTGACTTGGGTCCCATCCAAGCACCACCTTTAGCACAGCCTTATGTGACTCCAAAACTACAAAATAACAAAGAACGAAACAGAAGACATGAGACAGCTTTAGTCTTTGCAGAAAAAATGGCATATATCTGAAAAGACAATGGCCAAAAGTTTGCTAAAGCTTATATTCACAAAGCTCAGAAAAAAAATAAAGTAAGATAATAAAAGAGTTTATAGTCATCGTCATGCTAAGATTTCTGAAATCCAAGATAAATAAGAATTCACTTCATTTCGGGAGAGGAAATGGGTGTTGGGCTGCTTCTAATAACGCCTGGAGCTTACTCTGGCTCTTTGCTCAGGGGTCGGGAACGCCGCCCGGGTCCCGGACAGTGCCGGGAAGCGAAGTTCCCTTCTACCTCCAAAGCCGGGGGGGGAATGGATGAAAACTCAGGAATCCGATGCTGTTTTAAAAGGCTTTACTTATCACAGGTTTAGGCATACAAGTCAGCAATAGGAGAAACCCTGTGCATAGTATTCCCAGCTAGAACCCCAGACACGTGTAGGCCAAGATGGCGGCCACCACATGTTAAGGCCCTGTAAAAAAAGGAGAAAAAGACAAGACTCCCAAGAAGGGTGCAAGCTCACAAAGAGAGAGCCCAAAAAGAGCTCAAAAAGAGAGAGAGCGGAAGCAGACTGGTTTTATACCCCTGCAACTTAGACCTCCCACTATTATTAGAAACAGGAAGGGCCAAATGCCCTTAGGTAATTTCTCCCAGCACTTCACCTAGGCTCTATTATATGCTAATGTTTTGAGCCAAGATCTGCCTGGAAATGCCTTTATAGGGTAGAGAAGGGGGTTTCTGAGATGGCATGTCTCTGTACCAAAGACTAATACTAATGCCAGTTAAATATTTCTCCAAGCCTTCACAAGAGTCTCGTCTACTTCACGGTAGTTTTGTATTTTAGTTGCCTTTGAGTTATCAGGGAGCCATGCTTGCTTGCTTGGAGGCAAACAGCATTTCTCTCTGGTCTAATTACTTAGAGATCCATCGTGGCCAGGCAAATATGCTGGTAAGATCTAGCTAGTCCCACGATGATTGTGGTAGCATGAAAGAATATTTATACCAGCCAGTACAGAATCCATGGTCAGATAAACTGCCACATTTAGACTACCCCTCTATCTACGAAGTGACCTGCAGGAGGCAATCCAGGGCAGATGCAGAGGCTCTTAGGGGAGGCCTGCAACACTCAGAGTCATTCCTGGTGGTATTCAAGAAACTATATGTGGTCCTGGGGATCAAACTGGGCTCAGCCCAAAACTACTGTATTCTCTTGCCCAGGCAAATGCACACATCTGACAGCTGATTTTTCAGTAGAAATAAAGGAAACCAGTTGTATAATATTTGTAGGGTGCTGAAAGAAACTTATACCAGGCTGACCTGGAGAAAATGTCTTTCAGACGCAGAGAAAGAGGAAAGAAGGACTGAGGGACTGTAAAGCCGCTTTACCCTTGCATTGCCAGCCTTTAGGTCATACAGTTACTAAGCAGCCCAGAGTGCACGTATTGAGGAACTGAGTGCTTGGTGTCAACAACTGGAGCACGTATCTGCCTCCTATTAACTTTTCAGATGACTCTAGCTCTGACCAATGTTTGCTGCGTTCTTACTCATCAGTGGAAACTGCTGAACCTTTGCTAGTTCCGGACTCAAATCATTTACGTATTTATTGTTGCTTCAAAAATGAGGCGGGAGCAAAGAAAGGTTAAAGAAGTCTCAAAAGGAAATTAGAGAAACAGAAATGTAGGAAGAAATGAACAGTGCTGGGAAGGGTTATGTATGATAAAATATGAAAAAAAGCACTAATTTCATACTAGTAATGCACAAAGTAATATTACAAATGTGGTAGAATAATTCCAAATACCTAATAGAGTGAAGTGTGAGACTTGATGAATGAGATAACATTGTTTCCAAAGTTCCGTAATAATAGTTTTAGCAAGGTTGCTGAATTGAAGGGAAATAAACAAAAATACCTTTTTTTTGGGGGTGGTCTTTTTTGGGTCACACACAGCAATGCTCAAGGGTTGTTGCTCCTGGCTCTTCACTCAGGAATTACTCCTGGTGGTGCTCAGGGACCATATGGGATGCCCAGGATCGAACCTGGGTCAGCCGTGTGCAAGGCAAATGCCCTGCCTGCTGGACCAGCGCCTCCCATAACTTGTACTTTTTAACATTATAACAAAAAGAATATTTCATTAAATAACTATTAAATGTTTAAAAAGAGGCAACAACAAGTGTTAGAATCAGGGTTTCTTAAACTTTTTCACTCAAACTTTTTTCACCTGAATAACTTAAGACAACCCCAGGTGTGTAGGTAAACAAAACGGACATACAAGTCACAAACATTTATTGGTAAGAAATCAGTTTCACTTTATAACAGTTTTTAAAAAGGTCACTGATGCTGGTTTCTTCATCTGATCCTAGTTTACATGATTTTGCTGTTTGAGAAAATTAAACTATAATAGGTCAAAATTCAGTAGAACTCAACCTATTTTTCAATAGTGTATTTGAAGAAATATGTCTATTAAATAGTATGTCAAATTAAAGAATAGAGTGGAGAAATTAATTTTAACTTTTATAAGAAGATTGTATTTTATAATAAACTTTCTTTTTTCATTAGCGAATTTTAGCGCCCTATACTGATTTTCACTACAGACATAGTCCAGATACAGCTGAAGGACAACTCAAGTAAGTACCATTTGTTCATGATAATTCATAGGATGGTATGTGTGGGATGGTATGTTACCAGGTTTTATGGTTTATTTTATTTTTGCTTTTTGCCTGGTAATGCTCAGGGGTTACTCCTGACTCTGCACTCAGGAATTACTCCTGGTGGTGCTTGGAGGGCCATATGAAATGCCAGGTGTCGAACCCGGGTTGGCCACGCACAAGGCTTTACTTGCTGTGCTATCGCTCTGCCCCATCTCAGGTATATTTCTGGTAGAATTGTGGATTGTAAACATATTTGCTTATTTCATTGATAGTATATGTTTTTAATTCCTTACTGATACTTAGATTATATTTTTCTCAAATTCCTTACTAATATTTAGTACATGTGGCACCTGATTGTTATTGTTCTCTTGAGTGAAATGTAGTGATTTTACCTCTTAATTAGAGGTTTATATCACTGTGCATAGCCTAAATTTCATGACCTGAGCTAACTAAGAAATCAAAATAGATGTCTTGAAAGATATATTAAACCTTATGCCAGGTAAGCTAAGTATGAGCTGAGATTCTTTTGTTCCTTTCCTGGCTTCCTCTTATGACACTTAAATATTGTCTAATGCTGGGTAATTAGCATTTTTGTATTGCATTACCAAAGATTGCTACAAATGTAACAGTTTAAAATAACGTTGGTTTATTAGCTCATAGTTCAGTAGGTCAAAAGTCTGGCGTGGCTCTTATCTGGCTGCTGTAGTGAACATCCATTTCCAAGCTCATTCAGATTGTTGGCAGGATTAACTTCCTTCTTGTACAACTGGGGTCCCTGTTTCCTCATACTGTCAGCTGTGGCCTGCTCTGAGTTTTCTTTCTCTCTTTCTCTCTTTTCTTTCTTTCTCTCTCTCTCTCTCTTTCTCTCTCTCTCTTTCTTTCTTTCTTTCTTTTTTTTCTTTTCTTTCTTTCTTTCTTTCTTTCTTTCTTTCTTTCTTTCTTTTCTTTCTTTCTTTCTTTCTTTCTTTCTTTCTTTCTTTCTTTCTTTCTTTCTTTCTTTCTTTCTTTCTTTCTTTCTCTCTCTCTCTTTCTTTCTCTCTCTCTCTCTTTCTTTCTTTCTTTTCTTTCTTTCTCTCTCTCTCTCTTTTCTCTCTTTCTCTCTCTCTCTCTCTCTTTCTTTCTTTCTTTCTTTCTTTCTTTCTTTCTTTCTTTCTTTCTTTCTTTCTTTCTTTCTTTTCTTTCTTTCTTTCTTTCTTTCTTTCTTTCTTTCTTTCTTTCTTTCCCTTCCTCCCTCCCTCCCTCCCTCCCTCCCTCCCTCCCTCCCTCTCCCTCCCTCCCTCCCTTTCCTTCCTTTCCTTCCTTCCTTTTCTTTCTGTCACACCCGGCAGTGCTCAGGGGTTACTCCTGGCTCTGCACTCAGGAATTACTCCTGGTGGTGCTCGAGGGACCATATGGGATGCCGGGATTGAACCTGGGCGGCATAGGCCGGCTGCATGCAAGACAAACGCCCTACCCGCTGGGCTATCGCCTCCGCCCCCTGCTCTGAGTTTCTAGAGGCCACCGGTTTCCCTTAGTACATAGCTCTCTCCTCCATCGTAAAACAAAGTAAGAATTCCTCAATTTTTAATCTCACTGAATTCCTGCCATCAGCTAAAGAAACTGTCCAGTTAGATCAGGCTTTCTCCTGTCTTAAATTCTCTTGTGTTATGTAAATAAAGTAAATAGCAGGAATATCTTAAGTCACAAGATCCCATAGAGTAGAGCAATAGGAACTTGGGGAGTTTCAAGGGTGGGTATTTTTTTATTTCTGCCCACCAGGATGAGTAAGAGATGAACTCTAATTATTAAAACATAAGCCACTCCGTGCTATTCTCTAACTGTTCAACTGTTGCATAGAAAAGGTGAGATGAATGGATAAATGTTTATAAAAGAAGGAAATAGCTGGTAATATTAATGGTGTCTAGTAGCTAATATATAAGAACATTTCAGTCAACATATGAATTTTTTGAGCTCACTTGTTGGAAATACAGACATAAGTTTGGAGTAGAATATTGAAGAGAATGTATGTGATAAAAGTAAGGATTCTGTGGTAATTTTCTTTGCATAGAAGTTATCCTTACACTGGAGGTACTTACTAAGAGGCCAGCGTTCTCATGCTGATTAATAATGTTAGTGAACTAAATAATTTTCAGAAAATACATAGCACATTTATAATTTATTTTAAAATCACTGTGATGAATTTTAAACAGTATATAATTTAGTTCCAATAGGTTATCTAACTTTTCGTGTCTGTTTAAATGTTAATCATAGTTCTTATACAGAAGCAGGAAAAATACATTTTATCTTTCAATGTTTTCTTTTTCACTTTTCCTACCTTGTACACACACATCTCCCAACTTTTCCCAACCCTGTCAAACAGAGAAGACAGAGAGGCAAGATTTCTAGCCAGTAAAATGGGAATCATAGCTACTTTCCGGTCATGGGCAGGTAAGTTACTCTCTACTACTTTATAACATCCAGTAGAAAAATGTCTTTTTTTAGTGGCTATTATTAAAGCTTCTTACATATATGTTAACTCAATTTAGGTAATTATTAGAACCAAAGGAATTTATTCCAATCTATTAAAATAAAGTAAAATTGTTGTATCAAAAGGAAATGGCTGGTAATGTAAATATATGCATATTTTAAGTACTTGTGTTACTGTGCTAGTGATTATCTGGGTATGCAATTTTTTGTTTAAGTAATCTAAAACGGCAAAGCAATTCAGGAGTTTCAGCTAATAAATAATTGGTTTACTTTAAAGTATGAAGTATTAAATCTTCTATCACTATCACTATCTTCCCGTTAATCATCTATTTGATAGAGCGGGCACCGCAATATCTCTATATGCCCTGTCTCATGCTAGTAGAACCCAAAGGCATCCGCTTGCTCCAGGAACATAAAGAGCCTCAAACAATTATATTAGGTCAGGGAAATGACCAAATATAAATGTTACTGGTAATTGGCATATCAATACTACGAGCAGCTTGCCAGGCTTGTGTGGGTGGCATACTGTTGTAGTCACCTCTAAATAAAACATTTATTGATGAACCACGCGGCCGCTAGCGACCGCGCGAACCAGGCTGTGATAGTCTGGTCTGCTGGGTGGAGTTGTGACGAGAGGGAAGTCCGGATGTGGAAAATGGCGGGCCCCATGGAGTAGGGGAGGGTGGTCTGGCTTGTTGTGAGGTTCTGCTGGGGTGGCAGGCCAGGGCTAGAACCCGCCATGCCTCCCGGGCTCCTCACAAGCAGCTGGGCACAGGGAGAGCAAGTAGCAGCTCTGCCCCATGTCTGAGAGTCTCTGGTTCAGTATACCTGGGCCGGATTGAAAAAAAAAACTGCTGCAGGGTGGCTGTGGATGATCCCGGCTGTCTTAAACCTTATTTAAATCTTAAATACCAAATAAGCCAAGTTGTCACAAATTCCTTGAGAAAAGGGATTGTGTCTTTTTTTTTTTGTGAAATAAAACCAGAGATTCTCAGACATTTTATTTTTTGTGAAATAAAACACAAACTTTTCTTAAGTAATGCAGAGGAATAGTGTGGTGGATAAGGTATTTTTTGTCTTGCATATGTGAGACCTGGGTTCCATTCTTGGCACCGTATTCTCGGTATCTCTGAGCTTGCCAGGAATACTCCATGAGCACAGAACCAGGAGTAAGCCCTGCACACAATCGGGTATGGCCCAAAGCACCCCCCCAAATTAAATAAATAATAAAGTAACCACAATACTCTCAGACTATGAGGTTGCATACAAAAGGGTATAGCAGTAACTAAAACCAAGAAATTTCACTTACATATGTCATTGTACCTAGTAAACCAGATATATCTTTCCCTATGTGACTTTACCAGCCAGCCATAGTATTTGTTATATAGAGTTAAGGTCTATTGAGAGTGAATGCAGTAGTTCTGCTTTTTACCTGCTAGAGAAAATAACTAAATATCAGTTTGACAGTTCTTAATGAAGCTTCCATTAGCACTCTTGAACACCTTTACTTGTGGCCTATCTCTTGGCTGAATGAAATTGTTAGGTCACAGAGTGGACATAACTTTATAGAAGCGGGCAGACTTTTCCTTGAAATACACAAATTTGTATTCCTGTCAGCATTATATATGAGAATTCCACTTACTTTGCAGCCTTGTCAACATTTGGCATAGTCGGTCTTGAATATTATCCAGAATGGTGTTGTCTTGTGATAATTTGATTTATTTACTAGTTTGTTTATTTTGCTTTCTGGGTCATACCTGGCAGTGCTCAGGGGTTACTGCTGGCTCTGCACTCAGGAATTACTCCTGCCAGTGCTTGGGGGACCATATGGGATGCCGGGGTCAAACCTAGGTTTACCCACTGTACTATTACTCCGGCGCCTTTGTGACATTTTGTTTCCCTGGTCACTAATTTTTATAATATAAACGGAGAGAACAATGTGTGTTTTCCTGGTTTGCAGGTTTGGGGGCTGGGGGGTTGTCTCGCTTTGCATTGGGTCATACCCTGTGATGCTGACGGCATTGCTCTCTGCTCAGGAATTATTCCTGGCAGGGGACCTTATGGGATGCCGAGGATTGATACCTGGGTCGGCCGTGTGCAAAGTAAGCACCCTACCCACTCTGCTCTCTCCAGTCCCTCTTGTATTTTCCCTTTTTTTGGGTTTTTTGGGTCACACCTAGTGATGCTTAGGGTTACTCCTGGCTCTTCGCTCAGGAATTAACTCCTGGTGGTTCTCGGAGGACTATATGGGATGTCTGGGAATGAACCTGGGACAGCCGTGTTTGAGGCAAACACCCTACTGACTGCTGTCTCTTTGGCCCTCTCTCTTTTTTAGTACGTTTTTAAAATTGTAGTTTAGGTTATATGATTACAATAGCATTAACACTTATTGTATTTATGTCTGCCATCATCCACAAAGTGCTGGAGACTCAACAGCTCTGTCCTTCGGTTACCTTTGGCCCACCTCTTCATTCCCTCCGCCACTGTTTGGTAGTCTGAGTTTTTAATTCAGTGCCAAGAGTTTGCCATTGTTCGATACTGTGTATTCCTTTGTTTTTTTTCCTCTAGACCACAGATGAGTGGAATCATCTGGTGTTTGTCCTTCCTCTGACTTACTTCCCTTAAATGATACCATCTGTTTCATACATATGTTGTAGTGAACTATAACAAACATTTACATTGAGTATTTTGTGTGTTTTACTGACCCTTTGTATTTCTTCCTTTGTAACATGATTCTAATGTTTTAAATTGCTTGGCTTTGTTTTATCACATAAACTTTATTTTTTTTAAATTTTATTTATTTATTTGTTTGTTTGTTTGTTTGTTTGTTTGTTTATTTTTGCTTTTTGCGTCACACCTGGCAATGCTCAGGGGTTTCTCCTGGCTCTGCACTTAGGAATCACTCCTGGCGGTGCTCGGGGGACCATATGGCATGCTGGGGATCGAACCCGGGCCGGCAATGGCCCGGGCTGTGTGCAAGGCAAACGCCCCTACCCGCTGGGCTATTGCTCCGGCCCTGATTTTTTTAAATTTTTTTTTAAAATATTTTATTATACAACCGTGAGATATACAATTACAAAAGATGTTCATGTTTGTGTTTCGGACATACAGAGTTCTAGCATGCATCCCTCCATCAGTGCCCATTTCCCACCAATAACCCCAGTTCCTCTCCCCTCCCTAGCCTGCCTCTATGGTGGTGTGAGATGATATCTCATTGTTGTTTTGATTTGCATCTCTCTGGTGATTAGTGATGATGAGCATTTTTTCATATGCCTTTTGGCCATTAGAATTTCTTCCTTGTCAAAGTTTCTGTTCATTTCTTCTCACCATTTTTGGATGGGGTTGGCTGTTTTCTTCTTGTAAAGTTCTACCAGTGCCTGATATATCCTCAGTATTAACCCCTTATCAGATGGATATTGAGTCAATATTGTTTCCAACTCTGTGACTGTCTTTGTGTTTTGGTCACTGTTTCTTTTGAGATGCAGAAGCTTTTTAGTTTCATGTAGTCCCATATGTTTATCTTTTCTTTCAGTTGCTTTGTTAGATGCCTTTAGCTTCAATGTCGTGGAGGGTTTTTCCTATATTTTCTTCGATGTACTTTATGGTTTCAGGTCTGATATTGAGATATTTAATCCATTTTGATCTGATTTTTGTGTATAGTGTTAGAGGTTCGATTCATTTTTTGCATATAGCTGTCCAGTTTTCCCAGCACCACTTGTTGAAGAGGCTATCTTTGCTCCATTTGGTACTTTTTGCTCGTTTATCAAAGATTAAATGGTTATGTATTTTAGGATGGCTGTCAGGATATTCCATTCTATTCCATAGGTCCACGGATCTGTTTTTATTCCAATATCATGCTGTTTTAACTACTACCACTTTGTAGTACAGTTTGAAGTTGGGAAGGGTGATGCCTCCTATCCTCTTTTTCCCAAGGATTGCTTTAGCTATTCTTGGGGGTTTATTGTTCCATACCAAGTATCAGGAGTGTTTGGTCAATTTCTTTGAAGAATGTCATGGGTATCCTTATAGGGGTGGCATTGAATCTGTATAAAGCTCTAGGGAGTATTACCATTTTGACAATGTTAATTCTCCCAATCCATGAGTAGGGAATGTGTTTCCATTTCCTAATGTCCTCTTTTGTTTCTTGAAGCAGTGTCTTATAGTTTTCTTTGTACAGGTCCTTTACACTCTTTGTTAAGCTGATCACGATCACGATCATGATCTTCCCGTTGATCATCTATTTGCTAGAGCGGGCACCAGTAATATCTCCATATGTCCTGTCTCATGCCAGTAGAGCCAGGGGCATTGGCTTGCTACAGGAACATAAAGAGCCTCAAACCATTATATTATGTCATGGGAATGACCTGATATAATTGTTACTGGAATTTGGCATATCAAATACAACACAAGAAGCTTGCCAGGCTTACCGAGCAGGAGGCAAACTCTTTTAAACACCTCCAAGTAAAGCATTTATTGATGAGTGTGGCCGTGCGAGCCAGGCTGTGATGGGCTGGTCTGCTGGGTGGAGTTGTGACGAGAGGGAAGTCCAAATGTGGAAAATGGCGGTGCCCGTGGAGTGAGGGGAGGTGGTCTGGCTTGTTGTGAGGCTCTGCCGAGGTGGTGGGCCAGGGCTAGAACCCGCCATGCCTCCCGTGTTAAGCTGATAAACTTTTTTAATCCATATAATGTATTTGAAGTCTGTAGTTTATACTCTTCGGTGGAGTCATTAAGTTTTAGGAATAAATTAAGACAAATGTCAAGCAAAGTTTTATAATAGGCAAAAGAGAATTTAAACAAGGAAGACATCCCATTGCTGTGTTTTTAACTAATATCCTTACAAATTTCTCACTACTAAATGGGAGCAGCAGGCAATCAAATCCATGATATTTTTTTACCATGGAACAAATCAGAGAAGCAAATTAGGTAATAAAGATCATTGATTACGTTTAATCAGTATAAAATAACTGAGAATGTTTGAAATATTCTACCCCTTAGGATAATCAAACAATATAATGGTATAATTTAGCTTGGAAAAATTTTGTAAATTTTATTTATAAATGCAATGTTTTAGAATTCTTTTAAAAATTCAAGTTAGTGATTTTACTTTCTTTTTATACTCTTTAGGTATTATTAATTTATGTAAACCTGGAAACTCCGGGATTCAGTCTCTAATTGGAGTACTATGTATTCCAAATATGGAAATAAGGGTAAATAAAAGCTATTTTTACTGTCTTATTTCTGAATTTTTAGTGAAGGGAATGAACTATAAGAAAGTATTTTCAAGTGACATTCTTTTCTCATCATTTGTATCATTGAACATTAAAATAGGACTTTCTATTTGAACCTTAATTATCATCTGAGTCATTTGAAATATTGTTAAGATCAATGGTAATGTTACTTAGATTAAAATCATGAGATTAATTGTGCTTTATTCATTGAAAAATGCAAGTACTACATAAGGGTTATAGAAGGTCCAAATAATACAGAAATATATCTAGGAATAAGTAAATTATACATCTTATATATAAAAGTCTTAAAAATTAATAGTATGAATGTTGGTTTTGATGAAAATTAGATTGTTAGGGGCCAGAGTGTACAGCGGGTAGGGTATTTGCCTTGCACCTGGCCGCCCAGGTTCAATCACCACATCCCAGATGGTCCCCCAAACACCACCAGGAGTAATTCTTGAGTGTAGAGCCAGGAGTAACCCCTGAGCATTGCTGAGTTTTACCCAAAAAGCAAAAAAGGAAAGAAAAATAATTAGATTGTTAGTATTAAGGTGATTATCAAATTCTTAAATTGCTAGTGCATGGGAACCTGTATGAAATCTGTAAAACAAATTGAAATTGGGGCATAAGAACGAACTGTTCAAGTGATCCTTCTTTTACCCTTAAATATTTTTAAATTTTGTTCAAAGGTTAGAATTTTCCTTTTCCTTACATGAACCAAATCAGGTTTTGAAACGTAACAGAAAATAGTAGCTAAGGATGCCTTAAACATGAATTGAAAAACATTCAGACATTGTAAATGGAAGTCTGTGATTATAGATGAAAAACTGTAAGCTGAGAATAAAAATTGGGGTAGTTAGTTCAGTTCTTCTTATTCTACATTTGGGAAAGATGTTCTTTGAAACCAGGGTCTTCTGGTTTTATTATTGACACGAATATAGGCAAATTGCTCTTTAGTCTTTCAGTCTGTTTCTTTGTACATGGTTACAATTAAAGATTAATGAAAGATTAAATTTTCTGTAGTGAGCATTTAGTAGCTTTCCCTTCTGTAATATTGGCCTGATAATGGTAGTTTTCTCACATAAAAAGTTGGTTTTTAATTGTTCTTTTGAGTCAGGTTTTTAAGTTCTGTGAACAAAATACTGTTAAAACTTTAAAGAAAGATTTATTCGCAAAAAGAAAATAAATGAGTTGTTTCTGTTTTGTTCTTGCAGCGAGGGCTGCTTGAAGTGCTGTATGATATATTTCGTCTTCCGCTGCCTGTCGTCACTGAAGAGTTTATAGAAGCACTGCTCAGTGTTGGTAAGGGTCAGAAGGAGGCTTGTACCCATTGTCACTATCACTATCACTATCTTCCCTTTGATCATCTATTTGCTAGAGCGGGCACCAGTAATATCTCTATATGTCCTGTCTCATGACAGTAGAGCCAGGGCATCGGCTTGCACCAGGAACATAAAGAGCCTCAAACCATTATATTAGGTCATGGGAATGATCTAATATAAATGTTACTGGTATTTGGCATATCAAATACTACACGAGCAGCTTGCCAGGCTTGCCATGCAGGTGGCATACTGTTGTAGTCACCTCTAAATAAAGCATATATTGATGAACTGCACGGCCGCTAGCGGTCGCGTGAGCCGGGCTGTGATAGTCTGGTCTGCTGGGTGGAGTTGTGACGAGAGGGAAGTCCGGATGTGGAAAATGGCGGGCCCCATGGAGTAGGGGAGGGTGGTCTGGCTTGTTGTGAGGTTCTGCTGGGTGGCAGGCCAGGGCTAGAACCTGCCATGCCTCCCGGGCGCCTCACGAGCAGCTGGGCACAGGGAGAACAAGTAGCAGCTCTGCCTCATTTCTGAGAGTCTCTGGTTCAGCATACCTGGTCGGATTGAAAAAAAAAACTGCTGCAGGGTGGCTGTGCATGATTCAGCAGAAATTAATATACAAATTAAACCCAAAATTTTTCAAAGTAGAAAAAATTAATTTCTTTTTTTGTCACTCTAGTTGTTTCTTATAGATGAGCATTGGTATTAATAGAGAGATGAAATGAGGGCTGGAGTGATAGTATAGTGGATAAGGTGTTTGCCTTGCATGCAGTCAGACCGGTTCAATCCCCTTGTCCCAAATGGTCCCCTGAGCACCGCCAAGAGTGAATCCTCAGGGACCAGAGTGATAGCACAGAGGGTAGGGCATTTGGCCTTGCACACAGCCTGCCGGGTTCGATCCTTGACATGCCATATGGTTCCCAGAGCCAGGAGTAATTCCTGAGCAAAGAGCCAGGAATAACTTCTGAGCATCCCTGGGTGTGAATCAAGAAGCAAAAAAAAAAAAAAAAAGGAATGAATCCTCAGCGCAGAAGTAGGAGTAATCTCTGACTATCACCAGGTGTGGAACCAAAATAAAACAAACAATTTTAATCCCCAAAGCTAGAAAGGTGGAATGAGAAATAACAAAACAGTAAAACAGATTATGAGATTAGAAAATCCAATTCTGATTTTTACCAAATAATTCCTACGTGCCTAAAAGGAAGGAAGTTAGTTCTATTTGCATACTTCCCCCTCTCTATCTTTCTGAGCCTGTTTCAATAATTGAGTTTTTAAACCAATACTAAAATTCCTTCTGCCACGGCCAGCTGATGGTTCTCTGTGTACTAGACATGTATGTAATTTCCTTCTTAATGCATGTTTTCACTGTTTCAGATCCTGGTAGATTCCAAGACAGTTGGAGGCTCTCGGATGGCTTTGTAGCAGCTGAGGCAAAAACCATTCTTCCTCATCGGGCTAGGTCCAGGTAGGATCTTCATGAAGACGCTTTAGATTCACTTCATTATTGTTTATGTGATTAGTTAGACAACATTTAAACATTCAAACATTATTTAACTGCTGTCTGTGTTGTGTTTATTTCCAGACCAGACCTCATGGATAATTATTTGGCACTGATACTCTCTGCCTTTATTCGTAATGGACTTTTAGAAGTAAGGCTTATAAATCTGTTTAATTTTATTTATTTCCTCTAACGGTATTCCGCAGATGATGAGAAATATATTTATGGTAAATGATGCATAAATATATTTATATATACTGTTTTGCAATAGTGTTATCTTTTTATTTTCAAAGGGTTTGGTTGAAGTCATAACAAACAGTGATGACCATATCTCAGTTAGAGCTACCATCCTGTTAGGAGAGCTTTTACATATGGTAAGTTGAACAAATTCAGATTATATTTCTTATCTTCCCATGTTTTAAATTATGAAAGAGGTGGGATCCCTCCCTTTTTCCTGCCATATCTGGCAGTGCTTCGGGCTAACTAACTCCTGGCTCTGTGTTCAGGGATCACTCCTGGCATGCTCAGGGATAGAACCCGGGTCAGCCACATGTGAGGCAAGTGCCTTACCCACTGTTCTATCTCTTTGGCCCCCTGGAACAAGTTACGTGTTGCTTTGTGTTCTCTAATAAATATTTGTATTTCGATCCTGTGAAATCTTAATGGTTCCTAGAAAAACAATCTAAAAATCAAGAAATCAGAAAATTCTAGTCCTTATTTTAGTCAGCTGTGAATAGAAATCAGAGTATGTCAGACTACACATGGATTTTAGAGAACTTGGTAAAACAAATTCTAAATAAGACCAGAGATATGATAAAGCAGTCAAGTATCTGCCTGCCTTGTGCAAGACTCTGGATTGAGACCATGGCCCCGCACCCCTCTCTTAGCTTTCCTCGTCCGGGCTACTAGGGAGCTGGTGTTGCCCCAGCCGATAGCAGACCAAACCACACGGGCGTGGCCCCCTTATAACAATAAGAACTTTAGAATTAATGAAATATATAAATACATATATTTGAACAGAGCCTTCTCTGTAAATTTTTAGTTTGAGACTCAAAGGATGGGAACATTTTGGGCCTATGATTTAATGGCGTAAGTAACTGGAGAGGAGTTCTAAAAGTGATTTGTTCTCTGCTGTCTGCAGGTGAAGTATGAGGTAGCTTCAGTCGTTTGCAAAGACCACTTTAAACTTACGTTAGAAATAGCCCCATGAAAATCTTTTAAACTTGTGCATGGCTTGCTGTTGTCAAAGTAGTTTTTATTCTTACTTCAGTCCCCTGCCACAGTTCAGTTACTTTTCCTCCTCAGTTAGGCTGTGCGTGTGAGATAGTTTAATTAGTACTGTCTTGTTTATCAGTGATCTGTTCACTATGGGCTTCATTCTTCTTCAGTCCATCTTGATAGACTGTCGTAGTTTCTCAGTTCTGAATTTTATTTTAATTAAAATGTCATTTCCTAGAAGGATATCAATTTTCAAACTTAATTGTTTTAAACAGTGTAAACTATTTCATCAATTTTATGTGTTCCTTTCCCCATTACCAGAATTGTGATTCTCTTAAATTATAAAAGTTTTTTTAATAAAGCAATGCTTATTGCTTATTACTTTAAAATCTTCTGATTTTCACATTTAATTATCTTCATTGATAGGAAGTAGAGTAAGTTTCTTATTTTTGAAGATTATAGGGATATGAGATACGTTTGCTTTGTGGTTATTTTTGAAACTTAATAAGGTCAAGTTATACGCTTGATGATTTTACATCTACGTTTTCAAATGCTGTATTTATTTTTGAAATTTTATTTTAGGCACCTTGATTTACAACACTGTTAATGGTAGGGTTTCATACATAAAACGCTTTCAACACCACACCCTGCACAAGAGTGTCTGGTTCCTTCCACCATTCCCACCCCCCCCCAGCTAGGTAAGCTTTCTACTGGAGATCAGTCTCACTGGTGCCTTTGGGCGCTTGGTAGTCCTTCCTGAGTATGCGAGGGTCATTCTGTGCTGGCCCACTCCTCCCGACTAACTTCACTCAGCACCATACTCTTCAGTGCTCCCATGGAACAGCAAGTTGCCCAGGTTTGTCTTTCCTTGAAGCTGAGTAGTATTCCAGTGTGTACCTACCATATTTTATCTAGTCATCTGTTCTTGGCATTCGGTTCGCTTCTAGATGTGACTGTTGTGGATAATGCTGCAGTGAACATAAGAGTACAGGTGTTTTTTCTGAATAGAGTTTGGGGCCCTTTAGGTAGGTGTCAAAAAGCAGGATTTCTGAGTCATATGGAAGCGCAACTTTTAAATTTTTTGGAAAGTGGCATAATGTTTTTCAAAGAGGTTGAACCAGTTGTCACCCCACCAGCAGTGTATGAAGGTTCCTTTTTACCCATAGCTATACCGGCATTGATGTTTTCTGTGTGTGATGTCTGCCAGTCTCACTGGCGTGAGATGTCTTGTTTTTATTTGCATTTCCCTGATGAAAGTGATGAAGATCATTTTATTATATCCCTGTTGGCCATCTCTGGGTCTGCTTTGAGTAGGAATTCTGTTCATCTCTTCCCCTATTTTTGGATGGGGTTGGTTGCTTTTTCTTGAAAAGATCTTCCCATGCTTTATGCATCTTGGATATTCATCCTTTGTCAGATTAGATTAGTGGGCAAATATTTTTTCCCAAGTTGAATTGTGTATTTTTCTTCTGTCATTATTTCTTTTTGCATTTCAAAACCTTTTTATTTGATGTAGTACTGTCTGCTTTTATGTTTGCTTGTTCGTTTTTTTTGCTGTTTGGGTCACACCCGCAATGCTTAGGAGTTACTCCTGGCTCTGCGCTCAGGAATTATTCCTGGAGGTGCTCAGGGGACCATATAGGATCCCGAGGATTGAACCCGGGTCAGCCATGTGCAAGGCAAATGCCCTTCCCGCTGGACTATCTCTCGGTCCCTGATGTACTCCTGTGTGATATTTTTCTTTATTTCTGTTTGACTGGTCAGTGGCATTGAATCCTATCAGCGAAAATAATATTTGCAGATTCAGTGTCATGAGATGTTTTTGTGTTTATTTCAATGTAATTATGGATTTAAGTCTGACATTTAGGTCTGTAATCGGTTTTCAATTGACATGTGCGTGGAGTGGGGCGGGGAATCTTGACTTTAATTTTTGACATGTGATTGGCTGGTTTCCCAGCATCATTTGTTGAAGTGGCTTTCCATGCTCCACTTCCTTCTCTCTGGTCCTTTGTCAAAGATTAGCTGTTTGTATACCTGAGAGTCTTTCTCTTAGTTCTCTATTCCATTGGACTGACACTCTGTCTTAGTCCGGTATGTGTTTTATTACAGCTCTACAGTGCAATTTGAAGCTGAGGGAAGAAAAACCTTCCTTCTTATTTTTCCTTGGGATCGCTTTGGTTATTTGTGGGGTTTTGTTATTCTATACAAATGTTGGTAAATCTATTGCCAAATCTATTGCCCCATAGAAATTTCAAGTTTGATGTATGTCTTTTAAAAAAGTCATGGTGTTTTCAGAGGGACTGCGTTGAGCAATCTGTACAGTGGTTCGGGTAGGGATGCCGTTCTGACACTGTTAAGCCCTCCAGTCTGCGGACGTAGAGTATGTTTCCATTTCCTCTTTTTTGTTGTTGTTTCTTTTAGTAGTGATTTATAGTTTTCCCTATATAAGTCTCTGGAACTCTTTTAGCCCAGTTCCCATGTAGGTGATTTTCTGAGGTACAGATGTGGATGAGATTGTTTTAAATTTCTCTCTTTTAGTTTGTTGTTTGTGTGTAGAAATTTCATGGATTTCTGCCCATTGGTTTTCTGGCCTGCCATTTTACTGTACAAATTTACTGTTTCAAGGAGGTTTTTAGGATTTTATTAGTTATAGTGTCAGGTCATTTGATGTTATTTTTAAACATAACAGTGCAGGATGGGCTTTTGCTTAGTTCTTTTATATTATTTAAGAATTGAGTTTTTAAATTTAAATTCAGTGGTACAAGTGATTTATGTATTGGTTTAATGTAAAGAAAGTTTTATATATACATATATATACAAAATATATTGATAATCTGTTAAATATTTCTATTTTTCAGTTCTTGTGAAATGTGTTTTATTTTAGGCAAACACAATTCTTCCTCACTCACATAGTCATCATTTACACTGCCTGCCAACTCTAATGAATATGGCTGCATCTTTTGATATCCCCAAAGAAAAGAGACTGTGAGTATCACGAGCTCCAACCAAGATTGTGCTTGTATATTCAGTACCCACTTAGATGATCTTCTCTACTTTAAGCATGTAAAATATATGGATTATGCTTGCAAGTCTTTGAGAGGCTAGGGATACTACAGATTAAAGAAAAATTATTCTCAAATATTTCATAATTTGTATTTTAGACTTTTCTAGACTGTGTTTTGAGCAGCAATGTTTTTAAATGTCTGAATTGTTTGAATTAACAAAACATACAGATAAACAAAATAATTTGTTTTATATGTGTGTTGAAAACACTGGAATTCAGTAGCCCGTAATATAGGCATTGAAGAAAGTGAGTTAAACTCTGAACATTGAAGAAGGTATAGCACATTTGTAATTAAAAAAGAAATACTTTACCACTGTACTATCACTGGCCTTTAGTAGGAATCTTTTTAATTTGGTTATATTGTCTAGGAATTTCTCTTTTTCTTTCCCATTTTATGATCAGTAAAATAATTGGTGCATTTGGGTCCCCTATTTTTTCAAAAATAATGTGAGTAAAATGTAGCTCATTTATTTCAGGGGAAAAAAAGCATGTTTCTTAATCCTGACACTGAAAATAATATTTACAGACAGAATTAGTATTATTTACAGACAGAATTTGTATAATTAACTGTGAGCATCTTAGTTCTGACTTCACTCACTATCACTTGTCACTTGTCTTCCCGTTGTTCATTGATTTGCTCGAGCGGGCACCAGCAACATCTCCATATGTCCTGACACATGCCCAAGGGCATCTGCTCGCTCCAGGAACAAAGAGCCACAGACCGTTCCATCAGGTCATGGGGATGAGGTCTATAATTGTTACTGGTTTTTGGCATATCAAATACGATACAGGTATTTTGCCAGGCTCTGCTGTGTGGGTGGGATACTCTTGTAGTAGCCTCTTATCTCGTGCATGTATTGATGAGACAGGAAGATCAGCTTTTCTGCTGGGTGGAGCTCTGGTGAGCTGTGGAGTCCAGATGTTGAAAATGGCGGCCCTCATGGTGTGGGGGTTCCTCTGGCTTCTGGTGAGGCTCTGCTGGGATGATGGGCCAGGGCTAGATAGAATCCGCCGTCCTTCCTGGGCGCTTCAAGATCAATTGGGCACAGGGAGAGCCGGTAGCAGCTCTGCCCCATGGATCTGAGTCTCTGGATCAGGTATACATCTAGTTCAGACTGTGGGCTTATATTAGTAATGGTAGCTGTTAATTGTTATTACTTCCATTAATTTGGGAAAAATCTACTTTCCTCAAAGCATCATAGCTCTAGCGGTATATTCGCTTCTGACTATAAATTTCAGTGTTCGTTAAGAATTCTGATAAAATTTCAAAATAGCAATAATGATAGTTCTTAAAATATTTTTATATGCTTGTTCACATTTTTTTTAACATTTTATTATACCACCGTGAGATATACAATTACAACGTTGTTCACGCTTGGGGGTTTCGGTCACAAAGTGTTCCAGCACCCCGCCCTCCACCAGTGCCCCTCAACCACCACCCATGTCCCCAATTCCCTCCCCCTCCCACATCCTGCCTAAATGGCAGGTTCTTTATCTCCTCTCTCTCTCCCTCTCTCTCTCCTCCTTCTCCCACACATTGTGGGTTGCACTACGGTACACTTAGAAGCCATCATTTGCATTTTTTGTCTGTATTTAATGCTCAGTTCTATGTTGGTATCAGACCTTTAGACATTTATTCACACATGTTCCCTTCTCTATCTAACCAAACCTCTGACTCCCACGCGCTTGTGGTAATTTCCACTTTTGGTAAGATCACCTGGTATATTTATGTCATGCAAATAAATGCAGTCATTCTATGTCTCTCTCTTTCCTTCTGACTAATTTCACTCAACATGATTTTCTCCATGTCCATCCATTTATAGGAAAATTTCATAACTTCATTTTTTCTGACAGCTGCATAGTATTCCATTGTGTAGATGTACCACAGTTTCTTTATCCAGTCATCAGTTCTCGGGCATACTGGTTGTTTCCAGGTTCTGGCTATTGTGAATAGTGCTGCTATGAAAATAAAAGTGCGGATTGTGTTTCCGCTGTGTGTTTTTGGCTTTCCAGGGTATATTCCCAGGAGGCGGTATGGCTGGGTCAAAAGGGAGCTCAATTTCTAGTCTTTGGAGGAATGTCCATATTGTTTTCCAAGAAAGGTTGTACAAGTCGACATTCCCACCAACAGTGTATGAGAGTCCCCTTTTCCCCACATCCACGCCAGCACTTGTTGCTTTTACCCTTTTGGATATGGGCCATTCTCTGTGGTGTGAGGTGATATCTCATTGTTGTTTTGATTTGCATCTCTCTGATGATTAGTGATGATGAGCATTTTTTCATATGCCTTTTGGCCATTCGGATTTCTTCCTTGTCAAAGTTTCTGTTCATCTCTTCTCCCCATTTTCTAATGGGGTTGGCTGTTTTTTTCTTATATAGCTGTACCAGTGCCTGATATATCCTGGATATTAACCCCTTATCAGATGGGTATTGGGTGAATATTCTTTCCCATTCTGTGGACTGTCTTTCTATCTTGGTCACTGTTTCTTTTGAGGTGCAGAAGCTCTTCAGTTTCATGTAGTCCCATATATTTATATTTTCTTCTAGTTGCTTTGTTAATGGTGTTTCACCTTTGAAGATGTCTTTAGCTTCAATGTCGTGGAGGGATTTTCCTATATTTTCTTCAACGTACTTTATGGAATCAGGTTTGATAATTGAGATCTTTAATCCATTTTGATCTGATTTTTTGTGCAAGGTGTTAGACACAGGTCCAAATTCATTTTTTTACATGTAGCTGTCCAGTTTTCCCAGCACCACTTGTTAAAGAGGCTTTCCTTACTCCAGTTTGGACTCTTTGCACCTTTATCAAAGATTAACTGATCATATCTTTGAGGGTGGGTGTCAGGATACTCAACTCTATTCCATAGGTCCACAGGTCTGTTTTTATTCCAGTACCACGCTGTTTTAATTACTGCTGCTTTGTAGTACAGTTTGAGGTTGGGAAAGGTGATGCCTCCCACTCTTCTTCCCAAGGATTGCTTTAGCTATCCGTGGGGGTTTATTATTCCATACGAATTTCAGGAGTGTTTGGTCAATTTCTTTAAAGAATGTCATGGGAATCCTTATAGGAACTGCATTGAATCTGTACAAAGCTCTAGGGAGTATTACCATCTTGACAATGTTAATTCTCCCCATCCATGAGCAGGGAATGTGTTTCCATTTCCTCGTGTCCTCTTTTATTTCTTGAAGCAGTGTCTTGTAGTTCTCTTTGTATAGGTCCTTTACACACTTGGTTAAGCTGATTCCTAGGTATTTGATTTTCTGTGGCACAATTGTGAATGGAATCGATTTCTTAATATCCCTTTCTTCTCTTTCGTTATTTGTGTATAGGAAAGCCACCGACTTTTGGGTATTGATTTTGTACCCTGCCACTCTACTATACATATTTATTGTTTCTAAGAGTTTTTGGGTCGAGAGTTTAGGGTTCTCTAGGTATAATATCATGTCATCTGCAAATAATGATAGCTTGATTTCTTCCTTGCCTATCTGGGTGCCCTTAATGTCCTTTTCTTCTCTGATTGCTATGGCGAGTACCTCCAGTACTATATTGAATAAAAGAGGTGAGAGAGGGCAACCTTGTCGTGTTCCTGATCTTAAGGGGAAGGCTTTCAATTTTTCCCCATTGAGAATGATACTCGCTGTGGGCTTTTGGTAGATGGCTTTGACTATCTTGAGGAAGCTTCCTTCAATTCCCATTTTCTGGAGGGTTTTAATCATGAATGGGTGCTGGATCTTGTCAAATGCTTTTTCTGCATCTATCGATAGGACCATATGGTTTTTATTTTTTTCTCTTATTGATGTGATGTATTATGTTGATTGATTTGCGAATGTTGAACCATCCTTGCATTCCCGGGATGAATCCTACTTGGTCATGATGTATGATCTTTTTGATGAGTCTTTGGATTCTGTTTGCTAGTATTTTGTTGAAGATCTTAGCATCTGTGTTCATCAAGGAGATTGGTCTGTAATTTTCCTTCTTTGTATTGTCTCTCCCTGCTTTGGGTATCAGGGTGATATGCGCCTCGTAGAAGCTGTTTGGGAGTGTTTCTGTTTCTTCTATTTCCTGGAGGAGCTTGAACAGGACTGGCAGTAGGTCCTCCTTAAAGGTTTGGTAGAATTCGCCAGTGAACCCATCTGGACCTGGGCTTTTGTGTTTGGGCAGACTTTTAATTACTGTTTCAATTTCCCCGATGGTGATAGGCTTATTTAGGTATTGGAGGTCTTCTTGTTTCAATCGTGGGAGGTCATAGGACTTCAGGAATTTATCCATTTCTTCTAGGTTCTCATGTTTTGTGGCATACAGGTTCTCAAAATAACCTCTAATGATGTTTTGGATTTCTGTTTTTTCTGTTGTGATGTCACCATTTTCATTTCTGATTCTGTTTATTTGGGTTCTCTCTTTCCCTGTCCTTACAAGTCTTGCCAGTGGCTTGTCGATCTTGTTTAATTTTTTCAAAAAACCAGCTCTTGGTTTCATTAATCTTTTGGATTGTTTTTTTGGTTTCCAGCTCGTTGATTTCCTCCCTAAGTTTCACTATTTCCTTCCTTCTGCCTGGATTGGGCTTCCCTTGTTGGTCTTTTTCTAATATTTTCAGCTGTGAGGTCAGGTTATTTATATGGGCCCTTTCTTCTTTCCTGATGTGTGCTTGCAGAGCTATGAACTTTCCTCTTAACACAGCTTTTGCTGTGTCCCACAAGTTCTGATAGTTGGTATCTTCATTGTCATTTGTTTCTAAGAATCTTTGGATTTCCGTTTGATTTCTTCTATGACCCATTTGTTGTTCAGCAGTGAGCTGTTTAGTTTCCAGGTGTTTGGTTTAGCTCCCTGCTTCTGTGTATGGTTCACTACTATTTTGAGTGCATCGTGATCTGAAAAGATAGTCGACACAATTTCAATCTTTTTTATTTTGTTGAGGTATGCTTTGTGGCTCAGTATATGGTCTATCTTGGAGTATGTTCCATGTGCACTGGAAAAAATGTGTATTCAGCTTATTTGGGATGAAAAGCCCTGTATATATCAACCAGCTCTCTTTCTTCCATTTCTTCCTTCAGGTCCAGTATTTCCCTGGTGAGTTTCAGTCTCGTCGATCTATCCCTAGTCGATAAGGCAGTGTTGAAGTCTCCGACTATTATTGTGCTACTGTTAATGTCTTCTTTGAGGTCTATTAATAGTCGTTTTAAGTATTTTGCTGGCCCCTCGTTTGGCGCATATATGTTTAGCAGTGTGATTTCTTCCTGGTATACATACCCCTTAATTATTAAGTAATGGCCTTCATTGTCTCTTTTGACCTTTTTCAGCCTGAAATCTATATTGTCAGATGTGAGTATGGCCACACCCGCCTTTTGGAGGGGTTGTTTGCGTGGAGAATGGTCTTCCAGCCTTTGACTTTGAGTCTGTGTTTGCTCTGGTTATTCAGATGTGTTTCTTGTAGGCAGCAGAATGTTGGATTCAGTTTCTTAATCCATTTTGCCACCCTGTGTCTCTTAATTGGTGCATTTAGACCATTGACGTTGGAGAGATTATTGTCATTGGATTTTGTGCCATATTTCTGTTTAACCTTGTTGTGGTTTTGGGTTGTCTTATTTTACAATAGACCCTTCAATCCTTCTTTTAGAGTTGGTTTTGAGTCTATGAATTTCCTGAGTTGTTGTTTATCCATGAAGTTGTGTATCTTTCCTTCGCATCTGAAAGTAAGTCTAGCTGGGTAAAGAATTCTTGGTGAGGCCTGAAGTTCATTGAGTCTTTTCACAATATCCCACCATTGTTTTCGGGCTTGGAGTGTTTCATCTGAGAAGTCTGCTGTAAATCTCAGGGATGCTCCTTTGTATGTGATTTTCTTCTTTGATCTTGCTGCTTTCAGTATTCTATCTCTGTCTATTGTTTTTGTCATTTTAATAAGGATGTGTCTTGGAGTATTCTTATTGGGGTTTCTTTTAGCTGGTATCCTTCGGACCTCCTGTATCTGGGAGCATGCTTTCTTCAGTTCGGGAAACTTGTCAGCGATGATGGCTTTGACAGTTTCTTCTTCATCAGGGTTTTCTTCTTGCCCTTCTGGCACCCCAATGATGCGTATGTTGTTCCTTTTTGGCTTCATCCCGATTTTCTCTGGTAGTCTGTTCGTTGATTGTGAGTCTTTTTTCCATCTTCTGGTGTTGTCTACAGAATCTCTGAACCTCGTCTTTGAGATCACTAATTCTTTCTTCAGTAGCTGTTACTCTGCTTTGGAGGCCTTCTCCTGTGTTTTTCAGTTCACTTACCTCATTTTTAATATCTGTCATTTCTGCTTGTACTTTGGTCTGAAATTTACTCAATTCTGCTCTCATTTCCTCCTGTACTTTACTGAGTTTGTATTCCATTGTTTCTTTTATTTCCTTGTACATCTTTAACAGTTGCTTACGAAATTCCTTTTCAGAGAGGTTATATAGCTCATCGTTATTGCTGGACTCATCTGTATTAATAACTTCAATCGTAGAGCTCGAAGGACTTTTGCGCTGCTTTACCATAATGACTATCGTAGGTTGCAAATGAGTGTTCTGGGTGACTAGCCAGTAAAGTTAGTAGGTGCCTGAATTACTTTGCAGCTAGGGACGTATAGCAAAGAGTGTAGGGGACAATGCTCAGTGTTATGTCAGGTTTCGAATTTTGGGGGTCTGTGGGTAGTTCGGTGTCAGGGGGTTCGGGGTGGAGGTCTTGCAGTGGGAGGTCCCTGCGCCGATGGGTGGGGCTCGGTCCCCTCCTCAAAGCTGGAGCCTTTTCTCCTGGAGCCGAGTCCTCAGGGGCTGCCCGCCGCGGGGAATGCACCTGGTGGGAAGACGCTTGTTCACATTTTTGTGTGCTTTTTTGTATGTTTGCTTTTAGCTAAGCAAATTCTTTTTACCTCGGAATAAATACTTAGTAGTCTGACAGATCTCAAGGTTTTAAGGTTTTTTCTTCTATGGAATTCGTTTTGTGTGGGTGGTGCAAAGCCAGCTGTGCTGAGGACTGTCTCCTACCTGTGCGCAGTTACCACTCCGCAGGTGCCCAGGATGCCAGTGATCAAGGCCTAGTGGGCCACACACAAGGCAGGCACCCTGCCTCTGTTACCGCTGCAGCCCAAGCTTCTGAAATTACAAATCCAATTTGTGTTTACCAGAAGTTCTCAATTTGGAACTTGATTGCTACCTTATTTTCAGAAAGCGGACTGGTAATATGCCATGCACACAAAGCAATAATTTTTAGAACGATACTGTTGACATTATTAGCAGGAAATAGAAAAATTGAGCTAGAATCATTGATTATGTGGAAAGAAAAATGAAATTATATACCAATTCTGCAACATAAACAGAAATCAGTTTCAGATGCATTTGGATAAGTTCAAGGCAATACAGAGTAAGCTAAATATCATGGGTAGATGAATTAATCAAATAATGTCATTAATTTAAAAAATGGCAAGTGTGCCAACTACTTTAAGACAATATATCTTTAATTACATTTGTATGCAAATTAGATGTGTTCTTAATTTTTTTTCTTTGTGATTCCAAACTTGAAAAAAATTTTTTCAAGGACAATATGTCTAGCCTTGAATTTATATAAATTCTTCTGAGTTGCCAAAGTGATTGTGCATTTTTTTCTTAATAGGCGAGCCAGTGCTGCATTGAACTGTTTAAAACGCTTTCATGAAATGAAGAAAAGAGGACCTAAGCCTTACAGTCTTCATTTAGATCATATTATTCAGAAAGCAATTGCAACACACCAGAAACGGGATCAGTATCTTCGTGTTCAGAAAGATATATTTGTTCTTAAGGTACTGACATAAAATCTTGATTTTTTTTTAAAAACTTAACTTTGTAGGTCTTAACCTCTGGGTTTTACTATGGTATACTTGTTTCTATTGGTGGTGGCGTGTGTGTGTGTTCTTGTGTGCATGCACAAACTTATACATATACTAGGCAATTGAGATACTTGTTTTTATTATGTTTAAAATTTTTGTTTGATGTTTTTGGGCCACACCCAGTGATGTTCAGGGATTACTCCTGGCTCTGCACTCAGCAGTTGCTCTTAGTGGTGCTCAAGGGACCATGTGGGATAATGGGAATTGAACCCAGGGTCGACTCTACAAAGCTAGCCAAAGCAAGCCTTACCCAGTGTACCATCTCTCCAGCCTCAGTGTTTCAAATTAAAAAAAACAAACACTGTAATATATCCTTATAGAAAAATACTTTACAAATTTATTGTATTAGTTTTCTGATGCAAGGGCAATTTGACTTAATTTTAGGATACAGAAGAAGCTCTCTTAATGAACCTTAGGGATAGCCAAGTCCTTCAGCATAAAGAGAACCTTGAGTGGAATTGGAATCTTATAGGGACCATTCTTAAGGTACGACAAGACACATTTTGATAATGATGTCCTTGATTTTATTATTCATTGTAATTCATAATTAAATGCTTGGGAATTGACAAAAACATACATAACATGTTATGTTTTTCTAGTGGCCAAATGTAAATCTCAGAAACTATAAAGATGAACAGCTGCACCGGTATGTAAGAACTGTCTTGCATTTAAATGTAAAGGTCTTTGTTTTAATGATATTATATCTGTTGCCTCTTAAAGGAATAATTGGTGTTGTAAGGATGCATACACGCATTTTAATAATTGGTGTTCAGTGGGTATAGGCCAAAGACTTTTTATACAGTGTCATTTTTAAAAAGCAAAAACATCAGCTTAGCTTCGCAGTGTCAACATTGTAGTCAGAGGTTTACCAAGGAATTTATTGGTGATTGAAAACTTTCTTCAAAAAGCAGTAGCTGATTCTTTTTTAGTTACTTATATTCTAATTTTAGTATTAGGTAGGGCAAATAAAGTACTAGAGATAAAATTTTTCAAACTGGATAATATCAGGTCTAATATATGAGGATAACATAATAGGATCTTGTACTTTATAAAATAATAAACACTTGATTGAATACTCCCACTTTCGAAAATCTGAGTTAGGTTATCCATTCTCCTCCATACATTTTCTGTAAATAATTAGTATTTTATACCTTCCACAAAACATACCCGTATTTATGGAATGAATAGCCTTCAAGCTACTAAGCTGTTTGCTAGTATATACATCGCTTTCAATTCCTTTTTGAATTTGTACTAACCAGCCAAAATGACTGGTCTCATTAAGATGGACTTTGTGCTTGATAAATTAATGGCATTAACATAATTTGACTGATTCATTTACCCATGATACTTAGCTTACTATCTGTACTGCTTTGAAAAATACACAGAACTTGTAAGTTGAGTTAGAATAAAGATTCAGCACTAACTTTCATCCTTTTTATGAACAGTCATGATGTCTCCACTTGTTTTCAGTCTCCTTGATTTGGATTGTGAATCCACCTTTATTGGATTGTAGTGCATGAAATGAAAATGGAACTAAATTATATGGTGACTTAGAAAATTATGTTTAAAATTGGAATATCATTTTTGCATTAATTGCCTCATAAAATCAGTTACTCTAGATTGCTTGTAGAATTTGTGCTTTGTTTTTGTCCTAATTGTGGAAAACCCACAAAATCATAGTATAACATTTGTTTATCTAGTGAGTTATTATAGTCATGAGACAAATTTCTTCATAATATATAATAGGAGTATATGAACATGTGACTTCCTCATGGTAAATTCACCTTTGTATTTATATTTACATTTTTCTTGCTGTAGAATTCTAGATTCTCTTAGTTTGGTTTATATATGCAGTCTATTAAGTGTGTTTATTAAATTTCTTGTCATTTAGCCAAATGGAAGTGATTAAGATCCTAAGTATATTAGAAACTTTTTATATTAGCAGCAATGCAAAGCATTCCAAACTGTTTGGTGGCTTACCTTGTGTCTAATTTTTTTTTTTGATCCTTAGGTTTGTACTGAAGATTACTTTATTTTTACAAGCCCAGCAGTAAATTATATGCCAACTTGGATCTGGATTTTGCCAAATCCAAGCAGCTCACAGTTGTGGGTTGCCAATTTACAGAATTTCTTCTTGAGTCTGAAGAGGTAATAAGCACCTTGAGTGTTTTCCAGAGGAAATACTTTAAATTGAATTTTTTCTTCCTGTTATTTATGAATATGCGTTAGTTTTGATTAGTTATGTTTTAAAGCATAGGGAGTGAGCCCAGACTTAGATTTGAATTCAGACGCACGTGAGTTATTTGTCTTCTTGAAGGCTCGTCTTCTCTGTAAAATAAAATGTAGTACCGTTTTTATGGAGTATGGTCACTTGTCACTTGTCTTCCCATTCATCAATTTGCTCGAGCGGGTGCCAGTAACGTCTCCATTTGTTGGGAATGAGGTCCATTATTGTTACTGTTTTTGGCATATCAAATATACCATGGGTAGCTTACCAGGTTCTGCTGTGGCTCTGGATTCATCCTAGGGGTCCCAGTCTTTTTCTATGTCAGACCATCAACCATCTGGGGCCCACGGGGCAGAGCCCTGGGTATAGACAAAGCCTGTCTCCTGTCTGCCACCTGCTGACACAGCCGGGCACCGGCAGCCACACCTGCAACACCTCGAGGGGCAGAAATGGAGTGTGGTGCTGATTGGAATTAGAAGCAGATAGCAGGATTAAAATCTGTTGCTGTTCACATCATTGTCCTTTTCTTAGTATATACTTAGCTAAAGTTGTGTTTCTAATCATAGACATATACTTTTTCCAAAGAAAAAGCCATAATAGCATGTGTTTATTTTTAGGATGGTCAAGGATACTTAGAAGATTTAGTAAAGGATATTGTTCAGTGGCTTAATGCCTCATCTGGAATGAAACCTGAAAGAAGTCTTCAGAATAATGGTTTATTGACTACCCTTAGTCAACACTACTTTTTATTCATTGGAACACTTTCTTGCCACCCTCATGGAGTTAAAATGCTAGAAAAATGTAGTGTTTTTCAGTGGTGAGTATTTCTGTTATCTTAATATACCTAAACTTCTCTTTTAATTTTATTGTAAACAGTAATGGTAGTAATCTAATCTGTTTTTTGTATCAGTGAGTTTTGTTAAAGTACAAAAAAAAGTAGTTTGAATGGACTGAATGCTTTAATACTTACTTGTATTTTTAAAATAATTTTTGAATGACTCAGTGGTATAATGTCTAGTAATTTTCATTATTTTTGCCTTTTGTTTTCTCTAAAGTCTCCTTAACCTTTGCTCCTTGAAAAACCAAGACCATTTGCTAAAACTGACTGTTTCTAGCTTAGACTACAGTAGAGATGGGCTGGCTAGAGTCATCCCTTTCCAAAATCTTAACTGCAGCCACTGATGTAAGTATAACATTGGTAATAAAACTGTTTTTCATGGTCTACATATTTTAGTCAAAAAAAAAATTTCTAAATTTTAAGAATGTGGGATGCATTGAATTTATATTAAAATGTCCTAGAGCTCAATATGTTACCCATATTTTTACATAAAAGGGAAGAATTATTTACATAGAAACTGAAGTATTTAACCTGCACTGTCCTATCAAGCATGAGACCATTGCCAAAGTGGGCGATTCTTGACACCCTCCCTTCCCCCTAGGGTTGGGGCTGGTATGTTTGGGGAGGGAGTAGTAGCTCTGGATACAATTAAGAGATGTTTTCGTTATTTTTTAAAGCATACTTAGGGGGGACTCTGATAATTACTTTTATAAAAGGGTAGTGGGCCACATAAGTTTGGGAATTTGTTTTGGGGGGGTTCACACCTGGCTATGCTCAGGGGTTACTCCTGCCTCTGCCTTCATGAATTGCTCCTGGTGGTGCTTAGGGGACCATATGGGATGCCGGCAATCGAACGGGGTTGGCCGTGCAAGGCAAACGCCCTACCCGCTGTGCTATCACCCGGCCCCAAGTTTGGGAATCATTAGGCTAAGTCAGGTTCACATTTTCTGTTCTTTTTCGAGTAAAAACAAAGTTAAACTGCAATTTAAGGTAAAGATTTGATTTGGTATTTTAATGTTTTTACTTACCTTTACAGGCCTGCCGGCTGTATGCAACAAAACACTTAAGAGTGTTATTAAGAGCTAATGTTGAATTCTTTAATAATTGGGGAATTGAATTACTAGTAACCCAACTACATGATAAAAACAAAACAATTTCTTCTGAAGCTCTTGATATTCTCGATGAAGCATGTGAAGACAAGGTGAGGAGTTTTTATTTTATAATAAAATACACATGAGTTACTCAAGTGTTTCTGTACAGAATGTACCTGAAATTATGGCTTATGAACCATGTCAGCATTTTGAAACTACCTCTGCGCTGCTATTAACATGCATACTGATGATTTTCTTCCAGGCCAATCTGCATGCTCTTATTCAGATGAAGCCGGCTCTATCCCATCTTGGGGATAAGGGTTTACTTCTCCTCCTAAGGTAAATTTTAAGTAAATTTTTACTGTAGTTACACTTTCTGCTCCATTCATTCTGGAAATGTGTATTAAAGGCCAAATCAGTTTGTTTTTCCAGTTTTTATTTTGGGGCCACACCTAGTTGTGCTCAGAACTTAACTCTCTCTGCTCAGGGATTACTCCTGGTGGGGCTCAGGGTACCCTGTGTGGTACCTGGGATGAAACCCGGGTGAGCTGCATGCAGGGCAGAGACCGTTCCCACTGTACAATCTCTCCAGGCCCCGAGTTTAGTTTTGAACTGAAGAATTATTACGCTTTATTGACTGCTGATAAAGGCCTGCTTTATAATAGTACATATCCTTTAATAATAAAACTTTATTTTGTTCCTTTCATTAATGACTCTTTTTTGAGTCACCAAGAGGTGTTTGGAGACCAGTGATTTTTAGCCAACCAGGTTGGAAGTTCAGCACCGAATGTCTAACAGTTATCATGCTCCTTGGATCCATGGTGCCTGGATTTCCTGCATAGTGCTCAGGCCCTCGGACCAGCACAATGGTGCTCGGTAGGCGGCAGGAGGCTCACTGGGTCTGCAGCCTACTTAGTGGGAACCAGGTGCCAGGCATCGCATTCGGTTTGGCAGCCGGGAGGCCTTAGCCCCTGCACTCTCTTTGGCATCTTAGTATTTCTGTTGACATTTCTGGGCCATTTCTTTTTACATTCCAGTCACTACTGTAATGGTGTTCTCTGCACCATTTTTAGGAAAGCAATTCTTAAAGTCTTTTGGTTCATTAAATACTTCTGCTTAACATATTGTTTGTTTTAATTTACAGGTTTCTTTCCATTCCAAAAAGGGTTTTCCTATCTGAATGAAAGAGGCTATGTAACAAAACAGTTGGAAAAGTGGAGCAAGGTAACTTCTTAAAAATGAGCTTTCCAATTGAAATTAATTTTTATCTTAGGAATTAGATTTGTAAATTTTTAGAATTTTTACCACATTCAGAATTTTTGAAGTTGAATATTCAAACACTCATATGAAGTTATTTGCATTTTAACTTTTCTATAATTTCAGCTATAATTTTTACAAATGACTTGTAAAATGACTTTTGTGTATTCTGAAGAATTTTGCTTTCTACTTAATTGAATAATCTCCTGGGGCAATTTGCCAGCTCTTTTTATCATCATTCTTCTTTATTTTTTGGGTCTCTTACACAGCCCATACCTTTGTGTGAGTTCTTTTAAGCTAAATATAAAATAATTTTCCTAAACAAAAGGGCTGAAAATCAGCTTCACTAAATAGATAAAATGTGTTTTGACTTTATTTTAGGATGTTACTATAGTCATCTGAATTCTTACTGTAGTATATAAAAGGAA
>JAJIBD010001832.1:0-106406 GCA_021461705.1 Cryptotis parvus
TTCCTTCCTTCCTTCCTTCCTTCCTTCCTTCCTTCCTTCCTTCCTTCCTTCCTTCCTTCCTTCCTTCCTTCCTTCCTTCCTTCCTTCCTTCTTTTCCTTCCTTCCTTCCTTCCTTCCTTCCTTCCTTCCTTCCTTCCTTCCTTCCTTCCTTCCTTCCTTCCTTCCTTCCTTCCTTCCTTCCTTCCTTCCTTCCTTCCTTCCTTCCTTCCTTCCTTCCTTCCTTCCTTCCTTCCTTCCTTCCTTCCTTCCTTCCTTCCTTCCTTCCTTCCTTCCTTCCTTCCTTCCTTCCTTCCTTCCTTCCTTCCTTCCTTCCTTCCTTCCTTCCTTCCTTCCTTCCTTCCTTCCCTCCTGTCTGCCTGCCTGCCTGTCTGTTTTCTGGCCTTTCTGACCTCCTGCCTTCCGGCTTTCCGATCTTCCTGCCTCTCTGACTGCCTGCCTTCCTGCCTCTCTGACTTCCTCCAAGCCAGCTTTACAAATACATAACAGGTTGTCTGAATAAACTAAATTACTTTTTTTTAAGTATCCTGGATTGAAACTAGAAAAAAGTCTCTTAAAATCAGTAATGATTTCCTCATGTTTTAAATGAGGAAATTCCAGATTCCTTTTTTGGGGAGAAGGGGTTCACACTCAGTGGTGCTCAGGTGTTGTTCTTGGCGGTACTAAGGGAAGAACTATACATGGTGCTGGGGACTTGATCCTGGCTGGCTGAATGCAGCCATTTGCCTTCCCCTGCACTGTCCCTGCAGTCCCTGTCTTTGTCTCTTGACAGCAAAAGTCAGAGAAGAAACTTAGGCTTGGATTGTACTTCAGGATCATGTAACAAGACAGTTCATTCTTTCAACCACATGCACTGAATCTCTTACAATTTCTTCTGCTCAAGTCTTTGGAAGTGTGCATGTGAATCATTTTAACATTTTTAGCGCACATGTCACTGCATCCTGCTGGGATTTCACTGGTTTCTCACAGACCCTTCCTATGGAAGATGGTGTCATAGTCAGAGTAGTGCTTTGTGCTTGGTTTCTCTTTCTATGAAAAACACTTGAAATTATAAGTGCCTGCTCTGACACTTGGGGGCTGGTAGCATGAAAGAGTTGTGAATGTCTGGGAATTTTTGTTATTTGTTTCCTTGGCAATCTCACAACTCAATCTCTGGATTTTAAATGCCACATTATACTGTACAATAGACAGTTGTTAATAAGCTTGAATAGGTTTTTGAGGTTTAGATAAATGGCAGTGAATAAGTGGGAACTAATGTGTGGAAAGCAGGTAGACAGCATAGGATGCTCTACTTCTGTGCTGCTGGATTTGTAGAGCTCGTGTTGTCTACAGTGGCTATGAAGGAGTCATTTCTGCCTACAATTGATGATTGCCCATTTAGTGAAGCAAGGTATGTTTCCATATGGTCTTTGGTTATAGATTGCAGCATTAAAAGACATTCTCAAGCCTGGGACAATATAATCTTCCCTTAGTTTTTCTTTTTACTCTTCCATGTACTTGACTGCATTTCAATAGTACCAGGCACATTAGCCTGGGTTCCCCTGGAAGCTTATAAATTTGCATGCCTTTAGGTCCACAATAGTACATTTTCTTACCTATCCTACCTAACTGCTTGTGGCCGCACGGTTCATCAATAAATGCTGGATTTTGAGATGACTACAAGAGTATGCTACCTGAACGACAGAGCCTGGCAAGCTACCCGTGTCGGATTTGATATGTCAGATACCAGTAACAATTATAGACCTCATTCCCATGACCTGATGGAATGGTTTTGAGGCTCTTTATGTTCCTGGAGCAAGCAGGTACACTTGGGCTCTACTTGCATGAGACAAGTCATATAGAGATGTTACAGGTGCCAGCTCCAGCAAATCGATGATGAATGGGAAGACAGTTATACAGTGATCCTACCAGCAAGTGGACAAAATGAATTATAGAAAACAGCAAAAATACCACTAGAATCTACCTTCCATTCATCCTCATTGCTAGAATGAGACAGTTATGAAGAAGAAAGGGTTAAAAAAGCCGAAAAGAGGGGCCAGGAGAAGAAGTGCAAGAAGAAACATAGCAAAGAAGGAGAAGAAAGAAGATAAAGGACAAGTAGAGAAAATCGAAAGAGGAGGACAGTGAGAGAGGAGGAAGAGTGAGAGGTGCAGAAAAGGGAAACGAGGAGAAGGACTATGAGTAGAAGGAACAGGAGCATTTATTCACAGTCCTTGAGAGGAGTTCAGGGCACTCAAAGACAGAGGTAATAATGTTCCTTGGAGGCTGGTACAGAAGAGCAAATGGTCCGAACAGGGTTTTCAAACAATATTTAAAGCAGTTCAAAGCAGGTCTGCTATTTATTCCTGCTACGCCCTCATTTGCAAAGCAATGTCAGTGATAAAATATCCCTCCCTATATGCTCTTATCTCCTTCCCTCGCTGTCTGGAGCTTCCTGTTTCCAGAACGCTTCTATCCTGCATCCTGTAGATCTCTGTTCAGACCTGTGTGTTCATCGTTCACTCCTCTGACAAGCACAAACACAGTCAGTACTGAAGGCAGGTAAGAGCCCACAGTAAGGAACAGAAAAAGAAAGACCCCTGATATCTCAGAGTTTGGATTCTGCTTGAAGGGAAGAGTCAAATAGGGTTTATTGTGTGCCCATACATTCGCAGAGATGCACATATACACAAAGACACATCTATGCAAGTGTGTGCACATGTGTGCTTAATTTTCAGGGGTTGCTATGACTTTGATGACAATCTCAGGATGATGTCATCATGATAGAAGGAAGGTTCCTTTGAATGAATTCTGGTCACAGCAAAGGACTTCAGGATTGAAGGGTAGGTGATGAAGGTCTGAAGGGACCAGAGATATGAAAGGTGAAAAAGAGGATTCTTAAAAGAGATGAGAATCTGAGTGGCACTCTGGGGGCAGGGGGCGTGGTATTCTAGGAGGACTCCTTAGCAGCTCTAGTGGGACTATGGCTCTTACTTCACCGTTGCACCCAAGGTCCATACTCAGACCTAAATCTTTAGCACAACTTCGCTTCTATTGCTTTTATTATCTGAGCACAGGGGAAAGCCTAAAAAATAAATAGTGGTTTGTATTTTTTCTAGATAAAATTTTCTGTGACTACATTTTGTAGGTGTTAGAAGTTGACACAGGAAATCAGAGGTTTTTAACTCCCCTTAGGCACCATCTTTCTCAGGCTTACAAGCCTCCAATGTACAATGAATGGGGATCCCAGTGTTCCCACTCTCTAGTCTGGGGTACATTCTTGTGGCTATGGTGTATGTGTGAGTGTGTTTGTGTGTGTGTCTCTGTGTGTGGAAAGTCATTTACAGAGTACTTAGACACCATCATGTCTTGCATTTTAACAGAACAGCTAGAGCAACCCTGGCTCTGAGAGGTCGAGCTCTCTATATTGTGTTCACACAATTATCCCTTTGCCATTCTCCAGCTGACCCACGTGATCTCTGCCTGAAGCCCAGAGTCAGTGTTGCATGGGGTAAAATGTACTTCATATGTGTGGATCGTCTTCTCTCAATAGCTGAATGTGCTGGAGCATGACACATGAGGACTGACAGACTCCAGGCTCCAGAGCATGAGGAATGAGACATGAGAGCTAAGTGGAACATCCTGGGATAATGACTGAAAGAAGATAATCTTTCATTCTTCTGCTCTTACATGGTCTCTAGATTGTAGATTGTATAGTAAATTGTATGTACATTTACTATGTACGTATAGGTCCACTGACTCAGGCAACTCAAACTATTGACTGAAAGTGGGTTAGTCTTGCTTATGGCTTTGAAGACCACAGACAACCTCAGGGTTGCCAAGTGGGCTACACCACAGAGTAAGTACCCCAAACCTTTGTGCAGTTGAGTCAGCAGTGGCCAGGCCATAGATGAGGTCAGAGAGAAGCTAACCAGGCTATCAGCGGGAGTGTGCCAAGTCCCATCTGCCAGCTAACAAGAGGGAACTGGGTGCTGCTGCTGCTCCTCACGCAGCCCTGCAGAAGCTGCAGGCACTGTGGTCAAATGTCTGCAAAGCGTGAGAAGAATAAGGATGGGTTTTGTCTGAGCCCATGCATTCTGAAAGAGGGAACATTTTCATTCTCAAAGGTAAAATAAGGACTCAGCAGAAATCCAGATCATTGTTCAGACACACAAAAATTTTACTTAAAATCAAAGAGATTGGCTGTTTCACCTGTCAAATTAAAAGAATGTAATTTATTGCCAGGTGATGTCTGGACAAGTATCTCTCAATTTGAACAAGCTCATACCGTCTCAAGTTCCAATGGCAAAAACATTCTGGAAAGCAATCATGCAATAGGTATCAAGGTTCTTAACAATGTGCAGAATCGTCTGATGAGCAAATTTGCTGTAATCAGTCTCTTTCATGGAAATAGTTGTACTTGAAGGAAAGATTGCATTGAAAGGCTATTGTGCTCCTGAGAGTGAAGAGACTAAATATATATATATTTATACAGTGATATCACATAATGCATATCATTATACTCTCATCTTTTATGACTATTTTATAACATTTTATGTTTTATGACATTCATTATTAAGAATCACATATGTGATTTTAGTATAAGTTTTGCTATATAGCCTATATAATATAGCATAATAATAAACTATCCTCACATAATATGCTGTATAATATGTATAAATTAATAATCTGTAACATATTATATATAATATAAAATGGGACATATTATAGTATGCGTGAATATCTTGTGAGGTGCAATACATCTGTTTAGGGCCTGGAAAGAATTTTGTTCAGTTGCCACACCCTTCAGTCATTAGTGTTCTAAGTCTTCGAGTGAGGGATCATTTGTGTAACTAGATCAGCTTTACTCCAAACTACAAAAAAGGATGGGAATAATAGAACTATTAGCAGAGTTTGCACTGAAGACAGTATCTTGTTGGTTAAGGTTTGGCTATACAGAGATTCTGACACATTTAAGGTTCTAGAAAATGAAGATATAAATATTTTGGTCTCTAAGCTTAATCCTTAGGATGAAACACAAGGAAGGAAAAGAGCAACAAAAATGAGATTAGAAAGTCTTCTTCCAATTATGTTTATTGTGACACTGTAACTGGAAGGTCTTAAAAGCAAATCAAATGGAAAAACCTCTTCTGGATCTTTAGTGACTTGTAGTATAGACACAGAATTTGATATCATACAGTCTTCATGTAGCAGTCTTTAAAAAAGCCATGTAAAATATGGGACATGTAATGTGAATTGAAAATTCAGGGCAATAGAGTTATTACCCTATGTAAAAATACTTTTCTGTGTCATAAGTAGAATATGATTTTCTCAGAAAACTATTAGGTGAGTGGTTGATGTCTCAGGCTACACATTTCTGTCTTTATTTTTTTCTTGCCTTCTCCTTTCCTCCCCTCAACCCCACTTTTTACTGACATTTAAAAATTAAAAAGATGAGTATGCATTTTGGCCATTCAAATTTCTTCTTTTTTTGAATTTTCTGTTCATTCTTCTCCCCATTTTTATGGGGTTGGTTGTTTTCTTCTTGTAAAGTTCTACCAGTGCCTAATGGTTTCTTTTTGAGGTGAAAAAGCTTTTTAGTTTCATGTTGTCCCATATGTTTATCATACTAATGATCAAGAAGATGCAAATCAAAACAACAATGAGATATCATCTCTACCACAGAGACTGGCATATATCCAAAAGAGCAAGAACAACAAGTACTGGCATGGATGTGGGAAGAAAGGGACTCTCATCCATTGTTGATGGGAATGTTGATTGGTACAGCCTTTTGGGAAAACAATATGGACATTCCTCCAAAAACTAAAAATTGAGATCCCATTTGATCCTGCCATATCACTCCAGGGAATATATTCTGGGAGGCCAAAACACACAGCAGAAACATCATCTATACTTCGATGTTCATAGCAGCACTATTCATAATAGCCAGAATCAGGAAACAACCAGAGTGCCCAAGAACAGACGACTGGACAAAGAAACTGTGGTACACCTATACAGTGGAATACTATGTAGCCTTTAGTAAAAATGAAACTATGATATTTTTCTATAAATGGATGGGCATGGAGAGGATCATGCTGAATGAAATTATCCAGAGGGATAAGGACAGATATAGAATAACTGCATTTATTTGTGGGATATAAAAAATTGTATGATACCAACATCCAAGACCAGGCAAAATATGGATCAGGAGGTCTTGTCTGTGGGTGAAGTCTACTGAAATTGTGTAGGAGACAGAGAAAGGAACACTGTACTAATAATTTTTGGAAATGATAACATCAGCATAGAACTAGCATTGAATGTAGCCAAAGGAATATACATGATAACCTCTAAATGTATGTATTGCAAGTCACAACGTGTAAGAGAATGGAGAGAGAGAGAGAGAGAGAGAGAGAGAGAGAGAGAGAGGAGGCAAAAGTACCTGCCATAGAGGCAAGCTGGGGGAAGGAGGAGGGAATCAAGGGACATTGGTGGTGGGAAATGGGCATTGGTGGAGGGATGGGTGCTGGAGCACTGTATGACTGAAACCCAAACATGAACATCTTTGTAATTGTATATCTTGAAGTGGTATAATAAAGTTTTTTAAAATCACTTGCATCACTTGTCTTCCCATTGTTCATCGATTTGCTTGAGTGGGCTTCAGTAACGTCTCCATTTGTTGGGAATAAGGTCCATTATTATTACTGTTTTTGGCATATCAAATACACTACAGGTAGCTTGCCAGGCTCTGCTGTGGCTCTGGGTTCATCCCAGGGGGCCCCGTCTTTTTCTATGTCAGACCATCAACCATCCAGGGCCCATGGGGCAGAGCCCTGGGTGTATATAAGCCTGTCTCCTGTCTGCCACTTGCCAATGCAGCCAGGCACCGCAGCCACACCTGCAACACCTCGAGGGGCAGGGGGAAGTAAAAATTAAAAAAAGTAAATGAAAATAAAATAACAACAATAATGTACAGTTCAGATTCATAATGTGTAGCTTTTATGTCTTAAATCAAGACAAATTTAAAGCTTTGATACCTTTATTCAGTTTATTTAGTGAAGTGACACCATCTAGATTTGCAAAGAAATGTACTTGGAAGAGGGTTTTCCCTATACAGTAGTGCAAACTGAAAATATGAGCAGATTAATAAAAGAACTTGGAGGATTTTTTTCAGTGTACAAAGGATTGTTGAGCTCAATAGGATATTTCAGAATTACATTTAGCTTTTGAATTTGATTTCACAAATACTTCTGGAAAAAAAATTGTCATGAAAGTCCCAGTGTGTCTCTGGTTTCTCTAGTTTTAGGGATATACTAAGATACTTTTCAATCCATACTGAGATTGAAAAGATGATATTTTGAGAGTGTGAAGCTTCTTACTACAGAAGGCTCCCTGACCAAGTAAAGTTCTTTATGTGAGGCAGAAAGGGTTTGGAAGAAAGAGTGCCAACCTGACTAGCCAATAGTCAACCTAGGTTCCAAGCAAACAGAATACATTATCTTGGGATAAATTGGGATGGGTTCATCCCACAGAACTGATTACAGAGATATGGATGACCTGTGAGACCCTCGACCAGTTACCTAGGCTCATTTGAGGGATGGTGACTTTAATTAAGTGTCCACATAACATAGGCTATCTTGGGAAAAAGATCTCAGGAAGCAACTAACCTGATATCGCTCCTCCGCTGCCCATTGAGAAGTAGTCTAAATTGATTGATTTAATTCTCCTGGAAACAAAAGCCCATTTCTCCCTCATAGGTTTGCCTCATCAAAGGAGCAGAGAGAGAGAGAGAGAGAGAGAGAGAGAGAGAGAGAGAGAGAGAGAGAGAGAGAGAGCGTGGATATTTAGACAGAAAATGGGATAATCACAGTCAAAAGTAGTAGCCATTGTGGTATAATAAAATACTAAAAAAAAGTGGTAGTCACCTGCCTTATGAAACAGAATGTTTCTCATTGCTGCTGCCGGAATGTCACTTCTTCAGGAAATCCAACACAGCAGGTTGGTGTAAGGGATGTCTTATTCTTCTGAATCACAAGCTTGTTCTTAGGTAACTCAGCAGAACTGGAGAGCCCTAAATAAGCAGCACACTGCAACTGTGTGTTGTGGTCACCTGCTACAATCAGGAAAGTGGAGCTTTTATCCCTTTTATGGAGCAATAACCTTCCTGAGCAGTCCCACTAATTATCTTTAGAGCATTCTCACAAAGCTATAAAACCAGTGGTATATTTAATGGAAGAATAGGTGTTAACAATCTACAAGTATAACCTGGGATGAATAAGCAATTAGAACACTTTGCATTTATCACCCAAAGACCAGTGTGTCTGAGAAATGTGTTTTAACAGTGCTGAAAGAAACTAAGCGTTGTGGTGTGCCAGGCTCCGAGTCACACACCTTTATTAATTTATTTAGTGCTGCCAAGAGCCTTTCTGAAGTTGTTGTTTTCTCCTTATCTGTGCACATAAGAAGCCAGAGAATTTTTCCAGAGCTCTCCTGCTGTAGGAAGCACAACTTCCTGATGGTTCTGGGTACTGATGCTTTGAATCTCATAAACTATTTGTGCAGTTAAACTCGGCAGAACAAGTCTGCTCCATTTGGGAGAGGTACAAGACTCCAAAGAGCTTAAGAAAACTTGTTTGGACAAAAAGTTTTCTTCTTAAAGTCTTTCTTTTGTTCATACCTGATATTGGGCCCAGTAGGATTGTGAAGGCTCTCCCTACTGTCTGCTTCTCCCTTTCTTGCTTTCTGTATGAACTGAGTCCCTTACTATGTTTTATCTATAACCCTCTATAACTGGGAGCGGGTCTTTAGCTCATTAAAAAGGGCCACAGCACGGACCTCTAATTAGAAAAGACTGTAGCCTCATAATAGCATAAAGATCTTGTGTCTTCTTGTCTTATTTATATTTCTTCCTTTCTCCCTTAAGCTCCTTTTCCTTTCCTGTTTCTTCTTTCATCATCTTCTCCTTTCTCTCCTTTTCCCCACTCCTCACTCACTCTCTTCTCTTTCCCTCTATTCTTTGTTTCTGTCTTATAAGCCATGACAGAGAAAAGACCATATTAGATGCAAGAAGACTCTTAGTAGAAAGCTAACTGCCTAGCCCTTTGGTTCTGAACTTTCCAGCTCCAAAACTGTGAGAAGATCATGGTCTGCAGCTCATGTCTCTCATCTCAGGCATCCTGACATGGCAGCAGGGGCCAGTTCTGACACACTCCTCAGCAGTGCTTCCATATTTAATCCTATCTTGGCGTTTGGTTGTCAGTGGGCTCAAATGCACCCTCAGGGGCTTCAGGGGTTCATCTCAATATGCAGGTTTGGAACAAGACGGAAGTGGGGGTCTTTCTGGCAGGCATAAGGATCTACCTGCCTACTCATTACACTCTCTGCCTCTGGGTTTGGTCTTAGCTTAATAATATATAAGCCAGTACTAGCAGCACTGTTTGGAGCCACATTTATCATCATTCAACCAAATCATTTATATTTTTATTTAACTCGCTTGACTTGAAGGTAGGCATCTGTGTCTGTCTCCACCCACATCTCTGGTCCTTTCTTTGTTCCTCATGCAGAGCCCTATGCATCACTCTCACTTTCCAGAGTCATCCTGGTATAGAATAGTGACAAGCTCCCCATTTCCCAGACGCAAAGCCTTGGAAGCCAGAACATCAGGAGATAAAGCTTCATTATGTTTGTGTTTGTGTGCATGCATGTGCACATACATGTGCCTCTGTGCACATGTATGTGCATAGGCATGTGTGTATGTGCTATTAGAAAACACACTTGTAAATCACAGTGAGCTTGTAGAACTGAGTCAAAATTATGACTGGAATATCAACTGAAAGATATGATACACAGCAATATATACCCCTGCTTTTGGAGCTGTCTTTCAATTTCTTTGAATCAAAACTTTGTTTGGTTGAATTGATGGCCTACGAATCTGTTGCCTCAAAGTACAAAATATTTTCACTTTCAGTATTGGCTGTTTCTTCTTATCCCCTGTGGGACATTTCTAACGAAGTCAGGTATTTCTTTCTGGAGCTATGTCTGGATTTCATATGTCCCAATAGGTTTCTGTGAACCAAGAGAAAATATTTTGACCTTATTGCTTGCTTATCGCATTCCCATTTTTAATGGTTTTGATAATAGAGTTCCAACCACTTCTACATTGCTGTCCCAGCCTATGTGGGCAACTTTTATAAGAAAAAGAATGAGCCAAAGCAGCCATCCTTTCTCACTCAATGTGATCTTCAATGCGTCCTCTGTTTCTAATTCATTCTATGAGTCCATTTTTATGAAACCAAAGTTTAAAAAAATGTGGAGAGACACCAGCAGTGTGCTGCTAAGTATAGAAACAGCTTTAGAGAAATGTAGGTAAAAATCTGTTTTTTTCCCTAATAATCAACTAAATTAATTTAAGTTTCCTCAGCTTCTCTGAGTTTACTTTCTGCAGGGGGGACTATAATCAATTTTGAGATTTTGTTTCCTAGTTTTAATTAAATCACATTATGAACAAAATGCATGTCCTTGCTTAACATACAGAATCTAAATAAATGGCTGTTGGTTTTGTGTCTGCCTAATATTGAAATGAATGTCATATACACACCATATTATCTGTTCCATATTACTTCATATACTAACACCTTCAGCTTTCTGGGAGAATGTTTAGTAGGTAATTTCCACTGTTTTGTTTCCAACAAAGTTTAAGATAACTTGATAAATTATTTTTATCAATTTTATGATATATTTATGCTGGGGCCACACTCGGTGATGCTCGGGTTTACTCCTTGCTTGATACTAAGTTCATGCCTGTCAGTGCTAGGGAAACCACATGAGATGAGGGGATGGAATTCGTATTGGACACATGAGGGCAAATAAATGCCTCACTGCTTTATGTATCTTTCTGGCCTCATACAACTTGAAAGTTCCGTTAGTGATTAATATTAGTTGACATGTTATAGGTTTTGTTCTTTTTAAAGGAAGATGTTTATCAATTCTCTCCATCAAATAGTCGTGTGTGTTTTGTTTTGTTGGTTTCAAATGAAGCAATAGGTAATAGGTGATACTCCTTTAATCTCTCAAGGGTTCCTCTGGAATATATCCTAGAATACCTGGGAAATCCACTGAAATATCCTTTGGTTATTTCCTGCGTTACAAAATACCTGGTGAAGGAACAATTTCCTGTTGCTCTAGGTTCAGAGATACTACCTTCTCATGAAAACAATACTTCTTTGTAAGTTACTACTTTAAAAGTTATTGTGTTAAGTGTGTCATTTTTTCTAATAATTCCTTCTTTTCTAGCTCAATTCTCAATTTTTTCTCTGAGACACAAGCTAGAATGTGAACAAGCATGCAAGCATGTGCTGGGAGCCACATACCATGATCTTTTCCAATAGTAAGCTCTGCCTGTGGGGTCTTAACTGAATGTGACAAATTCTTAGGAAGCTAGGGTCAGGGATCGAGTGAACTGGTGGTATAATCAGAGACTCGTGAACCCTACATTTCTTTTTTTTTTAACATGTTATTATACCACCGTGAGATATACAATTATAACATGACACGCTTGGGGGTTCGGCACACAGTGTTCCAGCACCCCACCCTCCACCAGTGCTATCAACCACCACCCAGTCCCCACCCCCCCCCCCCCCCGACCCTGCCTAAAGGCAGGTTCTTTATCTCCCTCTCTCCCTCCTCTCTCCTCCCCTCCTCCCTCCCACACGCCGGGGACACTACATACACTTAGAAGCCTAATGATTTGTCTCGGTTTAATGCTCAGTTCATGTTGGTACAGACCTTGACATTTATTCACACATGTTCCCTCTCTATCTACCAACCCCGACTCCCACACGCTTGTGGTAATTTCCACTTTTGGTAAGATCACCTGGTATATTTATGTCATGCAAATAAATGCAGTCATTCTATGTCTCTCTCTCCCTTCTGACTAATTTCACTCAACAGATTCTTTCCATGTCCATCCATTTATAGGCAAATTTCATAACTTCATTTTTCCTGACAGCGATAGTATTCCATTGTGTAGATGTACCAAAGTTTCTTTATCCAGTCACCCCGGCATACTGGTTGTTTCCAGGTTGAACCCTACATTTCTACAAGTGGGTTTTCTATAATCTGCTATATGCTTTTTCAGACACGCTTTCTACATTTTTCATTGAAAATTATGTTAAAATTATATGAACTATTACTTTTAGTCTCTTGAAGAAAGTCCATAGCACAACCGTTGCCTTCCCAACATCCCAGCTCCTAAGCAGATAATAGGTGTGACTGCTTCTGAGCTGCTTCTGTTCCAGACAAGTCATAAATCATTAACTACTGTCCTATTCAGTGGGGGTTAACTGGGAAGAGTGATCTTGAATTTCTGACTTTATTACTTGTTAGATCTTAGAACTTAAGTGAGTTGCCATAAAATGGGGCAAATAGCTAGTCCTGTGACTTCCTTTAGAAGAAATAAATATATTGCATATAAAAGGAATACAACAATAATATAAACTACAAAGGAATAGGCAATCAAGGTAACCTCATCTTAACAATATGTTTCTTTTTGTTCCTACTACAAGTCTCCAAGATCTTCCTCATTCCTACACCAACTATTATGAGTCACATCCTGGGTCAGACATCTAGGGGCCATGCTAAGCCTTGCCACTACTTGGTGACTTTATTCCATTGCCTTGCCCTTAAAAGGGCATTACCACATCATATGAGGTGCTGGGAAAAGTGACATGAGCCACTCTTGTTTGGTGTTTCAGAAAATTGCCAGGAAGTATGCAGAAATGACAATGTCCAGATAAAAGTTTAAAAACAGTTGCCTGCCTAGTGCTGCTAGCCACTGCTGAGCCTCTCTTTTCTTTCTGCTATAGTCACCTCACCAGTTCTTTCCTTGGTGCCCTTTTCGAGTTGGACTTGGGTTTGGGTTTAATAGGTGATTCTCCCATGAGGTAGAGTTCTCGCTTGTCTTTGGATCCTGGGAGCATCGGACAGACTTCTCAACTTTTCTTCTTCCTGATTTTCCTCCAATATCAGACTCCTATCAGGTCACTAAACAGAGTGAAAGGTGAGGAAGTGATACAACATTAAAAAATTCACAAAGTGCAGTGAACTAAATGAGTATCTCTGTTAAGTGAGCAAACTTAAAATGAGACTTCCTTGAACCGGTATAGAATTTAACCAAGCTATAAAATTCATTAACAGTGAGCACATTCATTCGTGAATAATTAAATCAGCTTTCCAAACTCTAAAAAGGAATCCATAACAGAATAGCTTACTAGCAAACTACTACCAACGTAGTTTGTTGGTATTTCCTCACAAAACACTGTTGTATAGAACCACTGAATATGGGAGAAGGGGACTCAGCTCTCAGTACTGGCAATCTTTCCCTTTCTTTGAAACTTCCTTACAGACTGAATAAGCCTTCCATGGAGCTTATGAAAATTGTACAATAGGAAAAAAGGCACAACATCTCCTATTTTTGCTTGTTTTTGACATTCACTAAATGTTAATGAGCATACCTTATGTAATTTTCATAGTCATCCTGGTGGGAGCAGAAATTTCTAGCCCATTTTAATGGATTTGACCACGTGACAGAAATCTCAAGGTGATCTGGAAAAGGGACTTGATCGGGGATTGTCTGATTCTGGCGCCTGTGTGGTCTGGCTTATACCCTCTGAAGCAGTGACATGGACATTGGCAATACCTAGAGTGATGGGTGTGGGCCAAATTTGAAAAACAAATCCCTCCTGCAGGCGTTTGCCTAAGATCACAGACTTAATGCCCCAACATGCTGCTGGTATTCCTGGCAAAATTTTGGTTCTCATCTCAATAAACAAAGCAATGTGTGTAGCCCTCAGCACTACACAAGTCTGAACACAGCCTCACCAGCCTGCAGCCCACCCAGTGGATGACCAAGGCAGCAGAGAGGCTGTCTTGTCTGATAGCAGCTACCTCATGCATGCATTTTCTTGAGAGGAACAAGGAAATCCATTTAAAGAAATGGAAAGGCAGTTATGGTTAACAGATTTTTTGGAGATGATAGTACAGGGTCTTTGCCTTCCTTAAAACAAAAGAGCAGGAATCCCTTAGAATCTTTATGGGTCAGACAGAACCGTTTGGAGTAAGGAATACTTCGACAATATTTGAAGCCAAATTAACAATCATTATCAGTTGAATTGTAATCATGATTCATGTGGTATACTCGCCCTTGTCCAATACACTGCTTAATCAAATTAAACGAAACTCATTCTAACTGATTTACTCTTAGGATGGAGTTTTGGACAGAGAGACAGATACAAAGGGAAAACAATGTGGAAAGATGCTGGATAATATACTCATTACCAATGACTGTCAATAGCAAAAAAAAGTAGGGGCTTTAAGCAATGGGGTTTCCCTCCATAATTTTTAGAGTTAAAAAGTCTTACACCAATAGGGCTTCAGATTGATTGTTCCTGAGGCCTTTCTCCTGGACTTGTAGATTGTTGTCTTTATCCTGTGAGCTCAACAGGTCCCAATGTGTGTATATTAATATCTATATCTCCTCTGTCTGTCTTCTTAGGACTCACGTATGTGGCCTTAATGATCCCTTGAAGACCCTGTCTCCAAATATAGTCCCCTTCTGAAATTCTGAGAACGCAAAAAAGTAAATCTGAGGGGATAGAATTAAGTCCCCCAAATAATTATATACAACCTAACAGAGAGAGGCCTATGTTTAAAACTCCATGACTACCAACAAAAACAATCAGTCCTGCTGACACTTCAATTGTGATCTGACATTTAGAGAAGTGAGAAAATGAATTTTTTTTGTTGTTTAAGCCATGAGAATTATAGTACTTGACTACCGCAGCCGCAGAAAACAAACCTAGAAGTGACAAGGCAAGTTTTCAGTTATCTGCTCAAAAAATGCAAAGATTAAGCTATAAGAAAATTAAGTTACCTATTATTTTGGGGGCTTTTTCCTTCCAAGCAATGCTTAGTGACAACTTGTGGGAATTTCTTGGTCAAATGGATTAAAGGATGGAAGTGATGTGCTCAGGCTGTGTGGTGCTAGGGGTCAGTAGGGTCACCTCAGAGATGTGCTGAGGCTTTCAGGGTTGTACCTGCAATGCTTTGTGAACCCATGTAACACCAGGGACAGAAATGGAGCTGGATACATGCAAGAAATGTATTCTAGCCCCTGTACAATCTCTCTAGCCCAATGTCACCTATCTTTGCACTCAATTTTCTGTCAATAAAGAGTTGTTACTCTCTCATATCATCTAGCTCTAGTTCTACTCAGGCCATTATATTGTGTTTGGGGTTTTTATAAATAACTCAATGCAACAAATAGTAAGTTATGTAATTTTAGTGTGATAAGTAGTTCCAACACAATGAGATTCTAAATTTGTGAATCTACCCAAAAAGCATTATTAGGAATTCTTCAAAATTGAGCTTCTTTCTCAGTGGAAACAGTCTCTTCTTCTCCAATGGACATTTCTCACCCTATTGATTGAAGCAGATATATTAGCACCTCATTGATAATTCAAAATAATGTCTGAATACCTTAGCAGGTATAATGGATTTATCTGTGTTCTGCAAAGTCCTATATTGAGGACCTAACGCCCAGAGGTAGATGATGTGGCCTGAGATGGGGGTGGTGTTACCAAAAATAAATAAACAAATTTATGTGGACTTGTGAAGGCCCTCATCCATGATGTTAGTATTCTAAGGTAAAGGGAAGACCTGAAGTTAGATAATTAGGGAGGTCTGGGAAAACACAGGCAGAAGACAGTGTCAACTAGTAAAGGGATGGCTAGGATCCTTTACTCATGATCCCAGGGAGGAGTCAGCTCTTCTCATACCTAAATGTTTGGATTCTTGACTACAAAGCTCTGACACAGGAGCTTTCTTGATGCTTAAGTCCCTTTGGCTTTAATAACACTTAACGTGACTAGAGCAGGTGGTGTCCTAGATCTTGTTCCAATCTGTCTCTACCTGCCCTCATTCAGTCTCTTGTTCCTCTGCTTCCCAAACACCTGGCTGGCATCCTCAACAGTGTCATCTTTTTTCCAAAAAGCCAGGCACGCCTAGCTTAGTTCTGGCCCTGGAGCAGGCTTTTAATAAACACATTTGGGGTAGTTTCTACTTGTAAAAAGCCAAAGATTATAGCAGGGAATCTTCAAAAAAACTCATGCATGGTGTGTAGGCCCCTGCCTGTTATTTGTCATGTCACTGTGTTTGCTCCAGAGGATATACAATAAGGTCTTTCAGCATCCTAAAATCAGTATCCATAAAGAGTTCTTGAAAAAGTGGTTAACCTGATATTTGCTATTTGATTTTGTTTTTATTGTCATTCTGATCACTGATAATATAGGAAACATTTGTCAAAGGTGATAATAAAGGCTCTGTTTCCTTCCAGCATTATGATGCTGTGGGGTAAATGCTCTTTCTGATATGTGGAAGCCTTGCTGCAGGAGATAGGGCTGGGAATAGAAACTTGTCATAACATACAATTTCTTGTCCTGCTCGCCCATGTGTGCATGAAGTGGTGTCAAAGGGGAGACATACTAGGGTGAGTTCACACATCCCTCAGGACAGTACAGTGTCTAGAGTGATTTTCCCCCCATAATTATGACTGGTAAAACTTAGCTCATTTAAGCCTTTTACATTTAGAATGGTGCAATTATTTTTTCTTTTTTTTCTTTTATTTTTTAATATGTATATTTTTAGAGAGTAAGGAAAAGAAGATTTTAATGTGTGCATCTTTTTTTTAAAACTATTTTATTATACCACTGTGAGATACACAGTTTCCAAAGATGTTCATAAGATGTTCATATTTAGGTTTCAGTCATACAATGTTCCAGCACCCATCCCTCCACCAGTGCCCATTTCCCACCACCAATGTCCCCGATTCCCTGTCCCTCCCCTACCTTGCCTCTGTGGCAGGTTCTTAAATTCTTTCTCTTCTCTCTCTCTCTTTTTCTTTTTCCTTCCCTTCCACATTGTGGATTACAATAGATACATTAAGAGGTTGTCATGTGTATCTTTTTGCCTGTATTTAATGCTCAGTTCTAGATTGGTATCAGCACTTTCTACAATTATTAGCACACTGTTCCATTCTCTGTCTTACCTAGCCTCAGACTCCCACACGTTTGTGATAATTTCCACCTTTGACAAGACCTCCTGTTCCATGGTTCACCTGACCTTGGAGTTTGGTATCATAATATGTACATATTATATACATATATATATATATATTTATGTCATGCAAATAAATGCAGTCATTCTGTATGTGTCTCTCTCTTTCTGGCTAATTTCACTCAACATGATCCTCTCCATGTCCATCCATTTATAGGCAAATTTCATAACTTTATTTTTTTTCTGACAGCTGCATAGTATTCCATTGTGTAAATGTACCAAAGTTTCTTTATCCAGTAATTGATTCTCGGACACTCTGGTTGTTTCCAGATTCTGGCTATTATGAATAATGCTACTATGAACATAAAACTAGAGATGGTGTTTCTGCTGAGTATTTTTGGCATCCCAGGGTATATTCCCAGGAGTGGTATGGCTGGGTCAAATGGGAGCTCATATTCTAGTCTTTGGAGGAATATCCATATTGTTTTCCAAAAAGACTGCACTAGTCAACATTCCCACCAACAATGGATGAGAGTCCCTTTTACCCCGCATCCCTGCCAGCATTTGTTGTTCTTACTCTTCAGGATATGTGCCAGTCTCTGTGGTGTGAGATGATATCTCATTGTTGTTTTGATTTGCATCTCTCTGATGATTAATGATGCTGAGCATTTTTTCATGTCTTTTGGCCATTCGAACTTCTTCCTTATTGAAGTTTCTGTTCATTTCTTCCCATTTTTTGATGGGGTTGGCTGTTTTCTTCTTGTAAAGTTCTACCAGTGCTTGCTATATCCTAGATACTAACCCCTTATCAGATGGGTATTGGGTGAATATTCTTTCCCATTCTGTGGACTGACTTTGTATCTTGGTCATTGTTTCTTTTGATGTGCAGAAGCTTTTTAGCTTCATGTAGTCCCATATGATATTCTTTTCTTTTACTTGTTTTGTTAGTGGTGTTTCTTCTTTGAAGATGTCCTTAGCTTCAATGTCGTGGAGGGTTTTTCCTATGTTTTCTTCATTGTACTTTATGGATTCAGGTCTGATATTGAGATCTTTAATCCATTTTGATCTTATTTTAGTACATGGTGTTAGACAGAGGTCCAAGTTCATTTTTTTACATGTAGCTGCCCAGTTTTCCCAGCACCACTTGTTGAAGAGGCTTTCCTTGCTCCATTTCATACTTTTTGCTCCTTTACCAAAGATTAATTGTTCATGTATTTGAGGTTGGTTGTCAGGATAATCAACTCTATTCCATAGGTACACAGGTCTGTTTTTATTCCAATACAACTCTGTTTTAATTACCACTGCTTTGTAGTAGAGTTTGAAGTTGGGAAAGGTGATGCCTCCCATCTTATTTTTCCCAAGGATTGCTTTAACTCTCCATGGGGGTTTATTGTTCCATACAAATTTCAGAAGTGTTTGGTCAATTTCTTTGAAGAATGTCATGGGTATCCTTATAGGGATGGCATTGAATCTGTCTAAAGCTCTAAGGAGTATTAACATTTTGACCACGTTGATTCTCCAGATCCATGTGCAGGGAATGGATCCAGGAAATGTTTCCATTTCCTTGTGTCCTTTTTATTTCTTGAAGTAATGTTTTACTGTTCTCTTTGTAGAGGTCTTTTATGTTCGTCAAACTGATTCCAAGGTATTTAATTTTCTGTGACACAATTGTGAATGGGATCATTTTCTTTATGTCTCTTTCCTCTCTTTTGTTATTTGTGTATAGGAAAGCCACCAACTTTTGGGTATTGATTTTGTACCCTGCAACTCTACTCTTTATGTTCCTGGAGCAAGCAGATGCCTTGGGCTCTACTAGCATGAGACAGGACATATGGAGACGTTACTGGGGCCCGCTCAAGCAAATCGATGATGAACGGGAAGACAGTGATACAGTGATACTCTACTCTAAGTGTCTATTGTTTCTAGTTTTTGGTAGAGAGTTTAGGGGTCTCTAGGTATATTATCATATGATCTGCAAATAGTGATAACGTGAATTCTTCCTTGCCTATATGGATGCCCTTTATGTCCTTTTCTTCTTAAACCACCATGAGATATACAAGTACAAAGACGTTCATAAGATGTTAATATTCGGTTTTTGGTCATACAGTGTTGCAGCACCCTCCACCAGTGCCCATTTCCCACCACCAATGTCCCCAATTCCCTCCCCCTCCACTAGCCTGCCATATGGCATGTTTATTATCTCTTTCTCTTTCACTCTCTCTCTCTTCCTTCCCTTACACATTGTGGATTACAATACATACATTTAGAGGTTACTATGTGTATCTTTTTGCCTCTATTTAATGCTCAGTTCTAGTTTGGTATTAGCACTTTCGACAATTAGCATACAGTTCCATTCTCTGTCTTACCTAACCTCTGACTCCCAAATGTTTATGATAACTTCGATCTTTTACAAGACCTCCTGATCCATGTTTCTCCTGACCTTGGATATTGATATCATTATATATATATATATATATATATATATATATAATGCAAATAAGTGCTGTCATTTTATATCTGTCTTTTTCCTTCTGGCTAATTTCACACAACATGATCCTCTCCATGTCCATCTATTTATAGGCAAATTTCATAACTTCATTTTTCCTAACAGCTGCATAGTATTCCATTGTGTAGATATGCCAAAGTTTCTTTATCCAGTCATCAGTTCTGGGCACACTGGCTGTTTCCAGATTCCGGCTATTGTGAATAGTGCTGCTAAGAAAATGAAAGTGCAATTGGTGTTTCTGCTGTGTGTTTTGACTTCCCAGGGAATAGTCCCAGTAGTGGTATGGCTGGGTCAAATGGGAGCTCAATTTCTGGTCTTTGGAGGAATATCCATATTGTTTTCCCAAAAGGGCTGCACCAGTTAATATTCCCACTAACAATGTATGAGAATTCCCTTTCCCCCACATCCACACCATCACTTGTTGTTCTTGCTCTTTTGAATATGTGCAGACTCTGTGTTATGAGATGATATCTTATTGTTGTTGTTTTGATTTGCATCTCTCTGATGATTAATGATGATGAGCACTTTTTCATATGTCTTTTGCCATTTGAATTTCTTCCTTGTCAAAATTTCTGTTCATTTCTTCTCGCCATTTTTTGATGGGGTTGGCTTTTTTCTTCTTGTAAAGTTCTACCAGTGCATGATATATCCTGGATATTAACCCCTTATTAGATGGGTATTGGGTGAATATTCTTTCCCATTCTGTGGACTGTCTTTGTGTTTTGGTCACTGTTTCTTTTGAATTGAGGAAGCTTTTTAGTTTCATATAGTCCCATATGTTTATCTTTTCTTCTAGTTTCTTTGTTAAAGGTGTTTTACCTTTGAAGATGCCTTTGGCTTCAATGTCGTGGAGGGTTTTTCCTACATATTCTTCAAGGTACTTCATGGATTCAGGTTTGATATTGTGATCTTTAATCCATTCTGATCTGATTTTTGAGCATGGTGTTAAGCAGAGGTCTGAATTCATTTTTTAAATGTCGCTGCCCAGTTTTCCCGGTACCACTGTTGAAGAGGCTTTCCCTTGCTCCATTTGGGCTCTTTGCACCTTTATCAAAAATTAAATGATTGGGGCCGGAGCGATAGCCCAGAGGGTGGGGCGTTTGCCTTGCATGCGGCAGGCCTGTGCTGGCCTAGGTTCGATCCCCCGTTATCCCATATGGTCCCCCGAGCACTGCCAGGAGTGATTCCTGAGTGCAGAGCCAGGAGTAACCCCTGAGCATCGCCGGGTGTGACCCAAAAAAAGCAAAAAAAAAAAAAAATTAAATGATCATGTCTTTGAGGATGGGTGTCAGGGTACTCAGTTCTATTCCATTGGTCCACAGGTCTGTTTTAATTTAAATACCACCCAGTTTTACTGCTTTGTAGTACAGTTTGAAGTTGGGAAAAGGTGATGCCTCCCATCTTCTTTTTCCCTAAGGATTGCTTTAGTTATCCATGGGGGTTTATTGTTCCATACAAATTTCAGGAGTGTTTGGTCAATTTCTTTGAAGAATTTCACGTGTATCCTTACAGGGGTTGCATTGAATCTGTAAGAGCTCTAGGGAGTATTACCATTTTGGCAATGTTGATTCCTCCCCATCCATGAGCAGAGAATGTGTTTCCATTTCCTTATGTCCTCTTTTATTTCTTGTAGCAGTCTTGTAGTTTTCTTTGTGCAGGTTCTTTACACACTTGGTTAAACTGATTCCTAGGTATTTTATTTTCTGTGGCACAATTGTGATTGGAATCTTTTTCTTAATATCCCTTTCTTCTCTTTTGTTATTTGTATACAGGAAAGCCAAAGTGGTGCAATTTTTTGATGGGCTTCTTTATCCCAATAAAGTGTTCTGAGACTAAACATTTGTCTACGTTTTTTTTCTTCTTCAGGATATCTTAGAGAAACGCTGTACCTACTGTTAAGTATAACTCTCACTGGGAGTGGGATGTTCCAAAAAAAATTCATGGAACTACTTAACCTTCCAGGTGTCATCTGTATTCAGCAGTCACAGTAGTATCAGACCCTGGAGAGATTGCATGTGGGAGTGAAGTGGAGACTCCAGGATATTCTTAACCCAGATGCTAATAAAGGTAGGGAAAAGGCATTGCTCCATGTCTCTCAACTACCAGCCTGAACTCTGTTGTCTCAGGTGCTATCTCTGTCTAGATAAGGGCTCTGCGGGTTGACCACACAGCTTTCTTTTCTTGACTAAAAGTGGAAGAGGATGGTGTACCTGATGGTATTTCAGGGTGTTATATCCAGAACCTTCTGGGAATGAAAGATGCCCAAGAGAAGGTTTTCCAGGAGCATTGTAAAGGCCCTGAAATTTCTTCTCAGCCCACCTGGCATATCGAGGCACTTTTTAGTTTAGAGATGCTCTGTAAACTCCCAATAGGATGAAAGTAAACTGCTAGGGCAAGTTTGGTTACCTTGAATACACACTGGCAGGAGAGAACAGTCATAGACCACTTGTAAACACTCAGGAGAGTCCAGAATAAGTTAAGAACTGAGCTGGGAGTGGACCAGCTGTTGTCATGCTAGAAAGGAAGGTTCATGATGTTTATGGGTTGCAGCCACCCTGTTATGCATGGAGACTGAAGCAGATTCATTGTTTTCAACATTTTCAAACTTAAAAAACTCTGTGAGCCAGCCAGTTCTCATTCTGAAAATACAGAGATGGAGTCTCTTCAGGCAAACTGTCTGCCTGTTTCAGGGCTTTCCAAGCAATTTCTGTATTACCTGCTCAGGTGGCACACAGGCACATGGCACTTTATCAAATTTTCTATAAATTGGTTTCATTGGTCTGGAGTTGTCTTGAGAAGCCACAAATATGAAATTAAAGACTCTGTGCAATTAATTATGAACCTGTACACACAGAGCTATATGCTCTGTGCACTCATATTTTTTATATATATATATATATAACTGCATATTAAAATACCTACAAAGTGAGCATGCAATTATTAGAAATTAAAATAATCTTGTAACAATTTCATAGTCAGGCATATGCTCAGGAAAATGAAAGCATATATCTACATAGAAATTTATATATAAATGTCCAGCGCACCATTCAAAACAGCCCCGAATGGAAATAGCTCATATGTCCATCAATGACTGATGAATAAATAAAAATGTAGCATCTCTATAAAAGGAAAGCTATTAAGTTATGAGAAAAAATGAATCTCTGACCCATGTTGTAAGTTTGGTGGACCTCAAAGCATTATGCTAGCAAATGAGGCCAGATACAATAGGTCACATAGAGTGTGATTCCTTTTCTATGAAATATTCAGAATAGGCAAACCCAGAGAGACAGAAAAGGTTACATAAGTGCCAGTAATGGGACACAAGAGATGACTGCCTGATGGGTAAAGGTGTTCTTAGGGAATGGTGAAAGGGTTTTGAAACCTGAAGTTTGTGGGTGTGTGATATTGGTATCAAATGCCACTGACTTATTAACTTTAATAGGTAACTATGTCATAGATGACTTACAGTTAAATTAAAGAAGATATAATTTGTGAGTCACCCAAAACTTTCATGTGTATTCACAGAGACTAAACATATACTTAGGAAATAGAGGCAAGGAGATGGCTAAGGGGGCTGAGCAAGTGCTTGGCATGTAGGAGTTCGGAGTCAATGACACGCAGAGCAGGATGCTCAGATGGATAGAGTGACATCCCGCAGCCAGTCAGGGAGAGCCCTTTGAGTACCACTTGATGAAGACATAAAAAGGAGGAAAGAAAGAAGGAAGAAAGGAAGGAAAGAAGGAAGGAAGGAAGGAAGGAAGGAAAGAAGGAAGGAAGGAAGGGATGGAGAGAGGAAGGGAGAGAGGGAGGAGGAGAGGAAGAAAAAAAAGGAATGAAGGAAGGAGAGGAGATGGACTAAGGGATGGAGGGAGGAGGAAGGAAATAAAGAAGAAAAAAAGGAAAGCAGGAAGAGAGGGAGGAAGGAGGAAAAGGAGGGAGGTGGAAAGAAGGGAAGAGAGGAGAGGAAAAGAAAGGAAGGAAGAAGGAAGGAGGGAGGAAGGAAAGGAGTGAGATAGTGCGAGGGAGAAAGGAAGAAAAGGAAGCAATTAGAATGAAAAGAAAAAAGGAAGGAAAGCAGGGGCAGAAAGAAAGAAGGGAGGTAGGAAAGAATAAAGAAGGAAGGGAGGGACATCCTTTGGGTCATTTTTTTTTCTCAGAACAACCAAGATTCCAACTTTTTTATTTTCAGCCCTTTCCTTCCTTTTTTAAAAGTATTTTATTATACCACAGTGAGATATACAAATAAAAAATATATACAATTAAAAAGTTCATGTTTGAGTTTTGGTCATACAGTGTTCCAGCACCCGTCCCTCCACCAGTGCCATCTCCCACCACCAACATCCCCGGTTCCCTCCCCCCCCTTCCCCAGCCCACCTCCATGGCAGGTTCTTTATTTCTTTCCCGTTCTCTCTCTTTCTCTTTTCCTTCCCTTCCAGACTATGGATTACAGAACATACATTAAAAAGGTTGTCATGTGTATCCTTTTGCCTCTATTTAATGCTCAGTTCTAGGTTGACAGCCCTTTCCTTTCTGATCAGCTCCAAACTGTCTGGGAGATTAGGGAAGTCTGAAGCTTGGGTTTTGTTCTGGTTATTTGTTTGTTTGTTTGGAGGTCATAGTCAGCAGTACTCAAGGCTTATTCCTGCATCCATAGCTCAGGAATCACTCTTGGAGAAGCTTGGAGAACCATTATGAGGTGCCTGGGATCAAACCAAACATCAGTCTTGTACAAGGCACACCAGACCAACACCACTTTGGTGCTAGGACGCAAAGATTAGTGCTACTTGGAACCTAAGACACTTCAAACCAAAAGTGCCACCCTAGTGATGATATGGGGCCTCTGAGGAGACGTGTGACTTCAGGTATAGAAAGTGAGTCAGCTGCATGCAGGACATGTACCCTAACCCTTCTACCATCTACCTCGCCTCCTATGATAATATTTTAAGCAGAAACAAAAGACCATGCATGCTTAAATTCTGCAGAATAACAGAATGAGTTCTGTTATTCTGCAGAATAACATCCTTGCTCTGAAAAGTCTAGTTGTAAAGCAGCACTGTGAAAAACTGGCCTCAACTCGGACTCTCCTAAGAAGACCCAGAGTTGAGTTGAGAGCCACCAAGGAATCAGGTTGCCCTGAGCTCAATTCCAATTCTCCCAAGAGAGGGGATGCAGAGCTGGGCCCAGCCTCTGTTTCCACATTTGCCAGTTGGGAAAGAGTGTCTACAAGTAGGGACTCACACAATCCCTGCCAGCCACATTCAAGATGGAGTAAAGGCAGTTATGCGCAGCACTGTGGACAGAACGTGAGATGATTTCTTGGTGTGATGTATGAGATGCACCACCAAGCAGTATCAACCAACCACACAGCTTGTTGGGGAAATGGGGTGATGGACCCAGGTCTCAAAAACTTCATCAAATACATGTCAGTAAAAAAAGAAATATAAGTAATGGAAATGATAACACAATGTGACATATAAATGGGTGAGAAATTAAATACTGAAGAAACCCTGATGATTGTACCTTGCAAGTAGTGGCAGGAAAAGAAGAGTGGAATTTCATGAAAGTAGTAACATGACTTGTGGTTGGGGTACTGAGGCCCGCCACTTACACATGCACACACACACACACAATCTGGAGGTGTTCTGTACAAGTGTTGTGTGTTGCTACCTGGCTCTGTGTACCTCAGTGCAGATTGCTCTATCATCCAACAACAGGAAGCTCGCCTTATGCTCTAAGCATCCCTTTGATGGGTCAACTCTGCCCAGACAATATGAATGTCATATAAATGATCTTGGTGCCAGAACTGGTTGTATGCATTGGCTCTATGGTTCCCAGCAAGTCAATATAGCTGCTAGATTCCAAGTTTCCGCTTCTCCTTCCCCCAATATGATCTTCTTAGTCAGGCTGTGCTTTCAGCTCTGTGTGTCTAGTGGGGTGTGTTCCCCACTATACCATTCCCATTCTTCAGTCCCAATATTTCTGAGGCAGTAAGAGCAGGACAGAGCCACACCCTCTGGGGACAGAGCCGCTGTGCCTGACTCGCTCAGACACAAAGGATGGTAATAACTGTGAGACCCAATATCTGCAGTTTGGAGTTCACTCAATCCATCTGACCCCATGCTGCCCTGAGAACTGGTCTGCTTGGGAGATGAACAAGCTGGTGGGAGAACATGACTCAGAGAGGAAAGTAAGGGAAGAGGGTCTTTGAGGTAATTAGTTGCACTGGGGCAAAAGAGAAGACTCAGAGAGATGGCAATGCCATTGGTTTAGTTAGTGGCAGAAAACTCAAGCCCCTGCATGTCCCACTTATGTCGTTCTTTGCCCATGACAAAACCAGCCCAAGCTCCAATGTCCTTCCACAATAAAGTGAATATTCTGCCCAAGGCTAAACCTCAAAACCATCCTCTTATATAAGACAATTGTCCTTACAGAAAGAATCTTGCCCAAGGACACTGAGGAGGGTCTGAAGAGCTGGTTCTGCTCTTCTCATTAGAGCAGGCCAGGGATGCAGAGAGGAGGCCTGCCCTGCAAGCCATGGGAGAATAAACATGTAACCAAGCACCACCAAGCACTGCCCACTCCTGGCAAAGGGCACTGGCTGCATCAGTATTGAACATCATTCTGCTCTTTCCCTAATAGAAGCATAAATATGGTCCTTCTCTGCAATAAGCAATTTTCTTGGCTCTGCTGACACAATAGGAAATTTTCTCAGTGAGAAAATTAAATATTGGTGTCACTAGACTATTAGAATAACAAATGGCGCAGTGCCCGACCTCCTCCTGCTGCTGCTATCGCTCATCCCCAGCTGGCACCAAGCCCTGCACAGGAACGAGGCATTCCAGCAGGGTAGGTCAAGGTGTTGGAACTGTCTGGAAGGCAGCTTCCTAAAGTCATTCATTTGTTCACAGATTGGACATGCTTTATTTGGGTGAAGACCTGAGGAGTTGCCCAAAGCTCACAATCCAGATTCTTAAGCTGTGGTCTGGACTGTGTCTCTGGGTAGCTGTGAACATGGACAGGTTATTTAATCTCTCTGAGTTCCAGCATCCTCTGCACCTGTTTCTTCTTCTATAAAACAGAGCTCATCATCATCATTATAATCACCTCATGAAAATACCTCTTTCACTAGGTTCTGAGAATTTATCATCTTTTTTAACCTGTAGTGCAGTGTGCAGAGAACAGATGGATACCCAGGCTGGAGTGTATTTTCCATCCCGGGTGGCCTAGACCTGGGCCCGTCAGTGAAGAGGGTACAGAATGAGTGACGGATAGTCCTGCCTTCAAAAGTTTCATGGCTCTCATGGTCTGACAGGCACAGGAAGCCACATTTTTTTTTGCTTTTTTGGGTCACACCAGCAATGCTCAGGGGTTCCTCCTGACTCTGTACTCAGGAATTACTCCTGGCGGTGCTTGGGGGACTCTCAGACATGGGGCAGAGCTGCTACTTGCTCTCTCTGTGGCCAGCCACTCACGAGGCACCCAGGAGGGATGGCGGGTACTAGCCCTGGCATGCCACCCCAGCAGGGCCTCAAAACAAGCCAGACTCCCCCACTCCATGAGGGCTGCCATCTTCCACATCAGACTTCCCTCTCCTCAGAACTCCACCCAGTAGCAGAGGAGCTTATCACAGCCCAGATCATCGACACCCACCCTGCAGCAGTTTTTTTTTTTCACTCCGGCCCAGGTATGCTGATCCAGAGACTTACAGACATGGGGCAGAGCTGCTATTTGCTCTCTCTGTGCCAAGCTGCTCACAAGGCGCCCAGGAGAGATGGCGGGTTCTAGCCCTGGCCTGCCACCCCAGCAGGGCCTCACAACAAGCCAGACAACCCCCCACCCCGCCACTCCATGAAGGGCCACCATCTTCCACATTGGACTTCCCTCTCGTCAGAATTCCACCCAGACGCAGACAAGTCTATCACAGCCCGAATCATCAACACCCACCCTGCAGCAGTTTTTTCTTTTTTTTCAATCCAGCCCAGGTACAACTCTCAGACATGAGACTCTCAGACATGGGGCAGAGCTGCTACTTGCTCTCCCTGTGCCCATCTGCTCATGAGGCGCCCGGGAGGCATGGTGGGTTCTAGCCCAGGCCTGCCACCCCAGCAGAGCCTCACAACAAGCCAGACGACCCCCCTCCTCCATAGGGCCCCACATTTTCCATATCCGGACTTCCCTCTCATCACAACTCCACCCAGCAGACCAGACTATCACAGCCCGGATCATCGACAAGCACCCTGCAGCAGTTTTTTTTTTTCAATCCGCCCAGGTATGCTAAACCAGAGACTCTCAGACATGGTGCAGAGCTGCTACTTGCTCTCCCTGTGCCCAGATGCTCATGAGGCACCCGAGAGGCATGGTGGGTTCTAGCCTTGGCCTGCCACCCCAGCAGAGCCTCACAACAAGCCAGACGACCCCCCCTCCTCCATGGGACACGCCATTTTCCACATCCGACTTCCCTCTCATCAACTCCACCCAGCAGACCAGACTATCATAGCCGGCTCGCACGGGCTGTTAGCGGTCAGGCGGTTTATCAATAAATGCTTTATTTAGAGGTGACTACAACAGCATGCCACCTGCACGGAAAGCCTGGCAAGCTGCTCGTAGTATTTGTTATGCCAAATACCTGTAACTTACATTAGGTCATTCCCATGACCTAATATAATGGTTTGAGGCTCTTTATGTTCATGGAGCAAGCGGATGCCTTAGGGTTCTACTAGCTTGAGACAGAACATATGGGGATATTACTGGTGCCCATTCTAGCAAATAGATGATTAACGGGAAGATAGTGATAGCGATAGTGGCGCTTGGGGGACCAGATGGGATGCCGGGGATCGAACCCGGTCTGGCATGGGCCTGCTGCGTGCAAGGCAAATGCCCTTCCCGCTGAGGAAGCCACATGTTTAGCTCAAACACTTCCCCATTTTGAAGAGCCCTTTTGGACATATAAATATTTTGCAACCACTACAATAAAGCATTCTAATACTGGAAGAGCAAATTGATAGAAGCACTGTCACAAATGAATAAAATTGTGTGATGCAACAGGATTAGATTGTCCAAGCATCTTAATTGTGTCTGAAGACATTAGAAGCTAGATGGAAAAATATGAACTTCAATGGATTCTTAGAAGCCCCCATTTTCCATACCATGGGAGACTGAAAAGGAAGCCAGCAAATAAATTCTGTAGAGGCTCCTTCCTGACTTGCTCCTTCTAGAAAAAACTAGGCACATGTTTTGGTGATGAGATCAACCTAGATAGAAAATGGTGTGTCCAAGACCTGAGACAGGATAAATTCATTGTCTCAGTAAAGTACAGATAGGAAAAGCATGAAAGTTAGGACTGGAGGTGAGACTGCTCTCCAATGTACCATGGGAAGTCAGTCTCACAAATGGAAAAGAGATGCAGAAACTAATGCAGCAACCAGTGTTACTTTAGCATTACAATGTTTGTTATACACTATGGCTCAGAAATTGAGGCTATTTGTTTAAAATCACACAAAGAATAAGTGGAGTACCCAAGTCTTGAACTCAGATCTGGGATGTTTTAGTGCCATGTGCTGCCCTGAAACAAGTAACTGTCAATGCCATGTAATTAAAGCATTTGTATGATCCTTTGCGATTTTAATGTCTACATACTAATTTTCCTCAACAGCACAAGAGGCATGTAAAAACCAAAGGTTTCCTCTTGCAAATCAGGACTTATTGATAGGTGCTCAAAAATATCTGTTCATGGGCTGTTACTTAAACTATGACTAAAACTATTGTTCCTCTTTGTAGCCCTAAAGAATTTGAAGGAGAGCTGTCCTCTAAACCAATATAGCAGATATTACTATATCCTACTCTGCCTGATTTCATGTTTTGTCTCAATACTAAAGATCGAGTGGATCAGCACAGGTTCTTGATATTGTCCCTACAATTAGACTCAGCACTGTTTGATCGCCAAGAATAACAGCTCAGGTAGTGGCACCGTCCATCCAATGCATGGATGGACTAGGGATTATCAGGCTGCCCTGACATGTGACCATATGTCACTCCATCTTCTACTTCCATCATGAACCACCTTTTGAGACACTCTCATGAATGGAGTAACTCTGTACATCAACTCCATAAACCTTAACACTAGTGTAACCATGTTGTCTAAACAATATTTCTTTTAATGTAGATACTGTTGCAATTATGTCAAAGATCTCAAGGTGGGAATATTTCTGAATTAGATAGAGATGTCCAGTGCAATCCCATGAACTTTAGTGTAATACACAGTAATGTGCCTAAACATGGACTGTATCCAGGATGCAGAGATAATTTTGTTCTCAAGAAAATACATTCAGAAATTTGGAAGTATGTGTATAGCAAGGAGGCAAACATTTATGGAAATTTGTGCATAAACAAGGAGGCAAATCAACTGGAGTGGCTCTGGGGGGCTAAAGCATAAGACTCAGACACCAAGTATCAAGACAAGCCTTGAAACATGTCGCAGTCCCTGCAGGATCTGGAGAATTTTACTGTAAGTGTGGGAAAACTCATTACACATAGCAAGGCAAGGGAAAGAGTAACAACAGCATATTTAGATTTTAGGGTGTGCCAATGACTGTGTGAGGTGCTTTCCAAGGATTATACATCTTTACAACTATATGGAATGTCGTCAGCAGAATCAAGGTCCATTCTCATGACCCAAGATTTATGAACCTGCTATCTGACTTGGCAAAAGAGAAGGATTAGGTATGTAAGTAAAGATTACAAACCTCTCAGACCTCTGAGTCTACACTGTGGGGGTGGAGGTGGGATGGGTCTTTTTGGACACAGGAGTTCAACCATTTAAAAAAGCATCACCTTATAAATAGATACCAGTGTTTTACTAAATATGGGAAATGGTAATGGCAGATTAAAACTCACCACTGAATATACACAAAGAGACTTAAGTGATAAACTCTATATATCTGCAGGGCTAGCCCCAATGTGTAAAATAAGAGGGAGAGAGATGCAGAGACAGAGAGAGAGATAGAGAGAGAAAGAGAGGAAACTGGGGTACCTGCTATTGAGGCGGCCTGGGGGCCGGGAGGGGTACATTGGTGGTGGAAATGGGGCACTGGTGGAGGGATGGGTGCTGGAATACTGTATTACCAAGAACCAATTATGAACACCTGTGTAATTGTATGTTTCACTGGGGTATAATAAAAAATTAAAAAAAATAAAAAAATAAAAAGCATCACTTGGAGGGGGTAGCATTTCAAACAAAACATTAGTTGTCAATGCAGGATTTTATTTTCTTGGACTCAAACATGTATTTCTCATAGATATATAATAATACCTCAGAAACTTCCCTTTTAGGCATAGGCCATCCTGCCGCCAGCAGAGCCTTCCACTCAGCTCCCTAATTACCGGCATGCTGACTCTCTGGTGCTGGATCTGGTGTTGGGATGATGTATACATAAAACGTGTGATTAACAGTATTGAAAGTTCTGGTACCTTGATAGAAATGCTTTAAAATAAATAAATGAACGAATGAATATTGAAGTAAAAATTATTTTATTTCTCTGCAACTTGCATGTATCTTGGGGGACCCTGTTAAAGTAAATAAGTCAGAGGGTGAAGGACAAATAGAAAATTTCCCCCCAAACTTATGTTTGGGGGCATAGAGACAAAATGAAAACATACAGCATAAAACAATGACAAATCCTAAGTAGAGAATCGCAAAACTGATCACAAATTCACCAGTAAGGGAAGTGGGAGGGAGAAGGATTAGATTAGAAGTCACGTGGCCATCAGGGGTAGAGGCTAATAGGTGCTTTGATGGTGGTGAATGGAGTAACTCTGTACATCAACTCCATAAACCTTAACACTAGTGTAGCCATGTTGTCTAAACAATATTTCTTTTAATGTAGATGCTGTTGCAATTATGTCAAAGATCTCAAGGTGGGAATATTTCTGAATTAGATAGATGTGTCCAGTGCAATCATTAAAACCTTATATGAGAGTGTCCCAAAAGGTGGTTCATGATGGAAGTAGAAGATGGAGTGACATATGGTCACATGTCAGGGCAGCCTGATAATCCCTAGAAGCTGAAAAGCCTAGGACATGGATTCTCCCTTAGAATCTTCTGGAATAAAACAAACTCTGCTGATCCAGTTTCAATGTGTTCCCTCCAGAACTGTCAAAGAGTAAAGATTGTTGTTTCAGGTCATTACGTTTGTGGTAATCTGTTATAGTGCCCATCAGAAGCTAAAACTTGGAGTCAGCTATAAAAAGTGAACTCTCTTTTAGTGATATCAAAACTAAATCTCAGTGAGGAATGAGGTCATTTGTCAAGGTCGTGGTGCTCAGAAACAGTGGAACTTGGGTCATAATTAGGAAACTAGCTCTCCTGTAGTGTTGATGTGGCACTAGCTAACCATTGTCTCAAGTAGACTAAAGTAGGTGCTTGTCTAGTTTTCCCACTCCTGAGTCTTCACAATGTCCTGATTGTTGGGGAACACTAGTTGGGAAACTATTAGTCAGTTGAGACCAGGATTCTGAACTTGGCCTGAGACTATAAATAAGGGCCCCAGGAAAGCATCTGGGGGCTTCCAGAGAGAGAGAGAGCAATGGCCCTTGGTGCCTGGGTCATAAAGCCAGCACCTGGGCATGGCGCACCTGGTGCCTGGGCCAGATAGCCCAGAACTAGGGAGGATAAGCTACTCCTGGTGCTTAGATCCAATGGCCAGACCAGAGCCACAAGGCCTGGTGCTTGAGCCTGAGGCCAAGCACCAAGTCCTCAGGGTTGCAGGGCAACAGGACAACAGGACCAAATGGAGAAATGAAGATATAGATTAGCAACACAGAGTAACAGATAAACAGACCTAACGGGACAAAATGGTGAAACAGGAAAAAAGAGATAGGGACTTAGATAGAGAAACAAAGAGAAAAGAGGCCTTGGAAAGCAAAGCCCTGAACAGAAAGGACCTAAGAAAAGAGGTCATGGAAAGAGAGTCCTGGGAGAGGACGTGAAAGGTGATGCCCCCTGAATTGGGATCTCCAGAAGAGAAAGGTCCTGATAATAGGAACCTGCACAGATGACTGAAAGAGAGCAGCCTGCTGGAGAACCAGCCCGGAGAGAGCCAGAGGTCCCTGGAGAGAGGTTCCTGCAGTGAGCAGGGAGGTAGAGTATAAAGTAGCAGAAGATGGATTAAAAAGTAACCATCAGAAACCTCTGGTCTTGATCTTTCATCTGTCGGTGGGTTAAGGGGAATGGTAGTAGGTCCTCAACACAAGCCAGGGGCCCTAATGGATCGTGAGTAATTTGGGGGACCCAGCTAGGTCCGGGCATCTGCTGCCATGGTTACCCCAAGTATTGTTAGGACCTTGGAATCCACAGGGGTCCTTTGATCCTTGGGATGCCCCTTCAGAGGGAGCCACAATCCCCCTTCTTTTTTATTTATGTCCTAACACTGATGAGTAATAATCTCACCAATAGGTCAGTCTTTGCAAAATAAAACGAGTGGAGAGCTCTTTCATTCTTGTTCCTCTTGACCCCTCCCAAAAATAAATAAGTAAAGGAGAGGGAAGAAAATATGGGTCATTAGCATCTTAACAATATTAGAGAATCTGAGTTTTAAAAATTAGATTGGGTGATAAAAAGCACATTCTTCATAAATATTTAACCTCCATCAGCATCCGGTAATTAGGGAGCTGAGTGAAAGGCTCTGCTGGCAACAGGACGGCCTATGTCTGAAAGGGAAGTTTCTGAAGTATTATTATACATCTATGAGAAACATCTCTTTGGAATCCTAGGAAATGAAATTCTGCATTGACAACCAGCATTTTGTTTGAAATGCTTCTCTCCACCCCCACCCAGTGATGCTTTTGAAATGGTTGATCTAGTAAATCCTCTTTCTATTTTGAGTCTTTAATGGAGCTGAAAGCTATCTTTAGTTATCTCAGACAGGTGTCTTATTTCTTTCTTCTGTCTTCATTTCCTAGGCCTCCTGTGGTGGATTGATTTCAGTAATGCTCTCCTTGTGTTCCTGGACACACACCTTTGTTAATGTGCTTCAGCATTGATGCTGACTCCAGCCTTGTCCATGCGGCTTACTTTGGTTGGAAAGCAGTGGCCAACATGAGATAACACTTGACAAAATCTTACACCATGATAATTGTCCTCTTCCCTCTCTTGGATCCAGACCATGAATCTATTAGACAATGAAAGATGTAACCATGTTGCCTTTTCTCTCCATAGCAGCAAGCATATGCCCCCCCAGAAAATCATTCATGGTCTTCTTACTTCTGGTCTCTGAGTGAGACCAGCTCTCTCTTCTAGTCTAACTGACACTGCTGAGGGGAAGTTGTCAACCTGTAAAATAATATAGATTTTTTTAACTTACTAAGCTTGACCTATTATACAAAAAGCAAAGTTAAACAACTCCTCATGAGCATTCAAGCATGCTCTTGGTTTTTTCCTGTGAAAAAATTCCATAATACAATAATGCAATCAGTAAAAATTAAAGATCTGGAGATGCATCGACCTGATTTACAGCAACAACCATTCCATCCATTCCACATATGGAGTGGAATCTTTCTGGTGTTCTTTTCTGCCTTGATTACCCTCTTACTTTGAAGAGCCTAGTGTGAACTTATACATCATCCTATGTTCTTCTTGCTGCAGACCGCCTAATCTTTTCTCTTTTTTTCTTTTTTCTTTTGCTTTTCTAACAAAATGTGGTCTTCCAATCTAAGTAATTAGGAACTTTGCTCAGTGTTACATGTTTGAAGTTCCCAGAGATGGAATGAGAACCGATCAAATTCTCACCCCACAATGGTAAGGAAACACATAACCAACCATCACAGGTCATCTAGAGGTTTCACACTAGTTCTTTTGGTGAGAGTGTTATCATAGAACCTACCCCACATTTTGGAGAACAGAGAGGGGGATTACTCATTTTTTAAATTTTGTATTTAATTGAAGAACAGTAATTTACAAATTTATTGGCAATTGAGTATTTGACATATTCAACACCAATCTCACCACCAGTTTTAACTTCCAACCACTAATGGTCTCATACTCTGTTCCTCCCATCCCTGCCCCATCCCCTGCCCCATTTTCTGAAATTCACCTTGCTGAGAAGATTCAAGTAAACAATGTAGCATAATTCTCAGCTTTTTCTTACCCACAGAGGGAAGAATCAGGCGTACACATACACCAACCCTCATAAGTTGAGAATTCCTAGAAATGGGCTGGGCAAGGATTGCTGATTACAGACACATATTCCTGTTCCATCACCCTTTGGGGTAAAGATATTCTAATGTACATAGGTGGGAATTGATATGGCAGGGGAAGAAATTATTAAAAACTATAGATATGGGGGAAATGCAGAACTTTGCCTTATTGTCTTTTAAGTGCTCTGTTGTATAGAGCACCATGAGAGCATTGAGAAGAGGCTGAACTGAGGCTAACTTTGAATGGAATCACTATCCTGGCAGCAGTGCCTTGTGGACAGCAACTCGGAAGGTAGAAGAGGAGAAAGAATTCCTCATTCCCTAAAAAATGGCCAAGCCTTGTAGTTGTTTTCCAGCAATAATCACCCTCATATATTGCAGTACACTGTTTCCCAGAGCCTTTGCATCTTGCCTGGAGTTACCTCCTGCAGGTCACTTTGTAGATAAGGAGCAGAAAATAGTTTGGATCTGTGACTCTGTGTGGCAGAGTATCTTAGCGTGTATTCTATGTTAGCTAGTATAAATATTTTCACTCATGTTACCACAATCATTGTGGGACTAGATAAATCTTACCAGTATATTTACTTGGCCACATTGGATTTCTAAGAAATTAGACCAGAGAGAAATGCTTTTTGCCTCCAAGCAAGCAAGTGTGGCTCTATAATAAGTCTAAAGGCTAATATACAAAACAACTATGCAGTAAAGACGAGAATCTTGTGAAGGCTTGGAGAAATAAACACCTGGCTATAGAATATCCAATGGTACATATACACATCCTTCCCCACTCTACATAGGGCTTGCAGGGACACTTCCAAGGCAGATCTTGGCTGGGACAATATTAACATTTCAAAGGGTCTAGGTGAGGTCCTGAGAGAAGTTACCTGAGGGGATGGACCCTAACTGTTTTCCATTGATGTGGGCAGTCTGGGCTGAAAAGTTATAAAAGCTATCGCCTGCTTTCTTCCGTGACTTCTGCCTTTTTGTCTTTTCTCCTTTTCCTCCTTGCTCTCTGCCACCTCTTTCCTCTCCATTTCTTCCCTGTTGGGTGGGCCTTAGCACATGGTAGCAACCATCTCGGCCTAGAATTCTAAACCCACACATGGCCGAGGCCCAGGTCGGAACCTAAAGTCTGGGGTTTTCCTATTTTTGGATTGTATATCAGAACAAGTGTGAGTAAAGCTTTTTGAAATTTTGTTGGATTCTCTTGTCTTTTTCTGTCTGCCAGCCGCCAATCCCCTGGGGCAGAAGGGGATCCCAGTACCTGCTCCTGAATTTTGTCAGGGCACCCAGCACTCTCTGATGCTCATATTCATAATAACTAGATGAGGAAATGTAGTTAAGGGGTGGGCTTGCCTACATGGTTTTGACTGCAGAGTTTAGGGAGAAGTACAGAGAAAGGAAGAAAGCAAGGTCAAGGGCTGGGATGAAGAATATGAGAAAGCAAAGTAATGGTAGAACAGGAGTTGGAGTTTCAGTTGTAATGGTGATGTGGGAGAGTGACTTAGCTATATATCCAAAGCACAGCAGCTCTAGAAACATGAGATCTAAGCTGGCATGAAGGTGACAGGTGGGGAATGAGCAGACATGGGGAAATGGTATACCTAAGCTTTCTATGGTGTGGATGGAGCAAAGTGGTCAAGTCAGCACATTGCTGGTTTACTTCACCTCAGTTCACGATATCCACCAGAATTAGCTTGAATAGTAATTTATGTCACCTTTATGTATTTATATTGGCATGGATTAAATTGGCTTATCATGCTTTAACTCATGAAACTGTGGTTAGGGTTTAAGATAAAGTTATAAGGTAAGTATCATTCAGAATAGCTGGAGAAAGTCCAGAGGGAAAGGAGAAATGTCACAAAGCGGTGAAAGGAAGAGTTGCCTGTACACTGAAAGAGGAAAATAAAAATCACTTTCCACTATAATAAAAAAATGTTGCTGCTGAATCTAATAGAGAGTTCTGTCTATATTTATCTGACTTCTTGAGAGTTGACAAAACTAACCAAATTCCCTTGATATATTGTCTTTCTTTTGAGGTTGTGAACATATTTGTATATTTTTAATTCTTTTATTGTACTATCCATGTTTATTCTCTGCTTCTTCCTCCCTCACATCACACTTGGATATAGAAGTTTCTCAAGAGTTTTCCCCCTGGATATTTTTATCTCTCCATGTTTTCTTTTAGGTGATTTCATCTCCAATAAATTTCAGTAGGCATCCAAATGCTGGCATTTCTAAATTTATGTTCAGAATTTCTAACCATCTATTCAATCTCTGTACTTGTTTTTTCCCCCAAGAGCACCTCAATCTAAACATGACCTGTTCAACACTCAAGTCTTTCCTCTTACACTTAGTCCTGACTCATTCTCCTATCACTGGGTATTTTATGCACACTCTTTCCAGAAACAGCATAATGGAGCATTACTGACTGCATTAGGACTACTATTTTATCGAAAACCCCATTTACAGTAATTCTGAAAAGATGAAAAGGGATTTCTTGAACTCACAGTAATAATTTAGCATAAAAGATCCCATCAAATATCATCGAGGTGGTTCATTTATGGTTATTAATATGGATTTGTTTTTCCAAAGCTGAGATCTTGCTCAATAGCATAATAAAATATGAGATAGAGTCCTATATATAATGATTCTATTTTTTCATAAAAAATATTGATGAGTCTGCTGTGATGCACAGAGGTGATAATAAACATGAATGACACCGCTTATAAGTGAGAAAACTATCAAATATGTATCAAATATTTGATAAATGTGCCATTTTTATAATTGACAAACATGTCTCAAATAAACATAAATCACACAACTTAAAAATGAAAACCATCAAATAAGTACTGAGTGATTTTCTGAGGTGGAGAATTTACTGAAATATCTAAGCCATTCTTCAGAAACATTTATCAAGCCTTTGTGCCTAGGAGAGAATATGGTTCTTAGTAGGGTCTCAGTTCATGTTTTGACCAAAGCTACCTCAGGACCCCTGAGGGATTCTCTATGGAAGCCCAGTTTTAGTGAGAGCCAGAAGCAGTGGGTTATGTGGGAATCTCAGAGATAGGACCTCAAGGTAGGAGAAGGATTAGTAGTCTGGAGTACATTTTTTCCCCATGATTGAATTTTTAATTTATAGAAAACATGTTAGCATAAAGGGAAAAAGTGTAACATTTTTTAAACATGAACATTTTCATTATAAATGGACAATACGATTTATTAGGAAAAAAAATTAGAGCTGAAGTAACACTATTTAAATCATGGGATAATGTTTAGGAAGGTAGACAAGGAACAATCCAGCTCAATGTCCTCACTTTACATTTGCAAAAGTGGACAAGACAAAAGAGTCCCAGAAAGTGTGTGTGTATGGGGTGGGGAGGAGGATGGCACATACCTTAAATTTCAAGTGACCGTACAACATCATCTTCCCTCTGATTTCATTCACATTTCATCATATGTTTTCAATATCCATTCCAAAAAGAGTTAAATTGCCTTTAATTTTATCTACTTCCCATAGACTCAAATTGAATGCATTTTTTAAGTCAAACTTAGTAAATTAAAGAAATGGAATGATCATGATGTATATGATATATCATTTCTGGTCCCATCACTCAAAAATAGCCATGATTTTTATCAAGGTGTGTGTCTTTCTCCCCATGTTTTCTAAAGATATAAGTACAAATACATAAATTAAATATGACCTTCTTGTTGAAAGAGACACTTTTCACATCTCAGCCTCATACTAGCAGCTGGTCTCTGCAAACCTAACTCCTCTTGGATGTTTCCGTGTGTCTGTGGTGACTTTCTCATATACAAGGTCAAGGGAATAATAACAGCCTGTCTGATAGGAATGTAGAGTTTGAATGAGAAACCTTAGGTCATTTCAGAGGATATATATATATATATATATATATATATATATATATAGTTATTATAGTTATATATAGTTCTTTAGCTATTGATATTCAGATATATTTTCCTTTACACATTTGAAAAGGTACGTATTAATATGCACATATAGATGTCTTAATGTCTATAGGCCATTATGTGATACTTTACTTAAATTGTTACTTTAAAATATATTTTCATGGTACAATATTCATATTTGATTATCATTTTATGTCTAAAAATAAAAATATATGTGTAATCAGCCCTCTTTGTTGACATTTAAAATCTTTCAAATATTCTGCAATCACAAATAATGCTGTGATGAATATGTTTATATATGCTCTTTCTTTAAGGATACATACAAAAATGCTACTATCATGTCAAATATTATGGATATTTATAAAACTTATGTTACATATTCTGGATTTGTCTCTCAAGGGATGCCAACCATTTACACAAATTAGCATAGGGATTTTTTATCTTTTAGTACACTTGAAAGCATTTCATACTGACATTTAAAAAATCTTTGCAATTTGATATTTAAGCAATGAGACTTCATTGTGATGATTATAATTTTGTATAACTTTGATGGCAAGTGAATTTAAATCTCTTCACTTTGGTTTTTAAACAAATGCAGTTTTACTGTGGAATGGACAACTCCACCCAGCAGACCAGACTATCACAGCCTGGATCATCCACAGCCACCCTGTAGCAGTTTTTTTTTCAGTCCGGCCCAGGTATGCTGAACCAGAGACTCTCAGACATGGGGCGGAGCTGCTACTTGCTCTCCCTGTGCCCAGCTGCTCGTGAGGCACCCGGGAGGCATGGTGGGTTCTAGCCCTGGCCTGCCACCCCAGCAGAACCTCACAACAAGCCAGACCACCCTCTCCTACTCCAGTGGGGCCCGCCATTTTCCACATCAGGACTTCCCCCTTGTCACAACTCCACCCAGCAGACCAGACTATCAGAGCCCATATCATCGACAGCCACCTTGTGGCAGTTTTTTTTCAGTCCGGCCCAGGTATGCTGAACCAGAGACTCTCAGACATGGGTCAGAGCTGCTACTTGCTCTCCCTGTGCCCAGCTGCTCGTGAGGCACCGGGAGGCATGGCGGGTTCTAGCCCTGGCCTGCCACCCCAGCAGAACCTCACAACAAGCCAGACCACCCTCCCCTACTCCATGGGGCCCGCCATTTTCCACATCCGGACTTCCCTCTAGTCACAACTCCACAGCAGACCAGACTATCACAACTCGGTTCTAGTGGCCACGTGGTTCATCGATAAATGTTTTATTTAGAGGTGACTACAACAGTATGCCACCCGCACGGCAAGCCTGGCAAGCTGCTCGTGTAGTAATGATATGCCGATTACCAGTAACATTTATATTTGGTCATTCCCATAACCTAATATAATTGTTTGAGGCTCTTTATGTTCCTGGAGCAAGCGGATGCTTTTGGGTTCTACTAGCATGAGACAGGGCATGTGGAGATATTACTGGTGCCGCTCTAGCAAATAGATGATTAACGGGAAGATAGTGATAGGTATATTATTTTCTGATTTACCTATAGATACATAAGTTCTTTTCATATTTATTTGCTTGTACGATGTGTTCTTAAGTTATAACAATCCTCTTTCATGTTAGCTAGAAATATTCCTCAATAATACATTTTCTTATCTTTTTATTCTTTTGGGTCACACCCAGCAGAGCTCAGGGGTTACTCCTGGCTCTTTGCTCAGGAATTACTCCTAGCGGTGCTCAGGGGACCATATGGGATGCCGGTGATCAAACTCTGGTTGGCCACATGCAAGGCAAATGCCCTACCTGCTGTGCTATTACTCCGGCCCCTTTCTTGTCTTTTTTACTAGCCTTGTTCTAATCTTCTACTCTGTCTCTAATTTGCTCTGGAGTTTTTTTGTCTCTGTAGTAATGGAGTTGAAACCTGGGCCTCATGTATACAAGATATGCACTTACTGAGCCACATCTGTGCCCACTGTAGGTCTCTTTGGTTGTTACTTTATATATATATATTTATATATATATTATGTTATAATATATTATATATAAATATAATATAATATATTTATTTAAATATATATATAAATGTAATATAAATAAATATATAGATATATAATATATAAATATATGATATATAAATATTATAATATATAAATACATATATTATACAGTATTTTATATATATAGAAGGGTATATATATACCCTTTTATATGTACACATATATCCGGTTGTTACTTTATGTATGTATATATATATATATATACACATATATATATATCTAATATATATGCACACACATATATCTGCCTCTGGCTCTCCCTAAAACTGGGCTTCCATAGAGAATTCCAGGGGTCCTGAGGTAGCTTTGGTCAAAAAATGAACTGAGACCCTACTAAGAACCATATTCTCTCCTAGGCACAAAGGCTTGATAAATGTTTCTGAAGAATGGCTTAGATATTTCAGTAAATTCTCCACCTCAGAAAATCTCTCAGTGCTTATTTGACAGTTTTCTCATTTTTAAGATGTGTGATTTGTTTATTTGAGACATGTATAATATAATATATATATTATATATATGTATATATATGTATGTATATCCAGACTCCATAGTTCCTCAGAGCTCCATCCAAGAGAAAAACCTGATCTTCTCCCTTTAAGTTTCATCAGTAAATGCTCGGGTTGAGGGTCTTCTACTGATACTATACCACCTACACGGTAAAGCCTGGCAAGCTACTGTGTTTTGTTTACTTTTATGCCAAAGTCTAGTAACTATTATGGACCTCAGTTCCATAACCTTAAGAATGGTTTGGGCTCCTCCTGTCCCTGTAGCAAGTAGATGCCCTTGGGTTGCACTTGCTTGTGACAGGACTAATGGAGATGTTACTAGTGTCCATGCGAGCAAATCGATGAACAATGAGAAGACAGTGATACAGTGATATATATTCTTTATATTAATTTGTATATACTTTATATTATTGCTTTATATAATATATATTCCTATTTTAATATATCTACATATATTCCTATTTATATATATTTACATATATATTCACTCTAATCTGGACATATTTCATCACTTCTAGCAGACAAAGGTCTACCTCTGGAGCAATAGATAGATCAACTATGATCTTTTTCAGCTTCAGGATAATCAGGTCTTTTTGTTTAAATGTGTAAGAGTCAATCAGTATCTCTTGGAGTAAGCCTTGAGGCCTGTAATTTTGCAAACTATTTAATTTTCATGTGTATACTATGGTTTGAACATCACAAACTAGTAATCACAGATCTAGTAATCTGAGCTGCTATTCACTTCTCATTTATATATAATTTTATTTGAAAACTAATATATCAATATTTTATTATTGGTGAATGTATGTAGATCTAAAATGATAATTAATGGACTCTAACTTAATATATTTTTCTGTAAAGTTAAAAATTATTTAGATTAAAAAATTGTACTGCTTAAATGTATATTTTGTTCTTTCCAAATTAACAAATTGTAAAGACCCTAGTCAGACTCATACCTTTTGGATTCTTGAAACTTTATTACATTTTAATATATGATATTAGTTTTTCTATATTAGATTTGAAACAATTTTTTGCTTTAGTTGTTTTGCTTTTTGGGTCACATCCAGCTATGCTCAAGGGTTATTTCTGACTCTGCACTCAGAAAAAATTACTCCTGACGGTACTCAGGGAACCATATGGAATGTTTACGATCAAACCCGAGTCAGCTGCATGCAAGGCAAATGCAACCCACTGTACTATCTCTCCAGTCCCTAATTTTTTGAAACGTGTTTATAATTATTTTAACAAGACAAATTTTGATTATCTTTTCCTTATTAAATTGAACAGCCTATGTTTTTGATGGAACTGCTTTGGAGCCACTTACTCCAAAGCTAACATAAGATTCATGATAAGAATATACTGCTATTCAAAGAATTATAAAATCGAACTGTCTTCCAATCCTGCCCCCAATCTTCTATTGTGATTTGCACAAATGGGATCTTATTAACATGAGCTAATAACATTAACATAAGTTAATAACATTAACATGCGTTAATAACATTAACATGACATTAATAACATAACATCATAACATAACAACATAACATTAACATGAGTTAATAATTGCCTCAGGGCAATGCAAAATGTCTTTAAGCTAGCAGAAACCCAGAACTGCAGGGCCAGCCATTGTGGCATTCTCCAACAATGTACTATTTACAGAGTTTAACAAATTCATTGATTATAATGTTTCCTGTGCAATTCCTTCTGGTTATAATTACTTGCCTTGGTTATTTGAAGAAAAAAAAGTATTCCCAGACTGAGAGACTTTCTGTGGGCATTTATTATCTCATGCTTTGACTAAGCTACACATAGCTTAGTTGGTTTGGTCCAATACCTTACTAGTTGATCAGGATGTTCACGATCACGATCACGATCTTCCCGTTGATCATCTATTGGCTAGAGCGGGCACCAGTAATATCTCCATATGTCCTGTCTCATGCCAGTAGAGCCAGGGGCATCGGCTTGCTACAGGAACATATAGAGCCTCAAACCATTATATTAGAGCTAATAACTTTAACATAAGTTAATAACATTAACATGAGTTAATAACATTAACATGACATTAATAACATAACATCATAACATAACAACATAACATTAACATGAGTTAATGAAAACTCAGAGCAATGCAAAATGTCTTTAAGCTAGCAGAAACCCAGAGCATTAGATCAGGATGTTAGGGCAAATAATTTGAGTCATTTGAAGGTTTGATGGGGAGATTAACCTCTTCCAAGCTCAGTTATTTGACTGTTTTTTGTGGGGGGTCATATCCATATCTAAAGACCCACTCCTGGTCTTACTCTCAGGTATCACTCTTGGCAGTGTTTGGGCTGCCTGGAATCAAACCAAGTTTTGCCTCATGCAAGAAAAGCTCTACTCACTTCACTAGTGCTCCAACTCGCATTTGGCTTTAGATAAGACCCAGTTCTTTGTAGATTATGGATTGAAGGCCTTAATTATTTGTTGATAAATCATTGAATTAATTAGTGACTGCTCTTCTGGAGAAAGAATGAGACAGAGATAGAGAAAGAGGGGCCTAGTTTATGTTCTGAGGCTACATCCGGTGGTACTGCTTACAGGCTCTGTGCTCAGTGATCACTTCTGGTTCTGGAAGGGCTCAGATGACCATATTTGCTACTGGGGAATCAAACCAGAGTTTGGAACATGTGAAGTAATTGAGTTAACCCTGCACTAGTTCTCCATCCCCCAATTTTATGATCTTAGAAGCAATATCCTTCATTCTTACCATATTCTATTGGCTCAAAGTAGAAGTGAGTCATTGGATTGACACTTGGTGGAGTCTATGCAACACTCAAGGGAAGATAATTACCCTTGAAGTAAAGACTAGAAAAATGGGAATTGTTAGGAGTCAATTAAGAAACTTCCTGTCATGGTGCCTTTTGATTTAACAAATGCATGATTCTACTCTAATTTTAATTCCATTTCATCTACTATGTCTACTGTTGGTTGACCAGAACAGCAGTTCACTGACTCCATAGAGGCTGGACTTCTTCATATAGCTAACCAGCAGATATTTGTCTGAACCCTTGACTGCTCCAACATAGCTTCTAGGCTGTATTGGCTCCAATGTCCTAAGACCACAGCAAGCTCAGAGTATGCTTAGTTATGGAGTTATCCCACTGGAACAAGGTGCTATTCTGCATCAGAACTCACTCTCTTAGACAATCCCAACTATGAAACATGGAGTCTAAATAATTTTGTATACATCTATAGTGCATATGAAATGGAAAGCTGTATTTCCCCACAACTTCAAACCAGAGCTGGGATTTACTTTATTAGTGGAGAATTGTGTTGAAACTTCATATGCTTAGAAATAGAGAATTTAAAGTTCAAGGGTCAATACAACTTTCATAAGTTTGCAGTTCAAGACTCTAAAAGCACTATACAAAGCAATATTAATTGTTTAAGGGAGTTCTTGGAAACTGAATGCCCTATTCCATCATCAAAAAGAAAGAAATTAGGTCAAAAACTCCCTCTTGCAACAATAGACACTTTCTTCTGCACCCAGTTGAAAGAAGAAAATGAAAGAAGTGTTAAGTGAGAATTGACATGTGGACTGCCAAATTGAGCTGGACTGCCAAAGTAAGGCGATAATGAGCTTCAGAGTTTTAAAAATGTCTGCTCATTATCATATTTATCCTGTCATGATGCATATTTCCTGAAACATCACAGTCACTTAACCTCAGATTTTTCCATTTTTCTTGAAGGGAAGTTGAGTTTAAGGATATCAAGAATAACTTGAATGAGAAGAGACAATTCAATAGAGAGACTATAGCAGAAGTTTGGAATCCAGATCTTCGGAAAATTATGTTTCTCTGCTCCAAGTTCACTGTCTAAACAGTCTTGAATGACTTCAGCTTTATGAGTCTGAACCCCATATTCGTCAATGATAATTGCTTCTCACTAAACTGTTTATTAAGTCAACATATAGTAGATGAGAATCTCTTATATAATAGTTATGCTTTTTTTTTGTTCTACTCTAGGACATGGTAGGGAACAGTACAAAGTCATAGTGGAGAGATATAAGCAGATACATAAATGATTTCATTAGTGATGCATAAAAATGAGGTTAATATGAGAAGTGATATAGGCAGACATTATCTGGGGAACAATCAAAATAAAAGAATTAACCAGGTACTTGCACCAGGTGGACACTAAAAATTTACTTTCTAATTTGTTCCTGGCATCAGAATGTTCTTTATTAGCAAAGACATGGGATCATGAGAAGCATCACATATCTCTTCAGCAATTCTGTTATATGCAAAACCAAAAACAGTGAAAGCAATCATAGCATTATCCTGACATAATTCTTATATCTTATAGAGAAAAACTTAGGCAATGAGACACGTGACTTCATTGACATAATCAAATTTGACTCTAGTCCAAATACAATATCTGCAGGACTAATTACAGCATTTTGTATTGATCCATAAAATTTCTGTGGTTGAAGACAAGAAAGTTCCAGACTCTGTGAGAACAATTTTTTCAGATTTGAGACCAAAGGAAAATACTGTGACCTGGAAGCCCCCTGCCCTCTGGTGGCTGAAAATTCTCCCAAGAGCTCTCTCTGATGATGCACAATCCTATATAAAATTTCAAGGCACTTGGGAAAAAGCCAGAGGGGTGATAAATCTGTTGAGGACAGTGGCTAGAGATGTTGAAGTCCTCCTGCCCACCACTCTGGTCCTTATAGTGTATTATCCCCATGAGACATGTTTCTAAGGCTCAGATATCATCCACTTCTCCCTGCATGGGTGGCCTCTGCCCCCAGGAGAAACACCATCTTTCTGCGGAGATGAGATTCTGACACAGCTCCCTTGCTTATTGCCACAACTCCAATGGTGGCTGGAATAACAGAGCTCCTTGAATTTCCAACACCAACTATTCCTCCTTCATCTTTCCCATGTATATGCCTTCTGCCAGATATGTGCTGGGTGTCTCTCAACAAAAATTTAGGCACACATCAGACCCCACACTTGTTTTTTTAGGGTTTCCATGTGTAAATTTATCCCTTTAAGGGGAAACTTGGTTTCTCTGGTTTTCATTCCTTCCTCTCTTTCTCTTGCATCATTGATGCATCAATACATCTCATTGATCTTGTAGAATTCCATAACAGGATACCACCCACAGGAGAACCAGCCAGAGGATTAATGTTTTCTCACAGTCCCAGGGTATGGAAATATTCAGATTATGGTTTTAGAAGGAAGGTTTCCTTCTGAGGGTCACAAGAGTAGAAGTTGTGCCTGGACTCTCTCCTCTGTCTTTTCCTAGTGTCTTCTAGTCTATCTCAACCTGTCTATGACCAAATCTACACATTGTACAAGGAAAACTTGTCCCATAGGAAGGGGGGCTCAGTCTACATTCTCATCTTCAAGAGCCCCATTTACAAATGGGCTCCTGCTCAATGGCACTGGAGTATGGAAAACTTGCCTCTGAATGTGGAAGCTACATCACTGAACCTGCAGCATAGTTTGAAGCAGGTCAAAGAGTTTCTGCCCCGAAAGTGAATTCATGATCACCCAGAATCCGAGAATCTGAACTTCATGTGTAAAAAGGCTTTTGCAGATGCAATTACCAAAGAGTTGTGAAATTTCCATTATCCTACCCAAAGATGCAACTTTGTCCCAGCAGCCCTAGGAAACTAACATATGATCTCATGTTTGAGATAGAAGTATTTTCCAGTATTGTCAGAGGTCCAGAGTGAAGGAATGGTAGAAAACCTATTCCAGTCAGGGCTTAAAGGCTGAATGTTAGTCCTAAGAGGAAGGTTTAATGGTTTACAGTTACTTATATTATGGAGATGGAGCACTTTGCATTCATAACTTAATCCTCACTTTGATATAGGTAGATTATGGCTGTTTGCTCCCTGTTCCCACCTGCGTTTCTGACCTCACAATCCATTGTCCTATAATGGTGATGGAAGTTTTGATTTCCTTCCTGTCCATCAGGTAAGGATACCATCTCATCTCTTTGGACTCAAGGAATTGAAGATTTGATGCCTTCCAAATACTTGGCATGCACCTGTTTGAAGGTCGTAAGAAAAGGTGAGACCACTGCCCTGTGCAAAGGGACTAGTTATGAGCATAGATGTTTCATGAGTGCATCTGTGTCCTCAAGACAAAGGACACCTATGCCTGCAGCCCAGGAGAATGACCCCAGGACTCTCCTGGCCTAGTCAGAGTTCGAAAGGAATTCTTTACGCCAACAACCAGGTCAGGTTCTTCTAGCTACACTGTGGGAAGGTCATTCTGAAAACCTGCTTCTGGGGAGCAGAAGGAGTAAAAGCAATCACCCTGGGGTCACACAGAAGAATGAAGGACCCTAATTTCTGCAGAACTGAGGATAATCACTTTCTCACTCAAACTGTCTTTACAGGGTATCCCTACGCACATCTTCAACAAAGTCAAGGCACTTTTAAGAGAGCACTTTGATTGGGTAGGATGGAGTCTGGGAATAATTACTTATTACTACCACCCCTCTAGGAAAGTCTAGAAATTTTCCAAGAAGTTACTTCTCATATGGAGTGTGATCATTTGTTTATTTTACATCATTATTTCTTTGAACCCTTCCCTGAGATTTTCTCTAACACTACATTCTTCCCATTTCAAAAGAAACCCATCAATGAATATAGGGAAATGCATTAAGGGAATAAGAGGCTTTGGTATTAATTTGACTTAAAAATTACTCAGTTATCCCTGATTTTATGCTCTAATCTAGATGCAGGATAAATGAGGTTACATTCTTTCTATCATCAATAGCCTTTTGTCCCTAAAACATACAAACTCTTCATGTCAAGATGGTGAGAGGTATCAGGAGACTCTTGGAGGTATGTGTGTGTGTGGGGGGGGGATTGTGGGAAATCAGAAGTTCACCCCAAGGAAGTCTTGAGACTCTCTCAAGGCCTTTGCAGTCAGAGTCAAAGCAGCTTCACCCTATTATGCTGCTTTCCTGTCAACTTGCTATTCTAAAGCAAGAAAACTGCAGAAGATGAGTGAAATTAGTATTCCAAGTCAGCACTGCATGCAGAAGTCCTCTGCCTTTGCTGCAGAATAATGTCCTCGATGCCTTGAATGCACCTGGAACCCATAAGCCTCAGTCAATGGTCAGAAGAGGCCACTGTGCCTTGTCCATTATGGTCTTAATAGAAATCATGATCATAGTAAAGTTATTATTATTATAGACTTGTTAGGTAAAACCTGTGGTGTGTGGCACTGTGCAAAATTTTTGCATGTGCTTTTTGTAAAAGGGTGCAAAGTCAGGGAGTTGACACTTTGATGATCATTTTTCACATAAGGCAACTGAACTTGTCTGAGGTGTCATAGTTATGTGGACAAGAGGTTAGCCCAGGTCCATCTGAGGCAGAGAACTATGATCCAGCAAGTAGTGATTTTCTTAGAAGGCAAAGGAGGAAAGTGATGAGCATCAACCTACTAATTATTTGCAGTGGGACTTTGGAAAACCCTACATCAGATTTTTTTCTGTGCCCTGGTCTATGAAGTGGAGATTATGTCCCTTTTCTTCCTATAAACATTTACCGTAAATTGTCATATACCAAAAAGAGGAAAGAGTGAAGAGCCACACAACTGAAGTCTACCTTTAGAGAGCTGAAAGATGGGCATTGGAAATGAACCTACTCATAAGTTGTAAAAACTTTGTGTATTGCATAGTTTTTATCATTTATGTGAAAACCAAAACACAGAAGAGGGGTCAGGAATGTAAGGGAGGGAAAAGTTTCTTTGTATAAACTGTGTTAGGGGTGTAGGACTGAAATATCGCATCTGATCAAGACTTTTAGGAGAGGAATAGAAATAAGTCCTGTAGATACTGGTGGGAAAATGTCCCATTTGGAGGGAAGAGCAAAATGGCATATCAATTTAAGGGGGGGGGGGGGGGGGAGTTAGCCAATGAAAGAGATTTTGAATATGGAGTCAGAGATTGGGGTAAGAATTTATAGGGCTCATGTAGCATTGGAGAAAATGATTTTCACTCAAAAAAAGTAAACCATCTGGAGGGCTTGGAAGGTTCACTGAAAGGAGTTAATTCATATTTCCAAAATATCACTCTAGGTCTCAGGTGGAGGGCAGATAATAGGACAGTAAGGAGTAGGAAGCCGACAACTGTACCCAGAAGAAGGCAGTGACGTAGATGAAGTGAAAGTCTGGTGGTGCTGGCTGCAAGACACGCTTATGGTCACGGTCTGAATATAATCAGACAATGAATGTACTTCTTAGAATTGTTATTGGAAGCTCTAAATGAGTTCAAATAAAATGTTTCCCATAATGTCCTAAGTAAGAATGTTTTCTCTTGTATTTAGAAATGTCATTATTGGTGATAATATACTGCCAGTGTATCTTCTCTGTATCTTCTATCTTCTCTTTCATTCCTTTCTTCCCTCCCTCCATCTCTTATCTCTTCCTTTCTTTCCCCTTTTTTCTACCCTTTCTCTTATTTATTACCTGTCTTTCTTCACACATTTACTCAAAGATATAATAATGCTTAACTCTATAGAGTCTCCTGCTGTCCATACTTTGACTTAAAGCAGGTTATTCCATTTTAACATCTGTGCTAATTTTTCTCAACTAAGACTAAAATTCTCAATGTCTCTGAACCTTTGTCCCCTGTCTCAAAAGTGAGTGCAACAGGGGTCTGGAGAAATGGTGTCATGGGTAGGGTTCTTGCATCACACATAGCCAAACTTGGTTTGATCCCCAGCAACCCACTTGGTCCCCTGAAACTTACATCAAAATATACTTGAAAATAGAATCAGGAGTAAGCCTTAATACCCCCTACACTGGATGTGATCCTCTCACACACACAAAAAAAGTGAGTACAACAGTGGAATCTACTGGAGGGAGTTGAAAACAGAAAATTTATATAAAATTACTCATCTATAGCTTGTTACTGTAAATTCTCAATAAAAGTTGGTTTTATCATTTATTGCAGATTGAATTCATATTAGCATTTTATGATACATAATACTTAGATGGTACCAATTCTAGATCACCAATATGCTAGAAGCAGCACCTCAGGGGAGAGGCTAAGTCATAATAGATGAGCAGTGCCGAGTGGAGAGCAGAGCAGAAGTTTGTATGCTTGTTGTTAACTGGTTGGTTTAGTTGTGGCCCAAGCACTACCAGAAGACTTCCTGGAAGAAGTGTTGCTTATGATTAGTTGGAAGGGCTTTATGGAAGTTTCAAACAGAAAGTTGGATGTTAGGAGACAGGCATTTCTTTCAGTTTCTGGCAGAGGAAGCAGCATGTGCAGAGTGTGTGGTAATCTGGTGAGAGCCAGGGAGAAACCATGAATTGTTCCTTTGGGACAGCAGAGAATTCTGCTGGAGGGCAGTGTTGAACTGCAGAGATGAATTCAACATCTAAACTGTGAAGCTGAGCCCCTCCTTTCACAATGTACTAAGAAGCGTTTCAGAAGGAACTCAGGATTACAGCATCTGTTTCAAAGTTCAGATGATGATGCCATGGGAAGGTGAAATAGAGGTACTGTCTTCTCCCTCTACCAGCTTTTCCAGCACAATACCCCCATACTATCAGTGGAATCATACTCCCGCAGTGAGCCTCTTGCTGTCAGCCTATTTTTAGTTCCTCCTCCCATCCTATACCCCAGGGCATTTGTGTCTATACACACACCACAAGAGTGCATACATGTATAAAAGCAAACACACATAGTGAGCACACATGCATGTTGCACATTAATCACATGCAACAAATACATACTCATGCACACTGTAAATAATGAACACACTGTACGTACACACATACATACACATAGAGCATACACATAGCATGAACATGCAGTGAGAAAGCATATAGAGAGCACATATATGTGCCAATATATAAAGCTTGTACACAAAAAACACATACTGAGAACACACATGTACATGTGCAAGGAGTACACAAAGCAAACACACATATAGAATAGACAGCAAGCACACAGAGAACATACATGTATATTCACAGAGAACATACAAAGCACAAATGCACACAGCAAGCTCACATGGTAAATCCACATGCACACTTACACACAGCAAGCCTGCCTTCATTTGCTCAGATTATTATGTCAATCCACTTCCTTGTCCTTCCTTTCTTCCCATTCTTTCTAATCCCCAATGCAATGCCTCTCTACGGTATCATTAAGCAATATTGCCATAGTAGCCTCACCACTCATCTTCCAGTACTTCTAGCACATGTCAATAGCTAGAAGATTTTTGTATCAAACTGATTTTTTAAAGGATGAACTGACGACCTTCTCTGTGAAGAGTTCTTCAGTAAGCATCTTATATCCTGTGCCCTTCAGAGTCATTTCCACCACTTAACCTCACCATCTAGGTGCACAGGCAGCAAAAGAGCATCTATGAATGAACACTGTGGCTCACTTCCAATTTCACTTCAATTCTAAACAGAGAGCCATTTGTTGACTGCTTTAAAAAATGATACTCTTAATATCTCCCACACCCTACAGGACATCTCTATCTGTCAGACTTCCAGATTAATGCACTTAGCCTAAAATAAACACAGTTGGTAACTTGTATCTATTCTGCAATGACTGTTCCTCTGCATGCCTCTCCCCACAGCTCTATACTTTCCTGCCACCCTCCTCCCAACTAAATATTCTTTAGCTTCTTCACATGCCCAATTTTCTGTCTAGGTTTTGTCTAGTTTCCGTCAAGTTGGCTTCTTAAACTCTAGCTGATCTTCCAAGCCCTTTTCAGATATTGAAACACTGAACTCCCCCTCTCTCTTTCTCTTTCTCCTTCTCTCTCTCTCTCTCTCTCAGCTCTGCTTCACAGGGGAGTCCTCTGGAGGGTGAGGGAAAGGCTGTTAGAAACCAATGTTCCTGGTGGATTCAGTAGAGAAGGGATTCTTTCCACCTTAACTGAGATTCCACAATCCCTGATCTTGTTGGCAAATAGTGTGTTGCTTTCTCACAGAACACTAGGGTTTGTGATCCCCTCTTCCCTTTGAATCTAGACAGGCTCTTGGTCACTACAGAGCTTAGTACAAGTGAGTCAGAATCAGTTTATAGGAACAAGCACAGGAGATTGACATCTTTCAGTTTTCTGGATTACTCTATTAGGGGATCCTATATATCTTAAAAAGAGTCTAACTACTCTGGGACAACCACTACCCCCTTCTCGGATGACAAACCAGACTTGACTGGACCCAGTTATACAACCATGCCTATCAAGACATCAACTAAGTAAGTAAAGTTGTCATGGACCCTCCCCAGCCATACCTCTCGGTGGCCTCCATTAAAACAGCATCCCATTCTTGGGGAGGTACAAGCAAAGCTTAACAAACAAAGGTATGATCTGTCAGTCCTTGAATACTTTTTTTAGAACAATGCAATTTTATTGTTGGCTTCATTTGGCAACTTATGAAATCAATGTGTTTGTGGAAATCTAACCACACAGGCTCATATCTGATGCCCAGTTGAGGGCACTCATTATCCAGTTACTATAAGGATTCTACCTCCAGACATACTCAGTTTGCCATTCCTGCTACATTCTCTTTTGTTTTTGGCAAAGAAGCTTGAGAAAGACACTCAACATATTTGACTTTTAGCTTCATCTACAAAATGTAATAATTAATACCCTGTAATAATTAATACCACTTAATAATCAGATCTAATTCTGATATTTTATTGTCTTGTTTATATATCTATCTATATCTATCTATATACATATACATAGATAGAGAGATAGATAGGTAGATAGATAGATACATACATGCATCATAGATATAGATACTGCATTCGTTCTTTACTTCCAGAGTTGAGGAAGCAGAAATTAAAGCATGAAGAATAAGTTGCATCTCAACTTGCTCTGGTAGAAAGGTGGTTATTCTTTTCTACTGAATCTTTCTTCAGCACAATTTTGAATACATCATTTTATGTAGAAAATGAGATAATGCCAGATAGAGTGTAGAAGACAATAGATCAAAACCTGGTATCATGGTTGTGGCTGTTATTTCCATCACCCATATCTTTCTACTTTCTGGCCATTTGACCTTAAGAAATTATATAAGCACTCTCAGTTCTCAAGACAACAAAGCATGAGCATTAGAATATATGTACACACTATTCATTCTGACCGAACTTGCTTAGGATTTTAGGAGGCAAGAATCTCCTACATAAAACCCAGAATCTGAAGGAAATGATATAAGTGAAGTTGGGTTTACTTAAGAGATTGAATGTTCATTCTCTGTAGGGAAAGTGCTAATGCCCAATATGTTTCCTATGAAGTTTTTGTTATCTGATTTTTCTGGATTTGTGATTATTATTTGTTTCTAAGATTGCATTGTGGCCTGAGGTTTGGAGATCTTGGTCATTTACTAATAATTACTGAGAAGTAAATCTATGTGGAAATAAAAGCATCTCAAATCCAGTGGAATGCTATATAGGACCAGGTCTATCCATGAGCACATTACTACCACTAAATAGCTCTTTCAACATTTCACTCAATGACTCTGTTGGGTATTCCTTATTAAACAATCTGCTTCAGAAAGTTCTCTCCCCACTGGCTGGCAAAGTCTCACAAGTTCATTATGCTGGGGAAGGTGGGAGGTCTTGGTGCTTTCTTTTTTTGAGAGATTTGTCTGCCTGGTGAATGTCTTGAATTACCTTCCTTGTGGAGCTTTGATAAGTGTCTCTGAACGAAGGGAAAACAATTTGTACAACTCTTCCCGTCAATTGTAGGCCAAACTGTGGGACTGAACAAAGCTCTGTTTCCATCCCCATGGTGCCAATTTGCCCTTATCAAGTGCAGCAGAGAAAATATGGTGGAGAATTGACTGCGAATAGCAAAGCACTCCCAACAAAATGAGAAAGCAGTTATTGGACTGGTTTCATGAACCCAGAGGTAGCTGTGTAGCAATTTTCATACAATTATGCCATGTTGGAATCACCTCTCCAAATGGCTGTGCATTGATTATTTCACAATGTTCATTGAAATGTAGTAAGGATGTTTCCATATTTTGTTAATAAAATTTTTTTCTTTTTGGCATACTGATTCTATCATAGAATGTGTGAACATTTTCTTTTCTTTTTAAATATAAATGGCATTTGTAGAATAAAAGTCCCTTTCACAAACCTTACACTATTTGAATTTTCATAGAGGTTTAGAAGCACAGAATGGTATTACTGAGTCCCGAGGACTGAGGCCTGGGAACTTCTGTACTTACCTCAAGACTTTGAGGTAATCAAAGTGATTACCACATCACTGGTAATCAACAGATCAGGATGCAGTCCACGTTGCTCTGGTGAAAAGATCTCCATGCCTGGAGACTGATCTTTGAGAGAAGTGTTTATAGGAACCTCATTCTAAAGGTCAGGATGGCTGCAACTACTGAAGTAATATGGGGATGGTCAATGAGTAACAGTTCTCTGCACATGCTACGACATGTGGGGACCAAAGCAAGAACTCTGGAGGTCAGAAGTCAGCAGATACAGTCCCTGAATCCCAGCCCTGTGCATTGGTGTCAGGTCGGCTCATTCATGCAGGAAAAGACCCACTGACTGTCTCTTACTACAGATCATGGTTGTACACTGAACGCATAGAATTGTTAAGAAAAAACGTAATTTCTAGGGGCTCAAAAATGTTACAGTGAAGTAGGGAATGTTCAAATACCTGTTAACTCTCTAAGAACTTTTTATTGGCTAACATTTGATCATTAATTTTAAATTACAACTCCAAGATTAATTTCTATACCTCCTGTCATGTCTTCTTGTTCAGAGCCAGTTCCTGCCTTCTTGTTTACATAGTTACCACAAATTAATTTTCTTCCTTTCTTTTTTTTTGCTTTTTTTGGGTCACACCTGGCAGTGCTCAGGGGTTTCTCCTGGCTCTGCACTCAGGAATTACTCCTGGCGGTGCTCAGGGGACCATATGGGATGCAGGGATCGAACCCAGGCTGGCAGAGGTCGGCCGCGTGCAAGGCAACGCCCTACCCACTGGGCTATTGCTCCGGCCCCCACAAATTAATTTTGAAACTTGCAATTCTGCCTGTTCCTGAGAGTTTGTTCCTGAGCACAGCAGGTTTTTTGATAACCCATTTCTTCTGAACGGAACATGAAGACAGACTCCTGTCTTCATCGTCTTGCACAATGATTCTCTCTTGTTTTCACCCAAGTTTGTTTCTTTGATTTTATGTTCCTTTGCTAGCAATTGTATTCTACAAGTTCTGACAAATTCCTTCAATGCAAACTTTTGTTGTTTCCTTCATGGGCTCTCAGGCACATATGACCCTTTGTCCTGGAATATGCTTAAGTTCTCCTCAACCTGAAATGCCTAGGTCAAGTCTTCCCCTAATAATCACGAGTTTCAGTGCTTCCTCTGAGCTTGCTCTTTATCCATAATGCATGGGATAAATCTTTGACCTACTTCTATTTCTCCAGTTGTCAAATTCCACTGAAATGTGCAGCAGAGTAACTCCAAAGCCCATCAGGTACCCTTTCTAGGAGTAAGCCTATCTTACACTCTTTTCAGGATCCATAACAGACAACTCAGGGCCAGGCACAGAATAGATTACCTATAAACCCCTATTAAAGTAAATGTCTTTATGTGTCATCTCATGTGTTGTTTGTTTTAGTTTGATGCCACACCAGCTGTGCATAGGGCTTACTCCTGACTCTGAGCTCAGGGATTGAACCTAAGTCAGATGCATGTAATGCAAACATCTTAACTACTGCAGGGCCAGAGCGATAGTCCAGTGGGTAGGGTGTTTGCCTTGCACATTTCCGCCCGTGTCGGCCCGGGTTTGATCCCTGGCATCCCATATGGTCCCCCAAGCACCACCAGGAGTAATTCCTGGAGTGCAGAGCCAAAAGAAACCCCTGAGCATTGCAGGGTGTGACCAGAAAAAAAAATCTTATCTTTACTACTGTAATATAACTCTGGCTCCAAATTTGTGATTGAAGGAAGTAAAACCCTACTCACAGATACTGAGTCCTAGAGAGGATTATTTAACCATGAAGAGGTATTTTACAACATGCTTGGAGGATGGGTCAATGGTCTCGTTAGAGTTGGAGCATGAAGGAAAAGCAGTTCTTTCCTCCATTGCTCTGAGGTTTCAACTTCCCTTCTAAGGTAGTGATGGATTATTTTCTTCTTTTATTCTTACTACCATGTTTCTATTTCCAAATAAATACATAAAGTAATACGTAACCTGAGTTCATACTCCAATCTGAGCCTGAACTTGGAGCTCATAGCCCCATCTGAGCTTGAGCATTGACTTGAAAGAGAAAGAATAGGACATTCTCCATTTCTAAACACTCATGTCCAAAGGGCTGGTGGAGAGTGACAGAACCTACAAGTACCACTTGCTTAGGATTATTTCAAGCAAAGAGGCAGAGGGCTATGCGGGAATCTCAGAAATATCCACTTTGAGCACGCACACACCATAAATGTCAACATTAGTACTTGAGATAAACCAACATTTTGCACATCATTTATTTCCAGAAGATAGATAGTTGATAAGACAGAAGTAAAGTGCCATGGTGCAATCAGTTTTAAAGCATACTCAGTTAAATAAACTTATGGAATTCTCATTATTAGAGGACTCCTTAATGACTTTAACAACAAGTTTGACTTATGAAAAGGGAAAAATAGAGTTTTATTTATTCCATTCCCTAAACTTATTTCTCCAGAGAAACAGTTTTATTCCCCCACCCAAAAAAAAAATCTCTTAATGTTAATGTTCTGTGGTGGATACTTAGAGACCAGTGCCAATTATTTCTCTCTGGTTGGTGAAAATACAAATCAATATGTTATATTCTACCAATTTATAGTTGTGGCATTTCCTGGACTGTATTTAGGAGTCTTTGAGGGGCTGTAAATTCTTCTTCCTCTGTTCCTTCCTCCCAACAGGCATGAATCATGATTTCCCAAGTGACCATTCCTCAGGTGGATTTTTTTCCCTTTCTGCTTGGGTCTAATTAAATGTCTGCTATGGACTGAACAGCTCCCACTTAGGATGTGAGCACTCCTTCCTCAGAACCCTTTCAACAAATACAAATGAGCAGAGAAAACAAAAGCCATCCTTCCTTGCAGGGACATAATACAAGGCATTGACATGATGCTCCTATGTTAAAGATTGCTTCAGATTCATCTACGAGGTGCTGAATAAGTCCTTGCCTCATGTTAGACTCTGAAGGCTGGTTTTCAACACGGAGATAAATAAGACCAGACGCTAACCTGGGGCAGCTCAAAGTTTAGTGGAAGAGACAGCTCAACTGATAATTTCTGAATGTGATAAACACTTCAGTAAAAAGGGAAAAAAAAAGGCGTGAATAACAAAGAGTCACTACAGTGGTTGGAGGGTTTATTCTGGATGGAGTGTCAAAAACACTCTCCAGAGAAAGAAACTGTTCTGTGCTTTGGGCAAAGGTAAGTAATCTCAATGAAGTGAAAGAAACTCTTTATGTGCAGCAGCAAAGAAAAACAGGGTCAAGGACAAGACCCCTGGCAAAGCTAACAATGATGTGGCTGACAGAGGAAGTGAATCCTGAAGGGGTGTGGAGTTGCTGATAAAGAGTAGCCAGAGAGTTGGAAGAATGAAGGAGTGGATTTTCCAGTTAGACTTGAGAGAAGGAATTGTCAAGCAAGAAAGTGAAAAGTATCAAGTGATGAAATGGCACTGTAGAAAATGCATCTGGATTCCAAAACATTGGTTTAGAGTGAATGTTCTCAGAGTTGGTCTTGAGTACTTTGGGACTGCCAAAGATAGCATTAAGGAGTCCCATCGCTGCTTCCTGGTAAAGGCATTTTCCCCATGATAACCTTAATTTTCCCTGTACTAAGAGAGAGGAGAATGATACTACTAAGAGAGTGCTCATTTCAGTTCATTAAAAAAAATCCCTACCATGGTAATAAAGGAAAGAGAGACAGAAATGAGGATCATAAAGATCCTGGGTGGATTGAAGGTTTGGAAGTCTTTATTTTTGACCCAATAAAAAAGCCAAACAGTCTGAGTATATTGAGACTGATATTTATTTTGAAATTTAACATTAAGCAACTGTGTGGACTTGGGGAAGTCTTGCCTCTGCCTATTTCTGAGTTTACTAAACAATGAGGATATTTAATAGAAGTGGAGTGACAGGCACAAGCTAAGACTTAGGGCAGACACATCCTCTCCCTCCACTTTGGTTCACAGAAGAATTTCAGATGGGCTGAAGTTGCTGTTGGTCAATGCTGAACTAATCAGGTTTAAGTTGTAACTGCAGATGGAGGAGGCAGGAGAAGTCTTTGATTCCTGTGGACACATGGGGAGAATGAAGCTCTTCTGACGTGTTTCCTAACATAACCTTAGTCAGGCTTTGGCTCTGTATTGGTTGATTTTCACTGCCTGATGATTGTTCCATGATTCCTTATCCATACAGCTATGGATAATTATTTCCTATTACATATCCATGGATCAGGCAGTGGGGGGTCTTCTTGGCTGTGTGGTTCTAGACCAGGTGCAAAGTGAGGTGGTCAGACGTTGGTCAGTGGTATAAGAAAACTTGTTGAGGCTGAGGATTTATTGCTGTGTTGACCCTCTTGACTGGCAAGTGCACACTGTTGGAGGAAGCCTTTGATTTTCTTTTGTTTGCTTGTGTTGTTTTACCAAGTAGTCTCTTCTCTGTTGTTTTCCAAATGTGTACAGTGGACAAGATGGTTAGTTTTTCCAAGAATGAGCAAATATCTCAGGCATAATGGCATTTTCTTAGATATATGTCATCCCCATTTCTCCTAGGGAACAAGAGGGAACTTAGATTGCATGCAGTGCCGGAGGCCACAAAATCCATACTGACTGATGGTTAGGGACCACAGAGCCTTAGGAATGGACACAGGCATTAGCCTGCTAGGCTCTTGTTCTACTCTGTGCACAGAGCAGCCATCTCTTCCAGGGCCTAGTGCTTAATGTTACACACCAGTGCCTTTGTGGTCCTGCTGTGTCTTAGAGTTCAGGGTTTATTAGATGAAGGGACAGGGAGCTACATAAGGTGTGAGTGTCAGCAGCAAAATGTGGTGGGAGATTGTCGGGGAAATGGACTGCCACTGCCTGTAAACTTTGCTTTCTCCTAGAAAGTTCCAGGTGACAATCTGCTTTATTCTTGTGGCTTCTTGGAGCATGGCAGTGATCTCTGTTAATTTTTCTCAGTTTCAAGGCAAAGTTGAGTTCAAGATAGAGTTGAATTGGTCAGTAGTATAAGAAGACTTTTTGAGGCTGAGGATTTATCACTCAAGGTGTCATTAAGAGCTCTGTTCAGGCAGAGCGGAGCAAAAGTCTCCCCCCTGGTTGGGAAATTACTTCTTGGAAAATGTGGAATCTTCACTGGGTCTTGGGGATATCAGGAAAGACAGGGATGGGCCAGAGAGGCAGGGAAATGAATTGTGCACAGACTGTCTTATAGGAACAGAGACTTGGAAGTAAGAGAATGTGAAAGTTGTTTTAGGATGTAGAGATTTTCTGGATAGAAATCTTGAACCGTTTGTTTTGCTCCATAACTTCCCAAGCCAGGGGAAGGGAAACCAGGCATGCAAGGATATAAATGCAACTTGAGGAATTATCTAAACAACCAGATGCCCAAAAAGCCAAGAGAATGTTAAAGGGAGAGCTTGCCTTCAGAGTTTATATACAGTACTACACTTAGTGCACCTAGGAAATGACTGCCAAAACTTCATTTGCATACATGAACATTCCATCACTTTCCTTAGAAACATGCATGAGAGAGGTATTCAGAACTACCATCCAAGGACACCACTCTACTCCTTCACTGTGTGGTCTGGACCCAGTGATTACTGTACAGGGAAGGGAATGCACTGCCATGGGTCTACAGCCAGACTACACAGTCCAATCCTGCAAGCAACTGTGTGAGATTCCCTTCAGCACCCCAAGAGAACAGTAGCTCCTTTCAGCTGGCATCTGAATTCCTGTCTGTGATAGAATCTGAACTAATACTATAAGCTCACCACCATCAGGAGCCACACCCAGGTTCTCAACCCAAGACTGAGATAATCACTATTTAGTTTTTAGGCTGCTGGATTTTCTGATAATTCTTTTCATTGCCATAGCTAACCCTTACACGCTCATACAAATAGCAACCTGCTTAAAAAACACTTCTTCAAACCAAATTACATTTTACATAAATACATTCATTTAAATGAAAGATTTTATAATGTGCAGGTAAAAAATATTTGTTTTAAATTGCACAACCAGAAGATTAAAATCATCCTGCATACTTGACACCTGGGGAAATGAATACTGGATAATTGAAGGAATAGATATTTCGCAGAGAGACCCAATTTTAATTTTATGTTGTGTTCTTGTTAGCTGTGGGTTATTAAGTATGTATTTCTTTGCACTGAGATATGGTTTGTTCGTTGGTGCAAGAATAAATTTATCTCTGTATTTAAAAAATTTGGGGGTATCTCTCAAGAATTGCTCAGAGGTCCTGGGGCAACTCTAGATAATACTTGACCAACATGAATGAATGGATCAAGGCGAGGACATCCCCAGTGCCAGGGGATGTGAAGCTGCTGAGTTCCCACAGAGTGGAAATAAGCCAGCCCGTTCTGGCAGTGCTAAGGGACCTTTCGACCACACCCCATGCTCCAATGGGGGTGGGGATAGGCTTCTGGTTCCAGGGCTTGGCATCAAGTGTCAGAACATGCAAAGCATATTATCTTGATTTCTCAGCTATCTCTTAAGCCCAAACTATTTTTTGAGCATTAAAAATGCAATTGTTGGAGTCAGAGAGATAACTGAAAGGGTTGAGCTTATGCTTTGAATGTGTGGGAGGTCTGGGCTCAATCACTGGTACCACAGTCCCCCCAAGTCCTGTTGTGGAGAGCTCATAGTGCCCCCAATACAGTTGTTATCAGAACACCCAATAATGGTTATGATAATAATCGCAGTGATGACAAATGTCACATCGGGTGCTTATGACAATGACAATGATAATCACAATTTTTGTATTGTAACACGGTAAGCATTGTATTCAGTGGCTTTATATTCCCTCAAATTTAGTATCATTATACACTATAACATCCAAGAAAGTCATCTTAATTGGTATAAAAACTTGTTTGATAGGGCAAGTAATGACCGATTTAAGAATTCAAGCACAAATCGCTTTCATTATAGCTTTCCTACTCTTCACCTTGTAGAGTTCACAGTTATGGACATGCAGCCCACTTTGATTCTTTGTCTTGTTTAAGAATAACACTCTCCAATGTTCACACATGCTTCATTAAAGCCATATTGAACGCTTGCTTTCCACAGCCAAAGTTAGATCCATCTCTTGGATTACCCTCCCTTTTCTGAGAGCAGTGGTCAGGACCCCATTTTTCTAGGTGCACAGCTGCTAGTGAAACATCACCCCTAGGTCAATTGGAGCTGCCGGTAGTAATGACAAAATCCATGCCTTCAATTTCTTAATTAACTAAATACAGTGAAGTCTGTGGATTGATCAGAGCAGGGTCTCATATAGAATTAATTATGAGATTGTTGAGGGAGAACTTTGTGATTAATTCAGACTTTGCAAATCTACTGGGATTTTTATGGAAGCCTAATATAAAATACACTTGTATTAAAAAGTTAAATTAGAATGCAAAAGCCACTGTAGATGTTTTTGGGAGGGGTGTTGAGAATACACAGCCTCCCAGACTAACCACTCATCAATGAGATGGGGAGTGTTGAGAATACACAGCCTCCTAGACTAACCACTCACCAACAAGATGTTATTCTCCCTGGCACGCAGGGATAACCATGGCAGGCTGTGGGGAGATGTGGGGCCCTTTTGCAAATTTCATCACATTGTTCTCTGACAGATGCCTCCAAAGCACTTCTGACACCACCTTTCACATATACCATTTCCCCATCTGGTGGAAAGTGCAAATAAAATGATTCTTAGAAGATGCTTTTGACCTATTACAATATACAAAGCTTGAATTCTGAGTTTGAGTTCAAGAAAAATTCTATAGCTCTGGAGTTTTTCCATACCCAGGAACATTCATGTGGAGATTCTGGCATCACTGTTGCATGGGTCAAGCATCCATTTGTCTCAGTGTTTGGCTCTAAGGAACAATACTGGATAAGTCACTGTCCTTTGTTTTTTAGGAGCATACAAGGTACAATCTTGCATGGGACAAGTTTAGGACCATGAGTTGGTTGTAGAACTATAGACTTAAACCATAAAAAGGGTAGCAACACAAAATGTGATTACTTTACCCAGGGGTTAAGAATTTCCATAGAAGTGCTAATGTTCTAACTGAATGGTGAAAGACTGTTATCAGCAAAACTTGAGAGAGCAGAGGCTTGAGCTTGGAGGACTCACAGACAGGTTTGCTGCAGCGGATCTTCCTTTATCTTTGTCTCCACATGTTAGGGATGGCAATTGTTCTGTAATAGCACTTGTATGGCTTTGTCTCAGCCAGAGACTTTGTGCTACGGAATTAAAAATGCAATTAGTAAAAAAATGCAGTTAGCTATTTTACATTGTGTTCATGTATGCAAATTAGAAAGAGACTTGATATAATTATGTAGAAAACAGAGGTTAATAAATACCAGCTTGGGCTGCAATTATCTTTACATTTCTGGAGAAGGGAGTAGTAGAGTTGTTTTGCTGGGGTGAGAGGTAGGAAGAGCAGCTTGATGGGTGCTGGGCAGGGTACTTTCTACCCAAATATCATTGATCTTTGGGCCTTCAGACCAGGAAGGTTATGTCATCCCCAGTTTAGAGATGGGAAATGTGGACCACGAGTAAAGAGATCATTCATCTCAGTTTGCCGTTCGGGGCCTGAGCAGCCTGGACTGCACCCAGCTTGTCTTGTTTGAATGTCCGTGCTCTTTTCTCTTTCTCTCACTTTGCTTGGTCATTATTTGAGTTGTTCATCACTTCAGGTAGTGATATCTTCAGTCAAGTGCCAACACTGAAAATTTATTCATGTTATTTATTTGTCTTAGGAATAGTTAATAATAAATTTAAATTATATGACTATCCATTAATGAAATTATAGTTTATACAACTTAAGGGAATGTCTGATTTCTAATCTTAGTCTTTTTTTAGAATAAGGAATATTAATTAATTCAAAGTATAAAACCAAAACCCCTAACAAACCCCTAACTGACTTTCAAAACTGAAAATTATGCAGTTTAGAGTAGGAAATCATGGGTACATTTTACCATTTTACTATCATAGAGTATTAAAGAGAAAATGAACACTTTACATTCAGAGACATTCATATGTATAAAACATATACAGAAAATGAAGAAAACACTTTCTGAGCGTATTTAAAGAATTCCATGGAATAAGCAATTATTTTCATATAAAATTATACTTTATTATTACTTTTGATTGTGTAGAAATACCACAAAGACGTCATGTCTATTTCATCTATCTCATATTTTTTTTGTTTGTTTTTGTTTTGGGGCTACACGCAATGGTGCTTAAGAGTTGCTTCTAATTCTGTGCACAGAAATCACCCTTGGCAGATAGCTGGGATGAGATTTCAAGAATTGAACCTGGGTTGGCCCCATGTAAGGTAAGTGCTTTATTTGCTGTATTATCTCTCTCATTGGGATACACTGGCATGAGATAGGGTCAAATGGAAATATTACTGGTGTCCGCTCGAGCAAATCAATGAATGTCAAGTGATCAAGTGATCTCTCTCATGCTCAATCTTCTTCATCTTTTGTTGGATTACCTTTGTTCACAGCCCTGGGCTATATATTGCATGTAAAATCTTGTTTTTCCCTTTCTTTTATACCTCTTGCATATTTTTTAGTTAGAACAATATCCTTTTGCATAGACACAGGAAGACAGTTAAGGCTACACATTTGTAATATAGGAGTTAATTAACTCTGAAATATTTATTCCTGGGCATCCATCATATTTCCTAACATAAAGCTCAGCTGCCATTAGATTGATACAATTTCCTTCACCCCAAAAGAAGGGTCCCATCATGGGATTCAGATAGACTCAAGGCAAGCTGTGAGGTAAGCTCCCTGGCCCTGACTTGGGACGGACTAAGTGTTATAAGCAAGATAATAAGCTAAAAAGCATGGTCATGGAACAAACTGTCTTGACCCAAAGATAAGCAACTGATTTCAGACTGGTTGAGATTAGGATAAAATTAACCTGATTAACCAGGTCTGATGACCATAGTCTGTAATATATAGCAAGATGTCTCCAGGAAAAGCCACCCTTTATAAAGGTCTGTGACTCTTACTGTGCTTATACAAAATGACTACAAATAGCATTAAGAAGTAAATGTTATACTGGCAAAGAAAAGGGAGAAAACAATGTGTGCTTCAATGTGTAAAATAAGAGGGAGAGAGATGCAGAGACAGAGAGAGAGAGACAGAGAGAGAAAGAGAGAGGAAATTGGGGTACCTGCTATTAAGGCAGCCTGGGGGTGGGCCGGAGGGTGTGGGGTACCTTGGTGGTGGAAATGGGGCACTGGTGGAGGGATGGGTGCTGGTATATTGTATTACCAAGAACCAATTATGAACACCTTTGTAATTGTATGTTTCATGTTGGTATAATAAAAAATTAAAAAAAAAAACAATGCGTGCTTAGCTGAAATTCTGTCTCTGTGCTGGGCAGGTCTATAGCCCCAGGGAAGAATTCTATCTCTGAAGGGGAAGGGAGGTCCCCCTAGTACATAGCCTCAGGATGGAGGGGCTTTGTAACACCCACTTCTAGTTTTAGAGTCAAAGTCCATCACCTCTTACATCTCCCAACCAGCAACCTTTTGGGAGGTTAAAAGAGCGACTTGATCTAAATAAAATATGGAGCCTCAAACTATCAAGGAGCCTGTGTGTTCATTCCTTTGTCCATCATGGAATGATCATTGACCCTGAATGACCCAGGGGACCCTGCTGAGCCCCAATATCTGTTGGGGAACCCACTGAGCCCCAGCAATCTTTAAAAAAGCTACCTTTTCCTTTAAGAGTGTGATGAATACTTCTAAATAATAATATCAATGCATGATTAATTAGTCTTTTAATTTATACAAGCAAGGTGAATAATTTCAGGATATTTGTAGTAAGAGCAACAAAGCAGACATTGGAATGTGTCCCCGAGCCAGCAATTACTCAGAGACACCTATTTGCAGTCACAGTTTTGCATTAACGTTTGTCACTTTTTTTGCCCTTTTAGTTCTTTTCTTTTTCTTTTACATGGACTTGAGCTATGCCCCATCTGCTGTGCTTCACCCTTTTCTAATTATGCAACTCACATCCTGTCTCTATGAACCAGAATTTTATCAGGTTTATATATCTATATATGTGTATATAGATATATAAATAATTAATCAGAGCCTCCCAGGTGAAAGATGTAAATGCAACATTTTTAAAGGGATGCTTTAGCTGAAAGCAATTCACAGTCTGTAATGCAATTTACACTTCTGGTGACTTGGGACAGATGGAGGGAGAACTCACTTATTTGAAGCATTTTTGCTTCTTGGAAAACTGGTCCAAGGCAAGGACAGAAGTTGAGAGACACATTTCCTGCATTGTCATGTTCTCTGCCTTTTTACTATCTGTGACACCAGCTTGGTGCCTTACCTGCCACTGCTGCCTTCTTTCCTCTTAAGCACTAAACTCTCCTCTTTCCAATCTGTAAGCCTGAACCTACCATTTTGTTGTTTTTCTTTGGGTTTTGGGCCACACATGGCTATACTAAGCACTTCATCCTGACACTGTGCTCAGGGATCACTCCCAGCTGTGGTCGGGGGAACCAGATGTGGCACTAGGGATCAGACCTGACCAGCCATATGCTAAAGAAAGCCCCTTACATGCTGGACAACCTCCCTGGTGTAACCCCCTATTCTGAACTGAGTTGACTTTTCCTTCATTAAGGAACCATTATCACATTGTATTCAAGGTTGGAAAACTTGGAAGATACATGTGTTATGCCACATAACTATTCAAATAGGTTGGCTTGACAATCAAGCCAACCTATTTGAATAGTTCAGTTAACTGTATTTCTTTTAATTAAAAAAAAGTTTAGAGTATTCTAAACTGCCTATTCTTAGTGCTATTGCTGCTTGAGTTTTGCTCAGGGATCACTCCTGGAAGTGCTCAGAGGACCATATGCAGTGCTGGGGATTGAACCCTGATCAACGATGTGCAATGCAAGTACTCTCCTCACTGTACTATTGCTCCAGCCCTCATACTTTATTTTAACTTGGAAAACCCTTACAATACATTTAGCACTGTCCTTGTACCTAAGATTCCTTCCCTCTTACATATAATGAAACAAAAAGCACAAATGGTTTAGTAACTCAACATTAAGGACTGAACTCTGCCTTGTTACAGTCATATAATCCAATTCCCAGGAAATCAGAATGTGATCATACATATCACATTCTGGTCCTTGAAATGAAGTGTTTTAGGCTACACCCTGACCTTTTAAAACAGGAATCTTTTAAGAACAGGGTATTTGGGCACACAAATAGATAAAGCCATGTGGAGAAACAGAGAGAAGTGGCCATGCCCCAAGACCAAGGCCTTGGCATGAATCATCCCACCAATACCTTAACCTTTAACTCACAGACAGTAGTACTCTACAAGAATGGATTCTTTTCCTCAAACGTATTCCAGGGCATTCTGTAGGAGTAGCCTGATAAGCTAGTATGTCTCCATAAAGTTTTTTAGTCAATAACATTTGAGGAGTGGTTTCAGAGTCTGTGCTTTGAATCATATCTCCATAATGTCTCTCAAAGATTTGAACATAGTTTCCTTGTTATTCAAACATGGAAAATCATAAAGAGTCTGCTCTAGAGAATGAGGAAGTCCAGACTATTTAATTCCTGCCTTGAAAAAGCATTGGTTTGTGACTTTAGACAAAACACAAAGTCTCTCTGTTCTTCAGCTTTCTCTATAGCCCTAGGATGAGAATTGATCTCATTGAGTTGTGTTTGTAAGAAAACAGAGGATCTGGGTTAAGCACCTACTAGGGTGGGGACCAGAAAGATAGTACTGGATAAGTCAAGGCTCTTGACTTGCATGCAGCAGACATGCATTCCAATCCCCCCCCCCATATTTCCCTTGCCCAGAACCACATATGGTCCCCTTGAGTACATTCAGGAATCAGCCCTAAGCATAAGCACAGAGCTAGAAATTCTTCCTGAATATCACCAAAGCTAGACCCCTCCCTCCAAAAAATTATGAAAATATAATTTAAAAGATATCCAGCACACTTATGTTAATTCTAGTGCTTAGTACAACAGCCAAGTTGTAGAAACATCCCCAAAATGTTCAGTGATGGCAGAGAAATGAATAAAGGCATTGTGGTCTGTATGCACAATTATTGCTGTGCAGCTGTGAGAAAAGATGAAATCACTCTGATACTGCATCATGGAAAGAATCAGAAGATACCATGTTAGGTAAAATAACCCAGCAAGAAGACAAATACTAGATTATCTTATTTGTGACAAAAATAGATGCAAGAGAACAGACAGTACTGAACAATAGTAAACTCTTGGCTTTGGAATACAAAACCAATTATCAAGTGGTGGAAAGTGGAGAAGAGAAAGAAGATCAAAATAGGTAGTGAGTGTTGGGAAGGGCCATGAACATGGGGGTGTGGGGATTCAGCATTTATGTATACTGATACTATAAATCTTAACACTGTTGTTAACTAGACTGTAATATAACTTTCAAACAAGTAAAATAAAAAGTAATCAGATCTAAGGTTGAAGAGCCACCATCAAACAGAAGCATCTCGGATCCTTATGGTCCCCCTGAACCAATGAATGTATTGACAGATGGTTAACATCTCTGGCAACTTTAAACTTCATTGCTTATGCAAAGTCAATAGAGAAAACACTATGTGGACTCTTAACACAGGAAGTCCCAGTTGGGTGAACATTTGCTTTTCAAATCTCCAGTTTCTTATTAGCTTGTAGGCACTAGGACTGTTTTCTTACCTCTCCCAGCTCAGACACTAGGGCCAGGCACACTAAGCTTCTTTAATGAACTCAGAGGAGCATGAGAGTGCATGGTGGGGCCTCTCTGAATCTTGTACCCTACCTCCCCACTCCAATAGCCTCTCAGGTATCATTAACATTTTAGGGCTTCTCTACCTGCCAGCCTGGACTTTCTTGGACTTGAGGGACAGTTCTCTGAGATTCATTGGACAGTAAGACTCAGTAAGTCTGATAGCTGATGATGATGTACTGGCACTCTGTACGGCACCAACAAACATCTCAGACAAGGGAAGAGCAGGGAAAAGGACCATTCCAATGAGATGGGAAAGGAAATGACAAATAGTTACCGTGGTGGCTTCTTCCTGAGATTTCATATTTTTTTGAATGTTTCATTTTTTTTTAACTTAAAGGACCATTATTTACAAATTAATTGATAGTTGAGACTCAGACATAACAATATTCCAGCACCAATCCCACCACAGTGTCCACTTCCCCCCCACCAGTGTACTCATCTCCCGTCCACCCATTCAGTCACCAGTCCACTGCCTGCCACCTTGATAGGCACATTTCATAGCAGTGGCTATAGTTAGATCTCGTGCTTCAGTTCCTTTCAGTCTGTGCTTTGAATGTGTAGCTATACCACTCTCCCATGCTTCCCATACACCTGCGTCCCCTGGTCCTGAGTCTCCATTACTTTCCTTCTCCAGTTCTTCCTTCTTTCCTCGATTTCTTTCTCTGTCTTTCTATGCTCTGTACTCTGGGATCAAGGGCAATATAGGTATCCCCCTTTATTACATTACATGGCATTTTTATCTCTTTAAGAAGTTTATTCTTTTTATTTGTTTTGTTGTGTGGCTGAGGGATCAAATCCAGAGACACATAGGCACCAAGCAGAGTGCTACATGAGTGCCATGTGCAGCCTTGAAATCCCTCATCTTTCAGTCTCACCAGGAGGAAGATTCTCTGAGGTCCACAAACAGAACAAAAGATGCTACATTTCTCTCACTTCTTCCCTCGTTAGATAAGATCCACAGAATCCCTGCCTCTAACTTCTGACAATGCCCCTTGTTGAGTTATAAAACCATCCCTCAAAAACAAACAAACACGATTTCCCAAACACCAGTCCAAGAATAGAGCCTTTGGGTAAATAGACCGTCTTTTCAATTTTGTCTTTTTAGAAGAAAATAGGTTTTAGGTCAATCAAGTCTACATTCTAACTCTCCAACAACATCTAGCTGGATAGCCTTGGAGAAGCGAAGTGATCTCAGGGGTCCGTCCTAGAATTTCCTCCTACAAAAATGAAGAAAAATTGTTTTTGTGAGGATTCAAATCTCTATGAACAGTACCCATCTTACTCTCTATAAAGGATCTAATACCTTATCAGATGCTCTATAAATTGTGAGCTGTGTTCTTTCCAGAACAGCCCCTGTTTTTCTCATACGTCCCACTGGTGTTTGCACAATTCTCTGTCATTCCTGTCCCTCAATTGCAAAGTTCTTTCTTACTTTACAAGAGTCAGAGGAAAAGTCACCTACTTAGCATTCCAGAGTACCCGCCTCATCAGGCTCAATGCAATTCCCAAACTACAGTCAGGAAACAGTGTCTATGCTCTCCAGCGCATGCATACAATTGATCTGGCCAGAACCTGATCAGCCATTTGTCTTACCAAGGCCATCATTTTGAAGTGATTTTCTGGGATAGATCATGCTCTATTGATGTGGTGTAAGCCAGAGGTCCTGAATGCTAAAAGCATTCAGGATGAGCATGAGATGTTGTTACGAAGAGGGTCTGGGCATTTTTTATGTTTTTTTTTTTTTCAGAAATTCCATACTGCTTTCCATGGAGGTTGAACCAGAAACTATTCCCACCATCAGTGAGTGAATGAAGATTTATTTTAAGTGATTTGTTTGACTTATTGTAGGATCAGGCAGATAGATGGGAAATATCTTGGCAAGTGGGTTATTATATGTGTTGGACTACCTCCACCAACTTACTGCCTCAGTTTCTCCAACATTCTTTGCTTCTGATAGCCTTTTCTCTGTCTCTATGTCTGTGTCAGTATTTCTGTCTGTCCTTCCCTCCCTCCCTCTCTCTCTCTCTCCACACACACACACAAACACTCTCTCTCTCTCTCTCTCTCTCTCTTTCCAGTGTTCCTTATTCCTCTGCACTCTTTTCTCTTTACCCTTCATTGCTCCTATGACATCTTCTTGAAGTCAGATTGCAGAGCCTATAGCAATCCTAGCACTGGACAGAAACAGTGCCTTAAATTGTGGCAAAAAAGCAACACTTAGAAAGCAAAAGCAAGCCCTCATTTTTGAGGTGCGCCAGCTTTGTAATTTGGGGAGGGGGGATTCTCCAACAGTCTTGCTCCAGCCCTGAGAAAAGAGTGGTCAGTAATTCACTCTCTTTACAGAGACTCCTACAGGCAGTTACAGGAAAGGATTTAGTTTCCCTGGACTTCTGCTTAAAACAATCTTCAACTCCCGGCTTAATGCACTCTCTTCAATTCCCTGCCTCCCTCAGAGATTCTGCCTGGGAAGCTAGCAGAAATCTGCATAGCATAGACCCCTGGGAGTTTCTGTTTGAATGTCATATGTGGAGAAAGAGCTCCCACCTGCAGTGCCTCAAGGACCTCTGGGTGCTGATGTAATGTCACTGCTGACTTGGCACATTTGGGAAGGGCCCTGAGAGGATGTCTCTGAGGTAAGCACCCAGTCATGCCGGTACCGGTACCAAAAGATTGTACTGCGGGGGGGAGGGGGGGGAGTGATAGTCCAGCGGGTAGGGTGTTTGCCTTGCACGTGGCAGGCCAGTGCCCGGCCAGGGTTCGATCCCGGGATCCCATATGGTCCCCCGAGCACTGCCAGGAGTAATTCCTGAGTGCAGAGCCAGGAGGAACCCCTGAGCATCACGGGTGTGACCCAAAAAGCCAAAAAAAAAAAGATTGTACTGCAGGGGCCACTGGGAAAGTGGGTGGCAGGAGTGTTCATCATTCTTATACCCTGTTTGGAGGCCCAAAGAGATGAGGTCCACTCCTCTCATGTGTAGTAGCTGACCACCTAGGCTCACAACTACGACAATATCTCACCATCGCTGTGCCCCTGGGAGTACCTGGGGGCTTTGAACTGAGTGGATGACAGGATGATGCTGGGACATCAAGCTTTGCCATCTTCAAACAGTCCTGCTCACTATTTCCATCACCAGCCAGACCAGCTTGGTCTCCGCCCCTGCCCATCTCTCCCCATGACTGGTCTCATCTCTTCCCCAGATATATAGAAAGCTTGTGGCCTGCTTGTGGCTTGTAGAATGTCCTTGTCAAATGCCCATTATTATTAACTCTGCCCATTGGAATGCTATTGATATATTGAGATTATTACTAATGGAGAATTTTAATTCACTTCTCAGACACTCAGTTTCCTTTTCCCTCTAGTGAAGTCTCTTTTGTTAAAAAAAAGTTTCAAATTAAAAAAAAATTCCTACCATCAATGTCCCCCCCACCTCTTCACTTCCACCCTGCCTATCTCAGTGGCAGGGACTTTCTCTCTCTCCCCTCCCTCCTACCTCTTTCTCTCTCTCTCTCTCTCTCTCTCTCTCTCTCTCTCTCTCTCTCTCTCTCTCTCTCTCTCTCTCTCTCTCTGACCATTAGCAGTCCTTGTCCAGACCCTGACATGGGTGAGCTATTCCAGGGCAGAGATAGTGAAGCTGGATCACTGCCAAAACACACAGAACTGGCATTCTGGACTTGACTGGTGCAGTTAGACCTCACCATCATCCTTACTCCTCTACCTGCCACCCATAGTGATGGCACTGAAACAGAAGCCTGAGGCTATGGGAGAATGGAAATCAGATTCTGAGACTGAGCCTTCAGAGCCAATTTTCAAGAAATTTAGGAGCACTGGATGATTCGTCTGTGCAAGCTTCTTTTGCTATTTTTACATCTGCTTATTAGAATCTAAGTGACCTTGATCACGAGACCCAGGATGGTGGTGGAGGTGGGTACAAACTCTTTCAGGTCATAGCTACAGCCTCAGTCCTTCTTTCCATTCATGGTTCTGTGCCCTGCCTGGAGCTTAGTCTCCTGAATTGACTTCCCTTTTCCCAAGGGGCACTTTCCTTTTCACCAACCTCTCTCCCTGCAATTCTTTGGCCTAGGCAGAGATTTGTTTCACTCTCCATTTCTAGCTGAAGTCACCACTCCAGACTCAGTATAGAGTGGGTAAGAACTACAGTCACCTACAATTTAACAGCTTCCAACGTCACGATTGGAAGGTGTTCAGTCTAGTGCCATTTCATTTCTAAGATACACTCAAATTACTGAATTGCAAAAATAGTCACACCAACCTGACACATTATTAAGGGTGATGAAAATAGAGCTGAAACAATAGCTATGGTTACTATATGCTCACACCCAGTGCTAAACTGTGCAGTGTCTTTTTTGCATCCTCAGATCAATCTTATTTATACACTCATTTCCATGTGCGAGGTCTGAGTATCACTGTGTAAGTCACTTTCCCACAGCACCACACGAGCTATATTTGGGTTACTCCCATTTTTCAGCTTCACGTTCTCAAAGACAAATGCCCAGCTTCTTGGTGCAGATAAATGGCTTGATAATGCTGCCAAGGTATCAGTTTTGCCTTGTATTCTGATGTTTCTGCTTGGATCTCCTGCGTGTATACCCTGTGACCCTCAGGGTTACAGTGCTGAAACATGTGTATTACCGTCCTCAGCCTTCCTGGTCTTCAGGCTGCCAGAAGAGTGAAGGGAAGTGATGAGAAATACAGGGCCTTTGGAATTCCTGAAGAACTCTTAAAACCCCAGAGATAAAAAACAAAAGCCCCCAAAGGAGTCAAAGACCTAGAAAGACACTTCATCCAAGAAGGTGTCCAAGTGAGAAAGATGTAGATGAAAAAATTGTTCACACCATAGGTCACCAGGGAAAAGAAAATTGGTACAATGAGACGCCATCTCTAAACCTGTCAGGTGGCAAAAATCCAGAATCTTGTTCACGTGAGATTCTGGTAAGATGGATTCAGACCGGAGAGGGTGGGCTTTCTTTCACTGTTGGCATAGATGCAAACATGGAAGGAGTTACTTTTGGAAGCATTTTAGCTGCTTTTGGCAAAACTCAGTAGACTCTTGTCATGTAATCTCACCCAAAGGATTTCAGAATTTCTATCTACACAAAAGTCTAACCATGGATGTTAGTAGCAGTTTTCTTCATAATTGCTAAAACTTTGAGTTAACTGAGATCTCTGACAGTAGAATAAACTGTAACTCATCCAGAGAGCATGTTATCATTAGGACTAAGACAGAAATGAGCTATCAAACCATGAAAGACACGTGGGACTTCTCATGTATCTTGATTGGTAAGTGGAAGGAGCCAGATTGAAAAGACTGCACAATTTGTAACCCAACTATGTGGCACACAGAATACGGTGAAAATCTTAGATATTGGAAAGATCGAAGGTTGGCAGAGCTGATTGGTCTGGGTAAGGAGTGAAAGCACAGGGTCTTAGGTCAGCCTTGGAAACTTCTATGTAGAATAAAAGACATACGTGCCATTTACACATGCCCAACCCCATAGAATAAGCAGCTAATAGGGAATCATAAAATTAATTACAAACTTCAGGCAGTGATGGTGTGTGTTACAGCGGAAGGGTCATTTTTAACAAATGCACAACTTTGGTGGCAAAAGTTGGTTATGGGGAGGACCATGCATGAGGAGTATTTTTTTTCTGTTAATTTTTCCTCTGTTGTAATGATACCCTGGAACTATTTAAAATATAAATTCTTAAATTAAAATATAGAGGTAGAGGAATTGGAAAAATTCTGGTTGGTCTATTTGAATTTCAGAGACATGATACATATTTAATATACTTATGTGACACAAAATCATTTATTTGAGATATGTATTTAACTGGCATTCTATAACACATCTGGCCTTTTTTTCTTTAAATAATGATTTATTGTAAGTACAGTGATTTACAAAGTACAAACATTTTTCACAATACAGTTGCTAGAAATATTCATCATTCAGCACCAATCCCACCACCAGTGTGCCCCCACCACCACCAGAGACCTTCACTTCCCACCCATGCTCCACCCCCTTCCTGTTGCCTGCTCACTTATCCAACATCAATTATGTTGATCATTAAAGCTCATATAAGGGAGTGTTGTATTTGATATGCCAAATACCAGTAACAATTATAGACCTCATTTCCATGACCTGATGGAATGATTTGAGGCTCTTTATGTTCCTGGAGCAAGCAGATGCCCTTGGGCTCTACTAGCATGAGACATGACATATGGAGATGTTACCGGTGCCCGCTCGAGCAAATCAATGATGAACGGGAAGACAGTGATACAGTGAATAATAAAGTCATACTTTTTTTTCTATGTTGATGTGTGGGATTCAGGCCAGTTTCTGTTCTTGGATTCACTTTCCTAGGTTTCCAGAACACAGTGGTTTTCTACTGACAATCCTAGACACACAACCACTACAACTACAGACAACACTTATTTCACATTTATCTCAATGTCTATTTGAGCTGTTCCTATTCATGTACTGAATAATCCATTGCTTGTTGGAGCTACTTCTCTAAATACAATAGATAAACATGGTGTTAGACAAAATTCAATGGAGAGCCTCAAATCTCCATTGTGCCATTTGAGTCCACTGTATAGGAAATAACCGAGATAGTCCCAAAGACCACGCATGGTGCATACACACTTCATTTTTAGAAAATGTGATGGGATACACGTTAGTTTACTAGGTTTAAGGATAATGAGCGGGTGCTCTTCGGTTGGGCCCCATGGGGTTGGAGCTCCGCCCAGCTGTGGAGAACATCTTGAAAGTGGTTGTGGCTATGATTTATGAGGTTTTCCAGCCTCTGAGCGTCTGTCCAGGAAGCAGGCGAGGACCAAAACCTGCCCCTCTTCCGGGACACCTCATTAGCCTAGCATAAGCTGGGCAGAAGCAGCTCAGCCCTGTGTTTCTTCCTGATTTCCAGCTGGTTTGCAGTTCTGGGGGTAGTGGGCATTGAGCTTGGTGGGGGAGGGCGTCCCAGCTTCAGCTCCACAGGAAGCCTGGTGGATTCCATCACTGAGTCCTGCACACCTGGGCTTGAACTCGACTTCTTTGTTGGGTGTGGCTTTGCGGGCTGTGGAGTCCGGACACATTTGGCCATTTTATCTGATCTGTGTCCCAATTTATCCACTGCCTTATTATAATATCTTTTAAAGGTTATATAATTTTCTTCATGTTTTTTTCTTTCTTTCTTTCTTTCTTTCTTTCTTTCTTTCTTTCTTTCTTTCTTTCTTTCTTTCTTTCTTTCTTTCTTTCTTTCTTTCTTTCTTTCTTTCTTTCTTTCTTTCTTTCTTTCTTTCTTCCTTCCTTCCTTCCCTTCCTTCCTTCCTTCCATCCTTCCTTCCTTCCTTCCTTCCTTCCTTCCTTCCTTCCTTCCTTCCTTCCTTCTTTCTTTCTTTCTTTCTTTCTTTCTTTCTTTCTTTCTTTCTTTCTTTCTTTCTTTCTTTCTTTCTTTCTTTCTTTCTTTCTTTCTTTCTTTCTTTCTTTCTTTCTTTTGCATAGCACCTTGAGCTATTTAATAACTACTCCCTGTTCTATTTTTTTTTCTTTTTGGGTCACACCCGTCAATGCTCAGGGGTTACTCCTGGCTCTGCACTCAGGAATTACTCCTAGCAGTGCTCAGGGGACCATATGGGATGCCGGAGATCAAACCCGGGCCCGCATGGGCCGGCCGTGTGCAAGGCAAACACCCTACTCGCTGGGCTATTTCTCTGACCCCTAGTCCCTGTTCTATGCTTAGGGGTTGCACCTAACAGTGGGGTCTAATGCAGTGCTGGCGATTGAACTGGGGCTTCTCATATGAAGCCTCTGTTCATTCATCTTTCCAGGTTATCTTTCTGATTCCTCATCTATGGTCTTGAGGTTTGCATGAAAGGATAGATTCAAAATTTTCAGCATATTCCTTAAACATGCTCAATGAAAGTTAGGTACCATTACCCTTACTACTTCTGTGTTATCATTATTATTAATTAAACACATCTTACTTTCAAATGTTTAGGAATTATTGCAAGGATTCAGTGATGAAGCCTGTGTATTGTGCCTAGCGCAATGCCTATTTGGTAGATGCTGGCTGTGAGCTTTATCCGGGTAGCCCTAAGTGGCCCCCTCTTTACCCAATGCAGCTCATTCTTGTTCATGTTCATGCTACTGCATGACCAGGATGTGGCTAGCAAGTGGGAACACTCATTTGGGAGCATAATTTATGCATTATCAAATGAGTGTAGTTACATTTTAAGCTTATTTAATAAAATTTCAATAATTTTTAAAAAGCAATGTAAAAATCCATATTAAACAAAATACTTTATTATTATTTTAGATGCATACCAAATTTCACCACACACTCTGGGTCCTAGCCGCTTGTACCAGGATCCACTAACCTATCACTTCAATGAAGTAACTAAACCCTTTTCTTCCTGAGAAATCACCAATAAAGTAAAGCCTGATTATTTATTTTCTAGTGACAGAGATGATAACAGAGAGAATTCTGTAAGGGTGATTGTTTTTTCTTGACTTTAACGGGGCAAAATAACTAGGTCTTTTTGAAAAAAAACTTTTGAAATACAAAGTTTTGTTTTATTTACAACAGCTAATGGAGAAAATGCTATTTGCCACCAAGCTTCCACCAAACTTTGAGATTTCTGAAAATCTTAGAGTTTATAATTGCAGGCTTCAAATATTAGTGCGACAATTTCTGCTTTTCCACTTTTTTTCTCCCAGAACTTATGAGCTCCTTGAGGTCACTCAGTAATAAACACTAAGTTTGTCATGGAAATAGTCAAGGCAAATGAAATCATTCACAATTTTCTGGAGAAAGTGGACACTCAAGGTTAATGCCATAGAAACCTGGGTTTCTGAGTTCTATATTTGCTCACTGCGTTTTTCCTTCAGCCTTCACAACGACCTAATAAAACTTGAAACATGTAGTTGTGTATGCTACTAATTTAGCTTTTTCTTTAATATTTCATGAAGGCCTAATAGGAGTGCATTGCTATCCCACACACTCCTAGGCCTTAGGTAATACAACTTAATTAAGTTCGCTCAACCCTGTGCCGTTGACACTATTAACCCTACTTTGCAAATGAGGAGGCAGGCTTATGAGGCACATTAGGAGACCAAATGTTCACCAAAGGTCTCAGAGCCGGCATGTGGCAGAGAGCTAAGAGCCAGATGCAATCCAGTTTTGTCATAACACTATGTAGCAGCACACTGAGACTAGAGATGAAAGGGAATTGTCTGAAACTAAATGGGCAGTCGAGGACGCACACTCATATACAGCCCAGCCTTCATTTTGCAGCTCTGTTAGATGCTCTTCCAGATTTTCTGGGCATTCCTCTGCTTAGTACCACAGTCACATTCTGTACAATGTACTGGTAGCCTAAAAGAATGGACTTAATTATAATTGTCCTCTGTATTCAACTGATTCCTTCTTTTTGTTTTTAGATGAATCTAGAGGTTGCCAGGGGCTACTCTCAGCTCTTTGCTCAGGGTTGCTCCCAGTGGTGCTCCACACACCATGTAGTGTTAAGTCTCCAGCTTGCAAAACATACACTCTTTCCACTGAGCCTATATCTCTGCCCATAATGGAAGTTTCCTTAATTGCTATTTTTTCATCTATAAGATGCTGACTACTTTAAGGATGAGTGAAATCTTTATTGTCATAGATCTCATTACCCAATTATAAATTAAGGCTGCAGGTTAAAGATTTCATGTACCTACTGACTGAAGTACATAGAAGGATCATAATATTCTTTGGCATATTGTGGACATTTATATGCATATATACATAGTCTATTGTGTATAAATGGAATCTATAGGTATATCTTCTCTATTCTCCAAATAAATCTCAGTCATTTCCCATATTCTGCTGGACATATTCTAGTGAAAACTGTGAATGCCACCAGACAGCTTTATGCCATTCAGAGGGTCTATCAAACTACAAGGATGAAAGACCAACTAGCATCATTAGAGTTCCCTTGGAAACCCTGTTTATATAGACTTCTATCGGCATCCTTTTTATTTAACCACTCCTATTCATTTTAGATGTATTGGACTTGCAGTTGATCTCTATAAGAGGAAAAGCCCCAATCCTATTTGCCAATGAAATTATTGATGGAGAGGGATAGGGGTTAGGGCAATGTATATGTCTTTGCTTAGCTGATCCTAGTACCAGGAATAGTCCAGCCAAGAAGGAAGAAATGCTCTTAGTCCTTAGTGTCTTTCTCCCCACAGATTTTCCAGGTATTGGATGTGAGGGGCAATCTGGCTGTCACATCTGCCACCACATTGATAGCCAGCATTGATTTGGCTGATCTGACTGGTTAGATGAGCGTCCCGTTCCTCCCTCCACACACTCTGAATACCTCCCAAAACTGTGTGCCCAGTTGAAACTGTACAGCCTTCCCCAGTGAAGACAGATCATTCTTCCATCGAGGGTAAATGAGTAGTAGCTCATCCCTCCCAGAGCTTCCAAACAAGCTCCCCAAAAGGTCCCAGGTATAAAAAGTATAAAAGTGTATCAGACCAGGGAAAACAGAGAACAAGAGACAGCCAAGAATTTGGAAATGAGAAGAGGAAAATATGAGTGTTGCTCCCACAACACCTTACTTAACACCCAGGTAGTTCAGCAAAGGTAAGATTCCCTGCTCCAGTCCCATCAGATAGAACAGACAGGCTCTGAGAAGTGAAGGCATCTTTCCAAATCATGCACACAGCAAGACACAGGACTGTTTAGACCCAAGAGATCACCACACACAATCCTGGCCTATGAAGAAGTTATGATCATGATATCAAAATTTATGTACACTATATAAAATAATGAGCCTCCTATGCAAAACATGAGGTGGGCTGCAGAATGTCTCTGTAGGTTACTTTGTTTCAGCATGGAAAGACACGGAGTACAGTAGTGGAGAGAGATCAAATCTTTTGCATTGCTCTGTTTGCTTAAGGAGCCAACGTCTTCAGCGAGCTCTACTTAGCTTCAGCTTCTAAGTATCCAGATACATCTGGGTAGTTTATGAACTGATTTTCTTTTCTAAACTGTTTGACCTCTTGGAAGTAATCCTTTCCTAATTTGTCCTGACAGGAATTACTTTCATCAAGACACTTCTGGTTGCAAGTAATAGAAGCTCAATGCCAATAAACTGAGGGACTAAACTAGCTCATGCAATATAAAGGCTTGGGACCTGGTCGGGCTTCCCCTACTCCTGATCCAAGTACCCAATGTGTCACCAGAGGCTGTCTCTGCCTCCCTTTCTTGTTTTCCTTGTCAAGAGGACGTTCTTAACTAGCCAAGATTCAAAATGCCTCCATTTTTGAAAGGTTTACCATCAGTTCAGTTCAATCAACCAAGACAGTAGAGGAATAGAGGGACAGAACAAACCTAGTGGAACCAGCTTGGCCATACCTGGACTATGAGTCCACCCCTGAATAACAATACCACACCTGGGGGCCGGAGCTATAGCCCAGCGGTAGGGCGTTTGCCTTGCATGCGGCCTGCCTGTGCCTGCCCGGGTTCGATCCCCGGCATCCCATATGGTCCCCCCAGCACTGCCAGGAGTAATCCCTGAGTGCAGAGCCAGGAGTAACCCCTGAGCATCCCGGGTGTGACCCAAAAAAAATAAATAAATAAATAAATAAACAAAACAATACCACACCTAGGTCACAAGTCTGTGTCTGGACCATGGTCCACAGTTGGGATATGAGTCTGCCTGGACGAAAGTCCACACTGATTTCATGAGTTTATGCCTGGACCATAGTCCATACCTGGATGACAGGCCTATACCTGGACCAGAGAGTCACACTGGAAGTGGGTCTTGAGAAGTGATTGGGCAAAGTTCACCCTTAAACTGACAGGTATTAGAAGGCGTGACTGAGCAAATGTGAGAAAATGGAGGGAGAGATCGTGCAAGAAGTCAGTGATTTGCCACTGATCCATAAATTTCTCAGTTTGATACCTCTGGTGTCACATCCCCAAATGGCACATACAATATTATGAGAAAGAGTTAACATTATATCAATTTTAGTGTAGTATATTGCTTTAAATGTTATATCTTATCATTAGCTATTACATAGTTATCTGTTCCTTACTGTGCCTAAATTATAAATTAAACTTTTATACAAGTATGTATATTAACAGGTCCTTGAATAATGTTGTTTTTTTCAAATTTGTTTCATTACAGTGTGTTATAATAAATAGAACAAAATTATTTTAGTAAAGTAGTTCTCACTGTCATTTCAATGGTATTTCTCTTTTTTTTTAATTTTTTTTTTTTTAAAAATACAAAGATATACAATTAAACAGTTCATATTTGGGTTTTGGTCAAACAGTGTTGCAGCACCCCATCCCGCCACTAGTGCCCATCTCTCCCACCACCAACGTCCCCCGGTTCCCTCCCCCCCCTCCCCAGCCCCTGCTCCATGGCAGGTTCTTGATTTCTTTCTATTTCTCTCTCTTTCTCTTTTCCTTCCGCCTCCAGACCATGGATTACAGAACATACATTAAAGGGTTGTCATGTGTATCTTTTGCCTCTATTTAATGCTCAGTTCTAGGTTGGCATTAGTACCCTCAACAATTGTTAGCACACTGTTCCATTTCTGTCTTACCTAGCCTCTGAATCCCACACGTTTGTGATAATTTCCACCTTTGACAGGACCTCCTGATATATGTTTCACTTGACCTTGGATATTGGTATCATAATATGTACCTATATATTTATGTTATGCAGATAAATGCAGTCATTCTGTATCTGTCTCTCTCCTTCTGGCTAATTTCAGCTCAACATAATCTTCTCCATGTCCATCCATTTGTAGGCAAATTTTATAACTTCATTTTTCCTAACAGCTGCATAGTATTCCATTGTGTAGATGTACCAAAGCTTTTTTATCCAGTCATCGATTTTCGGGCACTCTGGTTGCTTCCAGATTCTGGCTATTGTGAATAATGCTGCTATGAACATAAAAAGTAGGGATGGTGTTTCCCTGCGTATTTTTGGTTTCCCAGAGTAGATTCCCAGGAGTGGTATGGCTGGGTCAAATGGGGAGTTCAATTTCTAGTCTTTGGAGGAAAGTCCATATTGTTTTCCAGAAAGGCTGTACCAGCCTGCATTCCCACCAACAATGGATGAGTGTCCCCTTTTCCCCACACCCACGCCAGCACTTGTTGTTCTTGTTCTTTTGAATATGTGCCAGTCTCTGTGGTGTAAAGTGGTATCTCATTGTTGTTTTGATTTGCATCTCTCTGATGATTAGTGATGATGAGAATTTTTTCATATGTTTTTTTTTGCCATTCGAATTTCTTCCTTGCTGAAGTTTCTGTTCATTTCTTCTCCCCCATTTTTTTGATGGGGTTGTTTGTTTTCTTCTTGTAAAGTTCTACCAGTGCCTGATATATCCTGGATATTAACCCCCTTATCAGATGGGTATTGGGTGAATATTCTTTCCCATTCTGTGGACTGCTTTTGTATCTTAGTCACTGTTTCTTTTGAGGTGCAGAAGCTTTTTAGTTTCATGTAGTCCCATATGTTTATCTTTTCTTCTAGTTGCTTTGTTAGTGATGTTTCACCTTTGAAGATGCCTTTAGCTTCAATGTCATGGAGGGTTTTTCCTATATTTTCTTCAATGTACTTTATGGATTCAAGTCTGATATTGAGATCTTTAATCCATTTTGATCTGATTTTTGTGCATGGTGTTAGACACAGGTCCAAATTCATTCTTTTTTACATGTCGCTGCCCAGTTTTCCCAACACCACTTGTTGAAGAGGCTTTCCTTACTCCATTTTAGACTCGTTGCACCTTTATCAAAGATTAAATGATCATGTGTTTGAGGTTGGGTGTCAGGATACTCAATTCTATTCCATAGGTCCACGGGTCTGTTTTTATTCCAATACCATGCTGTTTTAATTACTACTGCCTTGTAGTACAGTTTGAAGTTGGGTAAGGCCATTTCTTATTTCTTAAGGGGTATGTACACCAGGAAGAAATTACACTACTAAACATATATGCACCCAAAGAGGGGCCAGCAAAATACATAAAACAACTGCTAAGAGACCTCAAAGAAGACATTGACAGTAGCACAATAATAGTTGGAGACTTCAACACTGCTCTATCAACGATGGATAGATCAACAAGACGGAAAGTCACCAAGGAAATATTGGCCCTCAAGGAAGAAATGGAAGAAAGAGAGCTAGTAGATATATACAGGGCTTTTCATGCCAAAAAAGCTGAATACACATTTTTCTCTAGTGCACATGGAACATTCTCCAAGATAGACCACATGCTGAGCCACAAAGCATACCCTCAATAAAAAATAAAAAGGTAGAAATTGTGTCAGCTATCTTTTCAGACCATGATGCACTGAAAATGGAAGTTAACCATACACAGAAACAGGGAGTCAAACCAAACACCTGGAAACTGAACAGATCACTCCTGAACAACAAATGGGTCATAGAAGAAATCAAACAGGAAATCCAAAGATTTCTGGAAACAAATGAAAATGAAGACACCAACTATAAGAGCTTGTGGGACACGGCAAAAGCCGTGTTAAGAGGGAAGTTTATAGCTCTGCAAGCATTCATCAGGAAACAAGAAAGGGCCCACATAAATAACCTGACTACACAGCTGAAGACATTAGAGAAAGACCAACAAAAGGAGCCCAACCCAGGCAGAAAAAAAGGAAATAATAAAACTTAGAGAGGAAATCAATGAGTTGGAAACCAAAAAAAAACAATCCAAAAGATTAATGAAACCAAGAGCTGGTTTTTTGAAAAAAATAAACAAGATTGACAAACCATTGGCAAGACTTGTAAGGACAGGGAAAGAGAGAACCCAAATAAACAGAATCAGAAATAAAAAGGGTGACATCACAACAGAAACCACAGAAATCCAAAAGATCATCAGAGATTACTTTGAGAGCCTGTATGCCGTGAAACATGAGAATCTAGAAGAAATGGATCAATTCCTGAAGTCCTATAACCTCCCCACGGCTGAAACAAGAATATCTCCAATACCTGAATAAGCCTAACACCATCGAGGAAATAGAAACAGTAATTAAAAGTCTTTCCAAACACAAAAGCCCAGGTCCAGACGGATTCCCTAGTGAATTCTACCAAACCTTTTAAGGAGGACCTACTGCCTGTCCTGTTCAAGCTCTTCCAGGAAATAGAAGAAACAGAAACACTCCCAAACAGCTTTTACGAGGCACATATCACCCTGATACCCAAAGCAGGGAGAGACAACACAAAGAAAGAAAAACTACAGACCAATATCCCTGATGAACACGGATGCTAAGATCTTCAACAAAATACTAGCCAACAGAATCCAAAAGACTCATCAAGAAGATTATACATCATGACCAAGTAGGATTCATCCCGGGTATGCAAGGATGGTTCAACATTCGCAAGTCAATCAACATAATACATCATATCAATAAGAGAAAAAATAAAAACCATATGATCCTATCAATAGGCGCAGAGAAAGCATTTGACAAGATCCAGCACCCGTTCATGATTAAAACCCTCCAGAAAATGGGAATTGAAGGGACTTTCCTCAAGATAGTTACAGCCATCTACCAAAAAGCCCACAGCAAGCATCATTCTCAATGGGGAAAAGTTGAAAGCCTTCCCCCTGAGATCAGGGGACAAGACAAGGTTGCCCACTCTCACCTCTTTTTATTCAATATAGTACTGGAAGTACTTGCCATGGCAATCAGAGAAGAAAAAGGACATCAAGGGCATCCAGATAGGCAAGGAAGAAGTCAAGCTATCATTATTTGCAGATGACATGATATTATACCTAGAGAACCCTAAACTCTCTACCAAAAACTCCTAGAAACAATAGATGCATATAGTAGAGTGGCAGGATACAAAATCCAACACGCCAAAAGTCGGTGGCTTTCCTATATACAAATAACGAAAGAGAAGAAAGGGATATTAAGGAAACAATTCCATTCACAATTGTGCCACAGAAAAATCAAATACCTAGGAATCAACTTACCCAAGTGTGTAAAGGACCTGTATAAAAGAAAACTACAAGACACTGCTCCAAGAGATAAAAAGAGGACACAAGGAAATGGAAACATATTCCCTGCTCATGGATGGGGAGAATCAACATTGTCAAAATGGTAATACTCCCTAGAGCTCTGTACAGATTCAATGCAATCCCTATAAGGATACCCATGACATTCTTCAAAGAAATTGACCAAACAATCCTGAAATTTGTATGGAGCGATAAACCCCCAAGGATAGCTAAAGCAATCCTCGGGAGAAAGAAGATGGGAGGCATCACCTTACCCAATGGTATTTTTCTTAAAGACACCATTTCCAAGAACTGGACTGTGTTTAGTGAGAACTTAGGAAAAATCATTATATGTCTAGGGTTCATTACCGTGCGCAGTTTCAGGTGTCCACTGGGGATTTTAAAACACCCCCACAGATAAATGGAGCTGGATAAGAACAATGATTCAGATGTCTTCTCTAGAGAAAAAGTTTGTTCCAACCTGATTGAGCTAACCCTTTGCTTTTCTCTCAGATAGCTGTGTGGGTACCCACAACATAGCATCACCCAGTGTTAGTGATAAAGGCAGATTCTCAGGTGTCACCAGGATGGGCTTGATCAGAAGCTACAAATTTAGCCAGACCCCACTTAATGCCTGTGTGTGTTAAAGTGTGAGGAACCCACATCTCAGTCTTGCCAGGGATTGCTGTCTCACTGAGCCAGTGTTTCTTAGGTGGAAGAAACATACCAGTTTGCAAATGAGAAGACTTGATTCTGAAATCCAGGCCTTACTTCTAAGCTCAGAGACTCTGGACTAGTCACTTTTTGATTTCTGCCTTTGTTTGATTTCTTATTAATATGAAGGGGGTCAAGTAGGCACACCTCAGAGATTTCTACCCGTCTCTGACCTTTCAAAAGGCTGTGACAATGTGACAATGAGTGGGACACTTGCTGGAAGTAGCCAACCCAGGTTCCATCCCTAGTACCATCTATGATCCTCCAACCACTGTCAGAAGTGAACCCACACAGAGCTAGGAGTAACCCTGAGCACTGCCAAGTGTAACCAAAAACTATTTAAAAAATTGCATTTTTGCATTTGCTATGCTTCAAAGAATAGGCAATTAGAAACTTATGAAAATCTTACCACAGTTTTTGTTTTCTTTTGCAACTGTCTAAACAAGAAGCATGCAGATGCCAAAGTGGGAGCACAAAATCTAGATTTCCCAATTTAGAAACTGTGTATGCTAGCATGTGTATGATGAATCCAAGTGTCCTGTAATTCCAAGAAGGAGGCCAGGGAAGACTCTCCAGAACTTACCTTGTGAGTCAAAGCAGAGGGAAACAGTCTGTAAAGGAAGCAGTCTGTAAGCACCAACTGTAAGAAGCCAGGCATCCATCCTGGAGGAGGTGAGCTGTAAATTATGTCTAGAAAAGTGCTTAGGACTAGGTTTTAGGCAGCCTGGAGAAATGTAGAAGTTTACCCCTCTTCACTCCATTAATTGCTTTTTAGAATATAAAAGAAATTAAATAACAACAGCTTCAATTAAATAATAGCAGCTCCCTCTTCTGACAGCAATTATAGAGATAGATGGCATGTAATTAATCTAGGACCCCTGGAGCAGCCTGTACCCTTTGAAATTGGTTCTCAACCAGTTGCTTTTCAATGGATTGTGGAGGATTTAAGTCGCCTGTTAAGTTCAGTGTATTATGAAGATTCCACATCTCTCTGCAGAGGACATCAATTGCTTGCTTGCCTGTGCGCTCATACTTGAACCTGAACACTTGGTCTGTTAAACTCAATTTTTCTTTTGCTTTCTGGGTCCACACCCGGCAATGCTCAGGGCTTACTCCTGGCTCTGCACTCAGGAATTACTCATGGCAGTGCTCGGGGGCAATATGGGATGCCGGGGATCGAAACCAGGCCAGGCAGGCCGCCCAGCATTCAAGGCAAATGCCCTACTTGCTGGACTATTGCTCTGGCCCTGTTTAACTCATATTAACCATCATATCTTGCTGGTAACTGACCTGGTGGTGGGGTTTTTAACTGAATTGGGATCCCGGTTGACTTTTTGCCATGCACTCTTCATCCCACATGGGATCTTTGCCAATATGTGCTCTAGAAAAAAAATACATTTAAAAGCAGAAATTAGAATAAAAGCAGAGCTCTCTCTCTCTCTCATTTGTGAGTGCACCTTGTTTATGAGCGGAGCATCCTGGGGAACAAATTAAAGAGATAATGGCTCTAGTGAAACTCTGGCATTTCAGGCAGTTTGGAAAGTGAACACTGCTAATAGCTTGTCACTGCCTTTGTCAGAGAAACAGAGGAAAGAGAGAGGAAACAAAATAATGTGCTCATCGTAGGGCTAGTAAAAAATCTCAGAGCTCTTTTTAGAAGTTATTCTTAAGGCATGGGGTTAGGTGGGAGATAGAATAGTGGGGAAGGCACTAGCTTTGCATGCAGCCCACCCAGAGTCTATCCCTCACACCACAGGCAGATCTCCTGAGTACCATCAAGCGTGATCCCTTGTTGGGCTATACACCCTACTGAGCTCTAGGCTTCAGCTACATTTAGCTTATGTGAAGAGATACTTCCTGCTTCTAGGAAACTCTGGAGCAGATATAATGGGAGTTTTGACAGAATTGGATTGATTTCATAATTTTATATGGCAATAATATCCTTATTATGAATCTTGCTTGCTTCAGTTTAGTCCTCTTCCTATCCCCACAGGTCCTCACGAGGGACAGTCATTTAGATATTGCAAGAGTACTTGGCCACTTGGTCTTGTTGGATCAACCATAATGCAATCAGTTTTAGTTCAAAGAGACATGCCAGTGCGCCTCTGGGCAAACTGATATGTCTCTGATTCTAAAGGTAATGCCAATGTGAATTATTCTGATGGATTTTGGACCTTAGTGGGATCTATAGACTGAAATCAACTGGATATATATTCATGGTAAGAAGTATTAATGCCATTCTCTACAAATTACATTCTGAACTGCATTTTGGTTCAGAGATGCAGCCCCTCCCGCGACTTCTAAGGAGCTCCTTCACAGCTCTGAAATTGTGAATCTTGTGCCAATGGGCCTACATGAAGATCTGTATTTCATTATGGTCACTTATCTGGCTTTCTCTCTAGATATCCCAACCGATGCTGGGAGTTTTTAGCTGGCTTCTATCTATAAAATAAGCTAGAAGAAAGGAGAAAGCACTTTTTGGCCATTTTGGCTTTTCTTTGTTCTCTGGCCTCTTCTCTCATACTCTCCATTCTTTTCCCTGTTGGGCTTTAGCACACGGTGGAAGCTGTCTTGGCCTAGGATTCTAAACCTACACATGGCCAGGGCCCAGCCAGGAACCTAAAGTCTGGGGTTTTCCTATTGCTGGATTGTAGACCAGAACAAGTGTGAGTAAAGTCATTTGAAACTTCTTTGGATCCTCACTTCTTTCTCTGTCTGCCAGCTGCCAATCCCCTGGGGCAGAAGGGAATCCCTGACCCTGCTCCCAGATTTTGTCAGGGAACCCAGAGCCTCTCTGACAATCCCTGAGTACCCAGCCCTCAGCATCACTGGGTGTGGCCCCCAAAAAAAAAGAATCACAAAAACAGAAGTGACTGTGAATGGTTCATGGGACTTTTCTCTGGATGAACTTAGTCAGTACCAGGACCTTCAACACAGTAAAATAATGGTCTGCAAACTTTAAACTCCAGCCCTCAAACTCACTGTGGATCCCATACCACTGATTGCCTTGGGGTTTTCAGTTCTCTCTTGTATGATTCATAATCTTACAGGAAGACACAGTTGTAGTAGTCAAATTAAAATCTAGGCAGACATCACATTTAGGGAGAAATTTCAGGACCCTGGAAGATACTGTCATCTGCAAATGGACAACTCCCTTACAGAAATGGGTAAGGCATTTGCATAGCTTCTATGCACATCCTGTATACTCCATATATCATCTCTAGATTGCATCTAATACCTAAAGAATATAAGCGCTCTGACGCTATCTTATTTAGGAAATGATGATGAGGAAAAATGTCTATATATCTCCACATGGTCAGCGTGGAGGCAAAGAGATCGAGACTCACCACCAAGCATGCAGTTTTCTCTTGCAGTTGTTTGTACTCTAATTTAAGTATGCTTTAATAACAGGATTACTTATAAAAGTAGGCAATCCTGTAATCAGGATTCAGGAAAATCCAACAGGGGGCAAGGTTATATCCTGGAGGTGATGATGGAGTAATCCTTAGATCCTGGGTCCTAAAGAAAGGGCTCAGCCCCTGAAAAGATGCTGTAGAGAAGACTGTAAGTCAGAAGCTCTGGTTCTTGGGTAAAGGACCCTGAAGTCAGACCCTGAAGAGCATCCAGGTACTAGACACAGTCACCTTCTACTGTCTGAGATACTTTTTTATTGGATATACCCAAGTGTTAGACAGCAGACAAGAAAATTCACTGACACTATTATCAGCACCTTAGACTCTTATCAAGGGGTTATGTCTTGTGGCCCTGCCTATCCTTTATTTCTAGCTACAGTGCCCTCCAGCCCCAAGCTAAACTGGTCTTTCCCTGTCCTGCAAGTAGGTCAATGCCATCTTGCATTAGAATCTATGCATCAACTATTTCTCTCACTTGAAAGCACTTACCAGAAATATCCAGCATGACCCTTTTAGTCTTCAAACATCAAATTAAATGTCAACTTCTCACAAATAAACTCCAGAATACCTCCATTGAATCACTCTCAGTGTCTTCTGTTTTAATTACTTGTACATTCATTCATTTATTATTTTAATATTATATATCTTATTGTAATAAAAAGTCTTAGAAATAAATGGCTTTCTTTTTCTTTCATTGGTCTAAAATAGAAATAGATTCAAAACTGTGTTTTTGGCAGAAAGCAAAATATAATGATGGTAGAGCATGTGTGTGTGTGAAAATTTCACATGAAATTTACACTAATAAAATAGTATCTCTGAGATACCCAGGGATGTCCCTGTCACAGGGTCCAGCCGGTGACTTTCTCTTTGGCTGCTGAGATGATGTTGAAATGTGAAATCATAGAGTTACAGAATATTTTTGTATTTATAACATAGCTCTGAGTCTGTTCATTATGCTCTACCCTTTTAATTGTATTTTAATTTTGAGTTTCTTTTGAGATAAGGCTGCAAGCAATGTGCTGAAAAGGTGTGCAAGCAAGTATGTGGGGGAGTCAGTGGGATAATACATCATTGAAGGTGACAGTTCATGAAAATAAGCCAAGGGAGGATTAACAGAAGGAACTTTAGTACAGGTGTTACTTGAAAGAAATAGATAAACAAATGTTCTGCCTTGTTTGCCATCTAACTCCTACCCTTACCACAGTTTCAGGGTTTCCCTTCATTTACTAATCTAAGGAATTAAATATTCTTCCTGAATTTTTTTTCAAGTGACACAAGCAGCAAATATAATTAATTTTTTTCCCTATAGACCTGTTCTCAACACCTGATGAGGTGTTACAAAAGAAAGCTCATGTCTCATACCAGTACTTTGAGATGATATCATGACTGCCAAACTATTCACAAAATAGATCACAAGAGAGAAATGAACACAGGACTAGTAGGAGGCTCTTAATAAGGATCAAGCATTAAAAAATGACAGGTATTAACTTGGGTAAAGCAAGCTAGAGTGAGGAAATACAAAAATAAGCTAATTTTAAAATAACGCTAATTGTGAGGACCATTCCCTTGAGCACACATGTTTTAGGTGTAAAACTAACACAAATATTAATTATCTAAAGACTGAAGCCAAGAAATTTGTCACTATACCTTGTGCATTTCATGCTATTATGTACTTGTCTGGCTCTTCTTTCCCATTTTAATCCTTTTTTAAAGCCTCCACAGCCAGCATTCCTCACTCAGACTTAGCCTTGTGTATGGTTTTTAATACTGATGAGGAAATACTATCAGTCCCAGCCAGAGGCTACTGTGTATGTAGAATCTGCATATTTCTCCTGTGTCTGTGTAGGTTTCCTCTTGGTATCCTGATTTCTGCCCAGATGCCAGAGGTGTACATGCACAGCTCATTGATGTATATTCCAGTTGAGGTAGGCAGAGCACTATGTGTGTGTGCGGATGTGTGTATCTGTGTGTGTGTGTCTGTCTGTCTATCTATCTGTGTTTGTGGTGCCCAATATGTCCTATTCCAGGCTTGTATCTTACCTTGTGCCTGAGCTCTTGAGAAATGCTCTTACCACACATTTCAGTTTGTTTTGGCTTGGGGGCCAGACCCAGCTGGGCTCTGCACTAACGTATAACTCCAGGTATTACTACTACTTGATCTCAGGCTCCCTATGCAATGCAATAAACCAGATCACCTACCCACAAGTCAAGTGAGTTACCTGCTGTACTGTCTCTCTGTCCATTTCCTCTTACCTTGACATAGAAATGGTGAACTGGAAAATGAGTAAATGTAAGTGACTGTCAGATATTACATATGTTTGGGGTTTTTGTGGAGAAATACTGCAGTATTTTTGTTGACTTGAACTTGAAATGTAACATAAGAATTTAATTTTTAGTCAAATCAATATCCTGTGGTAATTATTGGTCTGATTTTACTTGATTTCACTTAACACTGCGTTTTCCCCAGAACCTACCCTCAGGGTTGTGTGTGTACTTCATATACTAAGGATGTGGAGGATGGAGACATTTGACATATGAATTGCTGAGAAATTTGTGTTGAATCGGAAGATGTGTAAATACCAATTCTGTCTAAATGCTACATAAGAATTACATCAAGTTTTAATCTCTTTTTGTCACATTTCACATCTGAAATTTCAAGACATGGTCATTTACCCTTTTTCTTGGCCTCTGTCTGAATGGTATGCAAACATTTCTCTCTGGTTCCTTCATTAACATAATTTATGATGTTCCTGAAATCAGGAGTTGAGAGTACAAATTTAACTTCAGTGTAAGGAATTTGTCAAAAGGAGAGACACCAAGGAGTAGAAAACCACTGTATAATTTAGATTTGTAGATATAGAAGACTCTACAAGTCAGTATATTTGTTGATACTATAATGATCTTGACTAGTGGGAAAATAAGCATAATTGAAATAAATGACCTATGCTATCAATGAAAGCAGTCCTGTATTTTTACCAAGAGCATTGATATAAAGAAACATGAGACATATGGATAGACAAATAACTGTGTGGAGAGAATAAGCCCAAATCAGAACTAACCTCTGTACACGTCTTTGAATGCAATATAAATATAAGAGCAAGTCAAGTTACTTTAAGAGACTGCTCAGCTTAAAGCTTTCTCCAGATTCAGGACATCAGAAGTTATGCTGTAAGAAAGAAGTAGACCCCATCCTTAACACCAAGAAGGAGAAATTCCAGATCTTGGCAATGGCAGGGTATTTTTTTCGACCCTGATGGTCTCCCCAAACCTGCTTTCAGCTGTTTGTATCCCCTCCCCTCCCTACTACTATAGTTGAATTGCATGCTTATATTTTTTGTGATGTGGATTTTCCCATCCAATAATACTGAAATTACTATAATTATATGTGATTGGCTTGAGTGGTAAGTGAAACCTCTCCACCAAGGTGGGAGCAAGGTGAGAGCTGAACCTCATATTGTACAAATAGAGCAAGATTTGGAGACTTTTAGAAAAATGAATGTGCAGATAAAAAATGAAGAAATTGGGCCGGGGCAATAGCCCAGCGGGTAGGGCATTTGCCTTGCATGCGGCTGGCCCATGCCGCCCCAGTTCGACCCCCGGCATCCCATATGGTCCCCGAACACCGCCAGGAGTAATTCCTGAGTGCAGAGCCAGGAGAAACCCCTGAGCATTGCCGGGTGTGAGCATTGCCAAAGAAAAAAAAAAAAGAAGAAATTGGGGCCGGAGCAACAGTACAGCAAATAGAGCATTTGCCTAGTATGCAGTCAACTCAAATTCAATTGGTGGCATTCCATGGGTTCCCCTAGGCACTGCCAGGAGTATTTCCTTAGAGCAGAGCTAGGAATAACCCCTGAGCATGGTCAGGTGTGAGACACCCGAAAAAGAGAAAGGTTACAGTAGCAAAGAAAAAGTTAGAAAATAAGGTCTTAAAAATTCTTCCTAAAACAAAATAAAAGGTTTATCACATAGAAAATCTTAAGTCTAAACATTTAGACACCCATGGGAGAACTGAATAGTATGAGATCACATGCTAAAAATCATTAGTGAAGAAGTTAGTAAAATTAAAGTGGTCATAGAGGGACATTATGGAGGATGTTGGATACATTGGTTTTGGTAGGGACAGTAACTCCATCAAGAACATGAATACTAATGTTACTGTAGACAGAGTAACAGCTACAAAGAAAAACTACATATTCATATATATATATATATAATATATACATATACACATATGCATACATGAATATGCGTAGTAGTACCTATATCAGTACTAACAATAGTACTCTTGCTTAAATAGCTTTCTAAATTCAAGATAAAGCACTTCTGGTTAGTGTTCAATGTCTGCAGTCCAAAACTTAGAATATAATGATGGTCCTTTAAATACTCCACTATTTGGGGAAACAGTAAATCCAGTCAGTCAACTTTGGAAATGCCCAGTCAACTCTCTGGAATTTCCTTTCCCAAAGTTGACTGTGTGGGCATGTGTCAGATATTTTCTATTTATCTTTCTCTTGTTCCTTATTTTTTACCTTCTAAAAGCTTCCTGCATCCTGCTCCATTTTACAGGTCACTTTGCTAAGAGATAAAGTGCACTTGGGTCACCTGTCTTTTCTATTCTTTTTGACCTCAGTACACAAACAATGGAAAAATTATCATAATAAATGTGTTATTGTTCAATTTGGAAAGGCTGGGGATTTACCATTTATCCTCAAAGCTTTAAGAAACAAAGTGGGAATGCATGAGGAGGACTGGGAATTTGAATGACATTGGATCTCCATATAGGAAACAGTATGCTGTTTTAAAAATTATGACATAAATTCCATTACTAATCCATGATTTAAGCTTGATAGTACAACTAACAGGCATTTGAGTAGTCAATATTTCAAGTAATTAACATGTAATAGATTTGCTTTGTATTAATTCACTGGAAAAAATAAACCTAAAAAGGAGAAAGTTAAAAGTTCTAAGAAATGGATGAACAAAATAGAGGAAACAGAGGCAAGGCAGTGGAATGTCCCAAAGAATAATGAAGAAAGACCAAAAATGGTAGTAATATCCAGAAAGCAGCTCTTGAGCAACAAAACAAACATGTTTTAAAATGTGTAATTGTAGATTATCCACCACTGAATTTTTTTCGCATTGGCTTACTTGGTTAGATAGTTAAGGTCTATAGTCTCTTGTTATTGTGCTATTGTGAAATATTCAGAAATGCATGCTTTGATTTAGTCCGCCAGTTCCTGGTCCAAACTTCCTGGAGACCCTGTAATTCCTAAGTGATTGAAAAACTACAGAAATGTCTTATGTTATTTATCTTTTGGGGTTTGTGGTGCAAGAATTCAACCCAGTCGCCAAGCATGTACTATACTTCACTACCACTGAGCTATATCCTTGCCCATCACACCAGCTTTTGTAAGTAGATCATGAAATAGCTCCATGTTAATAAAAGTGAGACAGATGTCTGGTTATCATAACAAGTCCCACTCAAACACCTGAGTTTACATTCAGTTAATGAGTGATTTTTGTAAAGGCCCTATATTACCCTAGAATGGAGTTTCATTGCCAGAGAAGTCAGCCATGAGTTTGTGAGGTTTTAACTTCCATTCACATCTCCTTTTGTCTGGGAAAGACTGTGAGGGTAGAGGTTCAATTAACTACCAAATGCTAATGAGTCAATTAATTATTTCCAATGCATTAAAGCATCCATAAAATGTCTGAATGTTAGTGTTTGGAGAACTTCTAGATTAGTGAGAGAGGGAGTGTCATCCTCTGGGATGGCTTATGTGATCTTTACGTTTCTTTCAATCATCCTATCTCTGTGATTCCTTTCCACATAGCTATCTCTGAGTACATACTTATATAATCAACATGAAGTCCAGAGAGCAAAAAATGCCCTTGACTTCTAAGCTAATAATTACGGAACTTTCTGGCTTACAGATATTAGTTGGTCAGAAGCACAGGTGATAAGCAGCACTTGAGATTGAGGTCTTCAATAGGGTAAAGAAAAATCTTCTGGGGTTGACGCCTTAACTTATGAGGTCTGAAGACCTGATTCTCATTTCAAGTAAATAGTAGCAGAGTGGAGTTCAACCTGTTAAGTGTTCAGGTGGTGTATCGATAGGCAGTTTGTTCCTTTGTAAGAAAAACTCAGCTTTCTGCTATCCCAGTAGGACAGAAATAGAAAGCAACACTGGCAGTTGTTACCTTTTTTTATATTATATTGGGTATTTAATTTGTAATTCAGAATAAACCAGCAAGAGAGACTGGAGAGGTAGGTAGTCACAAGTATGGGTTTTTCTTACAAGTGCTTGACTAAGTTGCAATCTCCAACACCCATATGGTCCCACAGATCCCACCAGGAGTGATCGCAGACCTCAAATCCAGGAATAAGCACCACCAAGTATGGACCCCACACAGACAGAATAACAACAAATGAATTAACCAGCAGATTTTTAAAAAGCAGTTTTTCAGCCTTAGAAAAAAAATCAGCTATGTACAAGATAAAGCCTTATCAAAGCATGGCATAGGACAATTATGTGTGCAATTTGCATAGGCCCAGTAAAATACAGATTATTCAAAATTGCTGCAAAAAATTTTGTTTGTTTGTGTGAGGACACACCCAACAGCTCAGGGATCACTCTTAGCAGGCCCAAGTGACCATATTAAGATTGAATCTGAATCTCCGGGCATAAGGCAAATGCTCTACCACTGTGTATCTTTCATTTCAGCCCCTTTGTAAAACCATATATATAAAGGTAGAAGCCGCTATGTGTAAACATTGTTTTGTTGTTCATGATAGAACAACAGAAAATAAAATAAGTTTAACAACAGTCTGCTCTGAGACACCATATGTCTAATGGAAACTGGCTTCCACAAATTTGTCCTGCATAGAGATTTTTTTTTTAGTCTTGTGTGGTTTATTTCCACACTTACTTTGAAACTATCAAAGCCAAAATTTCCCATATTTAAGAGGAGGATGTTAATAACATGCAAAAATAAGGGAAGTGGAAACTCCTGTGGAGATGTATTCTATTGGAGAAAATGGTGACATTTCAGTGGCTCTGTGAATCATTACGATGTTCATTAACTTGAGAGGAGTTATCTTTGGAAAGGCTGCAAAGACATTTCCTCTGTGATGAGAAAAGTAAAGATGGATGAAGACGTGAACACCTTGGGAAAGATTTTAATTTTGGTGCCACTGTGCTCCAGGAGAAGGAGATGCCCTGAGGCAATGGCATTTTGGAGAAGAGCATAAGAGCCCCAGGGTAGGGAAGCTGCATTGCTGGGTACAAACACCACGGAGGATTTAGCAGGGTGGCTGTTTTTATTAGGTTTGATATTGTTTTCATTTATGTTCTACATTTTGGCATCCAAGGGTCTTCCAGTGGTCTGCCCTTGATTCCAATTTTCTCTTGAATCTGTTATTTTAAGGATTTTTTTTTGTAATGCATTTGACATTATAACAGAAATGCCTATGCTGAGAATGAGTAGACAAATGCCAAAAGGAACAACAAAACAGATGAAATCATCAGCTGCCTCTGGTGTGAAAGGCAAGCGGGTGGCTTCCGGCATTGTCTTTTCTTTATAAGTTTACAATGCATGACATTGTAGCATATGAAATTCTCAATAAAGTCAACAAAGAAACTTCTGTGTTTGGCAGTAGAATGGATTACATAAACTTTTATCTACTGTTGCATACCAATTAGAAGTATTGAAGACAACCCAATGAGCGTTCTTGAAAGCCAGAGTTGAGTGTTTAAGAAATAAAACCAGGAAATAAAAATAGATAAGAAACTAAAAGGTCACTGCAACAGGTATAATCCCCAGAGGAGGGTGGGCGGAAAGAAAATATGAGTTAAAAACTTAGAGGGAAAAATCGTGAAAATGTTGAGATAAAGCCAAATGTTTACAGAAATCAAGACAGTTACATATGCATGCACACACACACACACACACACACACACACACATAACTCACTCTCCACACATACACACTGCCGGTTGAAAACAATTAGTTAAAATTAGTTAATCTGTCTTGTCTGGAGACTATGTGGAAAAAAATATATTCTGGGAATTTTACAAGAGCCCTATACGCAAATGTTAAAGTTCAATTAATGTTACTTAGCTAATAAGTTACATTATATATGATCCTGTGTTTTTATCCTGGGCTGTCTGGCTAACACAGACACATACTCTTAACTAAACAATTCAAGAGACACACACAAAAATTCAGTTGAACATGAGTTCACTGACAAAAAAGTACAACATTCACAAACAAGCAATTCTATTGTTATTCAACATACATTTATTAAGAACAGATGTATGCGGTGCATTGATCTAGGTCCTGGGGAAGCAAAAAAGAAGAAAAGCAAATGCTTTCATGCTAACTTACATACAAGTCATAAACACAAAGGACAAGAGTGACCAAACACTAGAAAAATTAAATTTCCCAAACTTCAAAAAAATACAGAATTGGATAGTCTAAAGAGTATAAACTTTGGTGAAATAATTAAAAGTAATAAAAAACTATGATTACATAATGCAATAACTAAATATAAACCAAAGTGAAAAAAATACAGGCATTTAACTAAAAAATAAAAATAAATCACAACCCCCGTCTAACATAGCGAATTCAACAGAACTGTAAAGTTAATGAATTGGCAGATATGTAGAAAAATTACTTGGGCTGCATTAGAGACAAAAAATATAATATGGAAGGTGAAAATTTAAAGAAGAAAAGATGTGAAATAAGGAATACAGAAGAAATGAGAGCTGGAATGTATAAGAAATAGATGGATAGGTAATTTTTATAACATATGGCTTCATATAGGGATGAAAGCTGACCTTCCCTACTTTTTAGGTTAAAATATTTTGTGTCATCTAAAACCATTACAATTTTCACATTCTGTTAGTGAATTTATTAGTACCCCCCCTCACTCCATCCCCTTTTCTTTCCCCTCCTCTCTCTCTTGACTTGCTCCCTCCCATTTTTTTTTTTCTTTTTAGGTCACACCCAGCAATGCTCAGGGCTTACTCCTGGCTCTGCACTCAGGAATTACTCCTGTCCTCCCTCCCTTTCTTCAATCCTTCTTCCATTTCTTCCTCCCTCTCTCTCTCTCCCTCCCTCCTTTTACCTTCCTCCCTCCCTCCCTGCTTACCTCCCCTTCCCTCCACTCCACTCCATCATCTCTGATCCCTCCTCTCCCTTCCTTCCTTCCTTTCTTCCTTCCTTCCCTCCTTCTTCCTTCTTTCCTCCCTCCCTCCCTTCCTACCTCATTCCCTCTCCTCCCCTCTCTTCTCCCTCCTTCCCTCCCTTCCTTCCTCCTTCCTTCCTTCCTTCCTTCCTTCCTTCCTTCCTTCCTTCCTTCCTTCCTTCCTTCCTTTTTTCCTTCCTTTCTTCCTCCCTCTCTTCCTTCCTTCCTTCCTTCCTTTCCTTCTTTTTTCCCTCCTTTCTTTCTCCCTCCCTCCCTTCCTTCCTTGTTTTCCTTCCTTCCCGCCTCTCATCCTTCTTTCTTTCCTTGTTTCCAAAGAGTTTTATGGATCTAAAAAAAATTGCCAAACTTATTTCCGTGCATGTGTGACATACAAAGCCTGCTTTGAATCAAACATATTATATCTAGTGTCTGAGCTACCAACTGAGACTTCAAAATGAAAACCAAGCTGATGTGGTCATTTAGCAAGATGGAGAATTAGAAGCCAGTTCTAGATTTTTTAAGCAGAACCTACACTAGAATCTATATGAACTGTCTGGATCTGTCTGAATATTATGTGTCCCATCATTATGGACACACACATGAATCTTAGAATCAATCCAAATGTGTCATCATAAATGTGCCAACTTGAAACCATCTTCCTGCCTGCCCTTCTAAAATTTCCTCCTGTTCTTATCTAGATGAAACTTATAGGGGTCCCATGAGTGTGTACCAGATCTCAATTCCTATTCTGGAATGAACTCCTTCCTCATTATATTACAGTTTGGCCATTTCTCTTAGATCCACAGTAGGAAGAGCAGGGACTGACACTTCAGAGGAGTTTTGTCATTGGAAACCTAAAACATAAAACCAAAAAGCAAGTTTTGCTCCCATCATCAATAACTTACCCAACCTGACAGAGGAGTGCTGTCAAATGGTCCTCACCAGCATACTAAACCCCCTGTGAGGTTGCAAATGCTTCCTCAGTGTTTAGCCTGCCACCAGCCTCAGCAGAGGCAGAGCCTGATGGGTTGCAGCTAGAAAAATTAAAATGTAGCTGGTGAGCTCCAGACCAGTGGGCACAGAAACCAAAGTCCTTACACAAACCAAACACAAAGGTATCATCAGTGCCACATTTCAGCCCATTGGCCAAGCTGGCACCTGTTCTCTGTAAATACATCTTGTTTCTGTCTTTGCTGACAGGAACAAATCTCTAATACTGTGAACAAAATGATTTGATTCTACACATATAGGAGATCCCACCTCTGCCTCAAATGAAGAGATGAAGTGAGCTGCCAGCCATTGGGTCCATCTCTGGGGTCTAATCACAGATAGCCCTCTCTGGACTGCATCAAGCATTTGATTAAACCAGGTGTGGTGACAGCTGAGTTCCTTGTTACTTAAAAAGTCCATTTTTAGCCTCCAATGAAGTCAGTAAATAAGATAAGCTTAATTTTCCCAAATGCATATTATATCACGAACTATAGAGCAAAATATAGACCACATGATATGTGTGTAGATGCGTGTCTATGTGTGTTTATATTTGCATTTTGTCAAGAGAATGGCCCACACCAGTCAATTCAAGGGCTACTGCTGACTCTGTTCAGAGGTCACTCCTGACAGTTCTCAGGGTGGAAAAAGGGTCAGCTTCATGAAAGACAAGTACCTTAACCCACGTACTATATTCTTAACCTTTCAAAAGCTTTTTTATGTATTATCATATAAACATACACAAGAGAAATAAAATAAGCTTAGCATTTGAACCCTTGCTTCTATATCTGGCCACAAAGACATAATTAATATGTATAATTATTTTTATTACCCATTCTGAGTTTTAATTGACCTCAGACCAGACCTCAGCTAGTCAGCAATTTTTACCTTTGAGAGTAATCCAAACAATAATTTGTTGATTATATGAACACTCACTAGTTATGAATTTTGAATTTCTACAGTTTTCCCCTCATATTTTTTACCTAGGAATATACCATGAATTCCATCATTCTAGCCCTTGCCCACTGTGCACCATGAATACTCCCACCTCCATACACACACTTGAGTAACAACCCTACTACTCCTTGGTAATTGGAAGAAGTCATTGCAGTCAGAAAGTTGATCCTAGGTCTTCCTTGAATATATAATTTGTCCTCAGTAAAGGTTCTAGAGATATGATTTGTATACAGGTGAAAGGTAGGCAGGCTATTTACAAATGCTATTGGGTCATTTTGGAAGAGGTCTACAATAAAAACCTCAAGGACCAATTCCTTGTCTGACTACTTCACAGTTTGAGGAACAACAATTTTATCTATCAATCTATCTATCTATCTATCTATCTATCTATCTATCTATCTATCTATCTATCTATCTATCTATCTATCTATCTATCTATCTATCTATCTATCTATCTATCTATCTATCTATCTATCTATCTATCTATCTATCTATCTATCTATCTATCTATCTATCTATCTATCTATCTATCTATCATCTATTTTATTTATTGCTTTTTGGGTCACACCAGGCAATGCTCAGGGGTTTCTCCTGGCTCTGCACTCAGGAATTACTCTTAGCAGTGCTCAGGGAACCATATGGGATGCCGGGGATCGAACCCAGACCAGCATGAGCCGGCCACGTGCAAGGCAAACACCCTACCCACTGAGCTATTGCTCCGCCCCGAGGAACAACAATTTTAAACACAGCAGTTAAGTGCGCCTTCTCTAACTATTGAGGTGATATTTTTAAAAAGTATGTGTAAGGAGGAGCCATTCTGGCCTTCGAATGAAGCCCCAGTGTGCAGAAAGACTTTCATCTAGTCCCACATCACAAGGGAAAGCTGAGAGAGGGAACACCCTATGGGTAGCAACTCCAAAAGGAAGAGGCCAGAGCAAGGCAGGATAAGTCCAATTATTCTCAAATTTACTCATCCTCCAGTTACCCTCCTCCTCCTTCTCCGGTAGCATTTGTAGAGAGCAGCATATAAGCACTTGAGGGTATTTTCTTACGGAAAACAAGAATAAAAGCAAGAAAACAAACAAACAAAAATTTCACAGAACCCAGGAGAAGGGAATGCTTTTATTGTCTAAATGACTAATGACTAGTATTGGAAAATCATATCAGGTCCTTTCCTCAGTTGGCAGGAATGAAGGGAAGGATTCCAATGTATCAGCAAGACACAGACAGTCTGACTTCCCAAACCAAGGGGCCCGAGGACCCCAAAATTGGGAAGAAGCCAGGGCTAGAATGCTTCAAAATCCAGAATCACCCTAAATCGGAAGAGTAGTGCTTTTCAGTACTTTTTGTCCAAGGTCAGATAAATTGTCAGTTCAATACTGTTTTCAGAAAACTTCATACATTATGCACACAGCATTCTGTTGGGATAAAGTCCAACTCTGCAGAGGATTAAAATAAAACATAGATTCAATTATATTTTGAGTCATCTGATAGGATATAAATATACATACATAATAGATGTATATATAAAATTTTATCTATCAATACTTAGAAAGAGTCTAAACACTTCATTTGTTAGCAGCAAAACAAACTCAAATCATTCTGATGTTTTCTTCAAATCCCCAAATCTCTCTTTCTGCCAAATGTGATGGTGCTTTTGACTTTGGCTTTCAGTGACTGCACAACAGCACCTACTTCTCAGAAATCCTAGACCAAAGCTGAACTTACCTCATGCCTCCGGACCATCTCCATTCCCAAAGGTCCTTCCTGCCTGCCCAAGTGTCAAAAGGAAGAGTGGCTTTCCTGTCACATGACCTGAGAGCCTGTTTGCACTGACAATTGTCCTGTGTTCTCTAAAGGAGCCATCTGTTCTTCTTGGCAGATGTCTTATTACCTGCACTAATAAGAGATTAAAATTCATATCTTCTGCTTTTTCAACTTGAGTTCTGTTGGGGCCAGCATTTGTCTTGGAGTTGGAAAGATGATTTCATACACCCTCAGCGCCTACCCACTACCTCTCCTTGGAAAATTTTTTGGAGTCCCAGCTGCTTGGACATTGCTCATTTTCTGCCTTGATCAGTTGTTGACTCATTCCTCACCAGCTCCATGTGGCAGATGAGCTGTATATCTCACAGTGTGAGTAGCATTTCCCATATATACACTGGAACTGCTAAGTGAGCTTCTTATTTGCAACCCAAATTATCTTCATCATACACCACCCAGACCAACTTGATAGCAAAGGGAAGAAATCTGTCTCTCTGCCCTTATTCCTCTTTTCTTCAGAAGTTGAATACAACTGCCAAACCTTCAATGCCAAATGTATGATTATCAACTCAACTCAGGTTCTTTTTGCCAAAACAGAGTAATAGTAACGCAACTAAGTCACTGTCTATATCTCTACCACAAGCCAATCTTTAGCCAGTTTTCTGAAAGAAGAATGTTAATGAGTGAAGATAAAATGAGAAAATCAGTATATGAGAATTACATGATGTATTATTAATTTAAAGTGAGCCTTCTTTGGGTTATTACTTTTAATCTCCATAGTCGCCTAGTGAGGCAAAGTCTCAAACTTGTATTTTATATCTGAGGATAGATAAGAGTGCTTGGAGACAGCAGTCAACAACCTGAATATTTGCTCAGAGAGGAAATTTCATGCACAGTTACTATAACACACAGACACAGAGATACACAGACACACAGAGACACACATACACACAATAGGTATTCTCATTAGTTTAATTGAAGTAATCATTTCACTATGTGTATGAAAACATTATGTCGTGTACCTCAAAATATACTATTTTACTAAATAATTAACAAATACCTAAATAGAATTACCTGCATGTGGGATACACACATCTTACAGGCACTAGTCTTTCCAGTATGAGTGTTTCTTTACACAACACTTACTCAGTGTTGTGTAATCCATTAGCCCTAGCAGTGAATTCTAACTCTCTTTACATATCTCTGAATACTTCCAGCTAGTGGGAAAGGCCAAAGTCAAGAATATCATTGCAGGAATAAAATCAAGGACTCCTGGTTTTTTTAGACCTGTAAAGAACTTGAAAGTGGGAGCTCCTGCCCATAAAGGCGAAGGTTCACAGCTCTTAGGTTACTTAGAGATTCCAGTTGAACAAGCAAATGAACACCCGGAAACTGGAAATAGGTGAATACAAATAAGCTACCAGGAGAAGATACTAGGTTCAATGGTGCACTTTGAGCTAGAAATGAGGAATTTCTGGAGACTCAGCTTGAGAAACCACATCTTCAGGAGGCAGAGCCTGGGAGCAAGCATACCACTATGTTTCAGCTCCAGAAGTGACATGCCCAGACCCAACCCATCTCTAGGTTTCCTGCATCACCCCATGCCTGCAGGAGGGACTGAGAAATATTCATGGCGATCAAGGGTGAGGATATAGACTCCCTAGGGAACTGAGACCTGATTTTAGGATTATAGAATGCTTCCCTTCCTCCACCCCTAACCTTCTCAACAGGTCCCATAAAAATATTCAGGAATGTTTTTAATTTGATTGCCATGAAAGCAAAATCACAAAAATGCTAACTAGCTTAAATATGGATTCTCTTCATTTCTTACCTAGGCTACTGACCAGGTCTTGTACCAACACTTTCAGTCTGTTTTCTGCTCGGTGTCTCTATAGGAACCTCTTTGAAGACTTTGTACCTGGCCTGAGCCTGACAGGGTGGCGAGGTAGATGCAGTGTAAACTGTGACTGAACTCAGAACTGTGTTACGCCCACTGGTTGAAATATTGACTCCATCTCTTATCAACTATGTATTTGCCCATAGAGTGTTTCCTCTCTCAGGTCTGGTGGCATTTTTCACCAACACAGTGAGTATATTATTGCATGGATGGATCATCTGAAAGCCCTAGGCTTTCCTCCTTTATTGATTTTCTATTGCAACCAGGAAGCATATCAGGGTCTGGATAAATAATGGTTCTTTAAACCAATGGACCATATGAAATAACGGGATGGACTTATCATGCAAAGATGGACAAATAAGGAGACAGGACCACAAATGGAAGGAGGGGTGGACCAGAGGTCATCAAGGCCAGACATGACAGCAGCTTCCACTGCATCGAGACACCTGGCTTCTGTTAAGTTATTCTGGAAGGCATGTGATCCACACAGCCAATAGACCCCAGGCATTTAAAGAAAGTTTTAGGGAGAATGGTTAGCACCCAAACTGGTGACTGAAAAGGTCAGAAAGTCCTGGTTCAGGTAGGTCCTAGGGTAGCAAGTTATAAATTGTATTAAGATCAAGCTATTTCAATTTTGATGAGCCTTGTTCTTTCATGTCTAAACTATAGATGAATAGCATTCACCAGGCACAGCTCTAGTGAATATTAAATACACCTTGGTTATAGAAATTTGCTCAGTTATTTGTTGTCAATATGTAGTTGATGAGTATGGAGTATTTAATGTGTTATTTTCTTTTTATTTTCTTCTGGTTTGGGGTGCCACACATTTCTGTGTGCAGGGTTTACTCCTAGTTCTGTTCTCAGAGTCAACCTTGGAAGTGCTGGGGGCTACAGGGAGAAAATGCAGTTGCAGAGATCAAAATAATATGGTCAGCCATAAGCAAGGCAAATATTTTAATGTTCTTAGTATTTCTCTAGTGTTTAGTATGGTAGTATTTTAACATGTTAGCATGTAGTACTCAGTATGTTTAGTAGTTAATATTTAGTATGTAGTCAGCAGTAGTCAGTATATATGTTGAATGCTACCTGAATAGGTCATGTTTTTTAGAGCTCAGTCAGAGGAGCCTGGTGAAGGGTGACTTTGTGAAGACTAATCCACATGCTAGACAGTAGTCCAGCGCTTTACCCATATTCCTTTGTCACTCATTTTTCTTATGCACCAATGGCTTTCTTTTGCATATACTTGTAGCTTCTTTTTCCCCTAAGCCAAGGGAGAGTATAAAGCTCACATTTGGAGGTGACTAATAAGCAGTCTTGGAGTTAGTCCCTCGAACTCCATGCAAATAGTCTTTATCACTGACAAAGAGGACAAGTACCCAGAATCTCCATCATTCCATAAAGAATAATCTGAAGACTGTTCCATAATATTGCATCAGAGATTAACAGTGGGAATCAGTCCAGTGCACACAGAGTAACTTGCTTATTCTTGTACTTGAACCAATTTATTTTCTTTCACAATCTACCCAGCAGCACTCTTCATGTGAATCCAAATTACCTCCCAAATGAACTTCTTCAACTTAGTCTTGTTCTCAGAGCATATGAAGAGGGAACGTAACTCTAAGCCATAAATTGCCAATGATGGGAAGATTTTTAAAACAACTAGAGGGAAAATGTTAAAAAAATGAAACAACTAAGTGAATTCTAGCTGGAGCGGAGGTAAATTTGAAGCAGATAAGTATAGATGAGTAAGGATGTTTGCTCCCCCAGTTTTCCCTAACACCACTTGTTGAAGAGGCTTTCCTTACTCCATTTTAGACTCATTGCACCTTTATCAAAGATTAAATGATCATGTGTTTGAGGTTGGGTGTCAGGATACTCTATTCTATTCCATAGGTCCACAGGTCTGTTTTTATTCCAATACCATGCTGTTTTAATTACTACTGCCTTGTAGTACAGTTTGAAGTTGGGAAAGGTGATGCCCCCCCATCTTCTTTTTCCCGAGGATTGCTTTAGCTATCCTTGGGGGGTTTATTGTTCCATACAAATTTCAGGAGCGTTTGGTCAATTTCTTTGAAGAATGTCATCGGTATCCTCATAGGGACTGCATTGAATCTGTATAGAGCTCTAGGGAGTATTACCATTTTGACAATGTTGATTCTCCCCATCCATGAACAGGGAATGTGTTTCCATTTTCTTGTGTCCTCTTTTTATCTCTTGGAGCAGTGTCTTGTAGTTTTCTTTGTACAGGTCCTTTACATACTTGGGTAAGTTGATTCCTAGGTATTTGATTTTCTGTGGCACAATTGTGAATGGAATTGTTTCCTTAATATCCCTTTCTTCTGTTTCGCTATTTGTATATAGGAAAGCCACTGACTTTTGGGTGTTGATTTTGTATCCTGCCACTCTACTATATGCGTCTATTGTTTCTAGGAGTTTTTGGTAGAGAGTTTAGGGTTCTCTAGGTATAATATCATGTCATCTGCAAATAATGATAGCTTGACTTCTTCCTTGCCTATCTGGATGCCCTTGATGTCCTTTTCTTCTCTGATTGCTATGGCAAGTACATCCAGTACTATATTGAATAAAAGAGGTGTGAGTGGGCAACCTTGTCTTGTCCCTGATCTCAGGGGAAGGCTTTCAACTTTTCCCCATTTAGAATGATGCTTGCTGTGGGCTTTTGGTAGATGGCTGTAACTATCTTGAGGAAAGTCCCTTCAATTCCCATTTTCTGGAGGCGTTTTAATCATGAACGGGTGCTGGATCTTGTCAAATGCTTTTCTGCGTCTATTGAAAGGATCATATGGTTTTTATTTTTTCTTTTATTGATATGATGTATTATGTTGATTGACTTGCGAATGTTGAACCATCCTTGCATTCCCGGGATGAATCCAACTTGGTCATGATGTATAATCTTCTTGATGAGTCTTTGGATTCTGTTTGCTAGTATTTTGTTGAAGATCTTAGCATCCCTGTTCATCAGGGATATTGGTCTGTAGTTTTCTTTCTTTGTGTTTTCTCTCCCTGCTTTGGGTATCAGGGTGATATGTGCCTCGTAGAAGCTGTTTGGGAGTGTTTCTGTTTCTTCTATTTCCTGGAAGAGCTTGAAAAGGACCTGTGTCTAACACCATGCACAAAAATCAGATCAAAATGGACTAAAGATCTCCAATATCAGACTTGAATCCATAA